>CM076571.1:269297937-269727880 GCA_034641835.2 Pinus albicaulis | reverse complement strand
CCAGACCCACACCCCGGACGGGATCCCTACTCCAAACGGTTCAAAGTCTAATTGGGACATTCTACCGGGGAGATCCCCTACTGGTTGCCGGACATATTTTCCCGTCAACAGGACCCATTAGAGAATCTATTGTCTAAGCTCAGGAAAGGTAATGTCAAAGAATTCCTTAATCAATGTTGAGATTCAACAAGATGATGATCCTAGTGAAAATTAAGCACCTACTCTAGGTGGGGCCCACAAGATATTTTTAGGTGTATGTCTATTTTTAGAATGGTGAGAAAATTCTATTTATAGATGATGTTCTATTTTTAGATGCATGTGCGAAGTCTATTTATAGAATGCATGTCAATTATTATTATCTCTTAAAAATTGGACAATAAACATTAATATATTGTCAATGAGCACTTGGAAATAGTTAACTGAAGTGGCAAATCAGTTAGCTAAGTGGATTTCGAGTTGAGTGGTTGGTTTGTGGGACATGCAAGTGGACTTAGTTATAACTAAGTGATTCGAAGTTGTAACGGAGTTGGATGTGTAGTTATGTGAGTTGTAAAGTAGTTTAACTCAATTAAGTGAGTTAAACTCAGTTGTGCTAGTTGTAACTAGTTGTAACTAAAGATACACTAGTGAGAGATCAGTGAATTAAATATTAAATTAATTCACATGGAGTGGTCTCACATGCAACTGAAGATTTACTACTGTTAACTACATGCATGTCAGATCCAGTGGAGACCCAGTTGAGATATAGGTGAAAGGGACAGTTTGACTATCAGTTGTGACATTAGTGGGTGCGCTCATGCAACCACACACACATTGGACATGCCAATGAGTATTGCGCATTCAAGGAAAGGCAGGATATCATCCATTCATCGGTTGTGATCAACAGGGATTGCATAGTGGAGGAAGGCTGTCAGGAGGCAGTAAATTGGTGCATGTATTTGCCAATTTTTGTATGACAGTGTGAGACGACTGTATATTGTAGTGAGAGCTCTTGGAGTAGATTTTTCTATGAGATTCTTTCATGATCCATGATATATACATAATATATGATAGTGGGTTTTTTAGCTTTATGATTTCCTGGTAAAAACATATGCGTTATGTGTGATTGATATTTCTTCCTGTGTTTACAACTGGTGATGGTGTTTTAAATTTCTACAAAGATTTTAGTAGAAGCGATTATGTATTTAAAAGTGGCATACAATTTTTAGATCAGGAGAATCTAGGCAATACATAATTTTATTAAAATTTCTATAATCAACCCTGGATATCAACACAAAACCTTGATGTGGATTCAAAGGTCTACCAAACCTCTGAGACAAATCCATGGTTGAGAAGGTTGGTTTGAGGATGCCTATGCAGTGGCAGAGCTTGTCTTCGGGGTGATCACAAAGATCCCCGTCTAGGATTTTGCATAAGGAAAAGCCAAATCCCCTTGACCGATTCATGGATAAAAATGAATAGGAAGGATTTGTTGTGACATAGAGGAGAAAATCCTTTATTTTATAGGAAGGATCATATACCCTTATCCCTTTGAAGATAAAAACCCTAACTGGGAGAGCTTCCTATTGGTGTGGTTGATTTACTCCTTTCACGAATGTTCAGAAGAATTTAGACATGACCGAGAGGTTGGTTAGCCCAGAGAGATCGGATTCCTACAAGTTAATTTAGTTAGACACTAGTAATTTGACGGTAAATTCTGTCGAGGCCCGGTTTAGTCAAAAGACAGTGATGGGAATTTTCCCATTTCCCAAGAATATTATGTCAAAATATCAAAATGTCAAAAGTCCTAGAAGATTTAGATCTCATGAGTTATTTAAAATCGGCGTCGATAAGTCTGTCAAGTGTTGGAGAAGGAATTGTCTACTGACAACATCCCATGAAGAATATTCGAGTAGAGGTCGGGAACCCGGAAGCCCCATAATCCTATAAGTATTTTAATTACAATTATATGAACCATCGGGAGCGAATGTACCAGGGACCATCAATAGAAGGTGACAGAAGAGCTCTCTATTCCCCAGATACGTTAACCCGGAATGAGTTTCCCAGAGGTGGTTCATCTCGGAAAGCCCGAGTCCCTTAAGATATTTAAATTGAGTGTCGAGGTGCCTAGAATGTTAGTTGACAACACGCGGGTTGACAAAGAAATATTTGATATACGAAATCGTTAGCCTGTAGGTTATTTTAATAAAATATTCGGGGTCATGTAAGGGAGTGAACTCATTGGCGGGATAGTGACATAAAGGGTACGTGACCATCCTGGAAGACCAAAAGCCTGTAACTAGTTTGAATTGAGTTTTTAAAAGTGTTAGGGGTCTAGGGTAGCGGGGATGACGTCAAGAGGTTGTGTGGATGGGGCCACACCGATGCAACATGCTATTAGCTGGAGAGTTGGGACAGAACCACATAGGCCAAGAAGTTGTAGCCCAAAATGGTTTTGCGACTGTATCCCTTGTGATCCTCTCACTGTAATTTTGAGGTTTCAACTAGGTTTTGATCCCGTTAGGTTGGAGGAAGCGCTAAGTTAAAGGCAGTTGAACAAAAAATAAATTACCCTGTTCTCCAATGCAAGAGGACGGGTTGGATATGTCACAGAGTGGTATTAGAGCATCCAGGCTCAATACTTGGACTAGATGGGCCTTGTCACGGGAAAGTGATGATGTTTGAAAATAAATAAATAAAATGTTTTTTTCTAAGTCATTGTTTAGGTGTTGAAACTTGGTCTGAACTATTGCTTGTTGCTTGCTAATAAACTTGTGCTAATGGGAGTTGTCTGGTGGATAACAAATCAGTGAGATCAAGATTATGGTTGTGAATATGTTGTTATTATTAATTAGGCACTCATTACAAAATTGAATTTGTAAATGGTCTTGCACCTTAACATGATTGTTTTGTTAAAGCAAAAATACCCATAGAAAATCCATGAATGCAAGTTCATGATCCTGATTTTGTGTTTATTTATTATTTTGAAAGGCCTAACAATGCGTGTTATTGATAGCACATCACAAGCAGCATAAAAAAAATAAGTTACAGTGATGAGGACCGAAATGGTGCAACCTAAAACAAATAAGTTACAGTGGTGAGGACCAGAATGGTTGAATATATTTCCGACCAGTCACAACATGGAAGTGATGGGGACAGAGAAAATGAAGAAGAGAGATCATTAAAAATATAATTTAAATATCTTTTAATCATTATCTCTTGTATTAGGCTTGTTGGCTCTTCCCTTCCCCTCATTCCCTCCTCCTTGTATTTATTGTCCCTGGTTTCCTCTCTTCTTGGGAGGTTTTGTCTTGACGATGATTCTTGTTCTAGACTCGAAAAGTAGACAAAAAAATGAAGATTGTGGAGATTTTGAAATCTCTATCTCAAAATATACACCACATAAACCTCAAAACTATTAAGACAGATCAGTTGGCCAAGGGAGGGGGGGTGGGAGGAATCACTCCCCATACTAGATGGAAAATTTGAGAAGCCTAAGGGATGAGGTGAGAAGCTTTAAGGCTGATAATGAGAGGCTAGTAAGAGCCCAAGAAAGGAAAGTTGAGATCAATGCAGTCATCCTACAAAGTCTCTCGGATTGGCAGAGGAAAAGGTAATATCAAAGGAGGGTTGGCCATAGAGACATGAAAAGCCTCCATGAATCAAAGGAGAAAACCAACGGAGCAGATGGTGGCAGATTCAGAAAGAGGCACAGGCAGGGAAGTGAGGAAATTGTGTCGGGAGGTGAGCCTTTGAGCACTCCAAGAGGAGGAACTAGCATGCAGGTGAATTTTTCAAGAAAACCATCTAGTTTTGTTGCCTTAAGATATCACCATTCTCACCATAACCATCACTCAGAAAGAAAAGAAAAGGATCATATGCCTGAATAATTTAAGAAGGTAAATCCACCTACATTTGATGGGGATATTAAGAAAGCAGAGGACGCAAAAGCATGGCTGCTAGGGATTAAGATTTTTTTTAGAATACATGACTATTATGAGAATATGAAGGCTAGAGTTTCCTCTTACAGCTTAAAAGGAAAACTCGACAAATGGTGGGAGGACTTGAAGAATGTTAGAACCATTACTGAGAAAGAGTTGACTTGGGAGTAGTTTAAGAATCTCTTCAGAGAGAAAAACTTGCCTGAATGCTACTATAATAATAAAGAAAAAGAGTATTATGAACTAAAAATGGGTCAGTTAAACAATGATGACTATGTCACCAAGTTTTTGAACTTTTGAGGTATGTACCATATCTCAAGGATGAGAAATTAAAAATTCAGAGGTTCATCAGTGGGTTGCCTATGGCGTTTAGAGATAAAATCGAATTGTTGGAACCCCAAACCCTTAAGGATGTTATCAAGAAATTATAACACTAATGTGAGAAAGCAAGGCACAGGCCTGATATTAAAAGTAATTGGCAGGCCAAAAGCAATGCTACACATAAGAGGAATTGGCCCAATAAAAACTCATAAAGGAAAGTGTGGAAACACCCAACTCACACAAGGTAGTTTCAACAAAGGATCAATGTTGTTGTTAAGAAAAATGTGCAGCAACCGACTTTAGCTCAACCTAATTTTGAAGGTTGAGAAACACTCAAGCGTTGGACCTGTGGTGGGAACCACCAGAGAATAGATTATCTGTTGATATTTTGGGGTGTTGGGGTACCATCGAATGTGCTCTAGCTCCCAAATTTTGTGGAGGGTGTAGAGTACATGAGATCTCAAAGACCCACAAATCGTTTAGAATAATTCCATTGGGTTTAAGTTTTATTCAAATAATTAATATTTCTAATTAAGGATCCTAAGTCTAACTTAGTAAAATTAAAAGATTAAAGTGAATTAAATTAAACATGTGATGAGAATGACTTAAGTGATGTGGATCAAGCAGCTTATAATCTTAGCCTTCGATTAGATATTAGATCACAGTTGTTGATGTTTCAATGAGAAAAGTATAAGAGAATGGCTTGGGGTCAGTTGGAGAATACACACACTGGCAGAGCAATGAAGCTAAGCTGAGATTCTAGGGCGTGGTTTGCTAAGAATTTCATAAGTGTTTCAACTGCAGCGAGGGGTGGTATTGGAAAGCGGGGTGGTTTGATCTTAGGCCAAGAGTACAACGAGGGCAGAGAAGGAGAATTCCAAAGCAGCGCAGAGGCAGCAGCTACGCAGTCCATCCAAGAGCCCAGCAGGGGCAGCGCAGAGGCAACAACAACCAAGCAAGGTTGATGCAGGCCTCATTAGGGCAACGTAGGGGCAACGTAACCCATTCTAGGATGACGCAAGCCAGTCTGGTTGACGTAGAGGGCTTCAGAGCAGCGCTGGGGTTTCCAAAGGCTGGAAAGGGTCTGACTTCTATAAATCCCATTTGAGGGTGTGAATCAGTCATATTTTTCTGTCTCTCCTTGATAGAGATATTGCCGCCATTCATATTTCTTTGTCAGGCTAACCAGTTTTGGTGCCTAGGATTGTTGTACTTAGAATCTGCATAATAATAAAAAACCTCTAGAAGCTAGCAGCACTGGTTTTCCTGCATTGGGTTTTTCCAGGGACATTTGTCTATAAAATCCTTGTGTGTCACTTTGTCTATGAGCATTTTATTCGGTATTTGATATCTATGTGTAGGTTGTTAACTGTGTTTACTTCGATGTTAATCTTAGCCCATAAATTTATTACTGTGCAGAGTGCCATGAACTGGAATTTGAGCTGCAGATCTTCGGCAGTTGTTAGTGGGGTGAAGATTGTCGGTGCAGAATTAAGCCTAAGCTAAATTGACAAAGAGCAGGAGGAGAACAGTTGCTTAGCAGATTTCATTTCCAAAATAAATCTAAGGATCGATCGTAGGGTGATAAAAGAGAGTTGATTCATTGTGTTTGGTATATTTCCAAGGAGGAAATTAGTTTTCAGAAGGAGCAGAGGGTGATTTTTCACCAAGGACCCTTGATCTGAGCTTCAGTTGAGAAGCGGGGAAAGGAAGAGTTGTTTCGACAAAGTATATCTGAGCAGATGGAGCGTCACAGATTATGTGATCAGGATATGTTGGACATCCTGTCCAAATTTTTTATCTGGAAATTCAGAATCCTCATTATCCTGGAGGCACATGTCTTGAGGGAGCATGTAGAGAGTGTCTTGGCTACACCAACTGATGTGAAACTCCTGGTAGAGCATAATGAAGCAGCGACACATGCCAAGCACTTCATAATGGATGAGGTTAATGATCATGTGGTACCACACATAGCCGAGAAGAAGACGGCTCGTGAGATGTGGAAATATTTAGCCACACTGTATCAAGGGAAGTCCATCCAAAGGAAGATGCTACTGGAGAACCACCCGAGGTTACTTATGATGACCAAGGGAGAGGAAATCAATCCTTTCGTATTCAGATTGCAGTCGATCTGGGATCATCTTACTAGCATGGGGGTCAAGGTGGAGGATGATGTCATGGTGAGGACTGCTCTAAATGCAGTCACAGAGGACTCGAAAACATTTCCAAAGCCTTTTGGGCATAGTGGACCTTCGTAACTGGGACAATATGTGGGCTATCCTCGAATAAGAGGAGATCCGTTGAATGACCAAGAAGCAGACCAACACCAGAGCGGGCAAGGTGAAGAATGAGGAAGAAGAAGACGCAGCCCTGACATAAAAAAAGTAGCAAGGGAAAAACAAGTGTGATATATCAAAGATCAAATGTTTCCAATGTGGCAAACTTGGACACTTCGCCAACAATTGTCCTCAGAGGAAGAAGGACGAGGAAGCTTCCAGTTTCAAGGTTGTTGTATCATATGATGGCTCTAACGATGACGTAGCCATGAGCGCTCATGAACCATGGAGGTGGGTCGATATTGATATGTAGAGGAGCTACAGAGAGGTGGCGGGATCCTTGAGTATCCCAACCCTTGGATCACATCTGAGCTACGGGAGCCTTATGACAGTAGCAAGGAATGATTGGAGCAGTGGATGAAAATATCATGGATGAAGTAAAGGAAGAGGTTTGTTGGGTACGTGTTATATTCTTTCCACGATTGGCCCCACGCGCTGTATGTTGCGTCGGGCGTAGCTGGGGGGTCACGAGGGGCGAAGCAGTCCCCACCGTTGGGGTCCAGGGCAGCGCCCCAGCCAAAAAAAAAAAATTGTGCGGACCCACTCATAGGCGGATCCACCCATGGTTTTGTGCATGGTTTTGCACATGGTTTTGGGGTTCGATGGTTTTCGGCCACTGGTATTTTTGTAGATCCGGTCAAGGGAACTACGGTTATGTTCTAATCCAGGGTTAATGGATTGGGGTTTATGTATGCTCCGGCATGTATATATATGTGTTGTAACACTAAAAGGAATATAATGAAAAAATCAGGCTGGTCGTCCCGATTTGGGATCCAGGGGAAAATCTCTGTGTTTATCTGTTTTATGTTTTATGCTCTTGCTATTGTTTATTTTCTTTTATAAGAATCGTGTGTAGATATTTCTGTTCAGGGTTAAAACCTACAAGGTTGATACATTGAAGAGGGAGCAGTGCAATGCAGATGCAACATCATCGTAGAGGCAGTGCAGAGATGCAGCAACACGGTGGCTTCAGGAGGATAACGCAGAGGAGAAGCCTATGGAGCTTCAGTGATGGGATGTAGCCCGATTGACTTGTCTGTCATTGGGCAAGGGTCCTTCAGTTTCTTACTCTTAGCAACTGAGTTGCAGTGCAGCAGTTGGTAGCACAATGCAGCAATTTGAGAGGGAGTTGTTGTACGGATGTAGCAGTGACAGTGGGAGAGTCATGGGCAGCAATACAGAGATCAGCATCAGCGCAGTGATGTAGGGTAGTAGGACAAGCATCAACTTAGTGACATAGGGCAGCAGGACAAGCATCAGCACAGAAACCAATTCCAGATATTAGAGCAGTACTTCGGGGTGAATTTTATTGCTATAGCACATTCCTCGCTAAGAGGGAGTGTTGAGATTTTAGGTTGTTGGGGTAGCATCGGATGTGCTCTAGCTCCCAAAATTTTTGGAGGGGCTAAAGTACATGAGATCTCCAAGACCCAGAAAACGTTTAGAATAATTCCATCGGTTTAAGTTTTATTCAAATAATTAATCTTCTTAATTAAGGACCCTAAGTCTAACTTAGGAAAATTAAAAGATTAAAGTGAATTAAAGTAAACTTGTGATGAGAATGACTTAAGTGACGCAGATCAAGCAGCTTCTAATCTTAGTCATCGATTGGAGAACACACACACTCGAAGAGCACTAAAGCTAAGCTGAGATTCTAGGGTGTGGTTTGCTAAGAATTTCAGAATTGTTTCAGTTGCAGTGAGGGGCAGTATTGGCAAGCGGAATGGTTTGATCCCAGGTCAAGAGTACAATGAGGGAAGAGAAGGATTATTCCAAAGCAGCACAGAGGCAACAGCTACGCAGTCCAGCCAAGAGCCCAACAGGGGCAACGTAGAGGCAGCAAGAGCCAAGCAAGGCTTACATAGGCCCAGTTAGGGCAGCGCAGGGGCAACATAACCCCTTCTAGGGTGGCGTAGACCCTTCCTGAGTAGCGAAGAGGCTGACACAGAGGGCTTTAGAGCAACATTGGGTTTTCTAGAGGCCGGAAAGGGGCTGCATTCTGTAAATCCCGTTTGAGGGTGTGAATTAGTCATATTTTTCTATCTCTGGGATAGAGGTATTGCTGCCATTCATATTTCTCTGTTGGGTTAACTAGTTTTGGTGCCCAATATTGTTGTATTTAGAATCTGTATAATAATAATAACCCTCCAGAAGCTAGCAACACCAGCTTTCCAACATTGGGTTTTTCCTGGGAAATTTATCCAGAAAATCCTTGTGTGTCACTTTGTCTATGAGCATGTTATTCCGTATTTGATCTGTATATGTAGGTTGTTAACTGTATTAATTCGATGTTAATTATTGATATTCAGATTTATAACTTATGTAAGTAGAAGAAGTAAATCAATATTTAATAGTAGGGTTTCTTAAGTTTAAGAAATTTTCACGCTGACCACATCAGCAAGGTGTCAGACCAAAGGTTTACTGCATCTAGGAGGCAAGCATGGTGGGTGAATTAGCTCGGAGCATGCCAAGAATTTACGCAGCAATGGATAACCACCAATAAAATCACCAAGAATCCATCATTGAGATGGAAGGTAAGATACAAGAGAAAGTCATTTGTATTTTAATTGATCCAAGTTCTAGTTATAGTTATGTCAGCTTAGAGTCTGTTGAGAAGTGCAGATTGGGCAAGGAATTGCATCAAGAACCTTGGCTGGTTCAATTGGAAATGGGGACAAGGAGATGAATCAACCATTGGGTAAAGTCATGTGCATTTGAACTCAGTGGCATGCCCATGACAACCCACTTGAATGTGTTACCATTGGGTGGGTATGGCGTATTATTGGGCATGGATTGGTTGTACTTACACCAAACAAAGGCAGATTTCTATGAAAAAGTAATAGAATGCTTGGATGAGCAAGGAAAAAAAAGAGTGTTACAAGGCAGGAAAAATCCCATATATGTGAGGTTGACCACTACTATGCAAGCCAAATGTAGCAGCAAAAAAGGATTCTCGTTGTTTGAAGTACAAGTTCCCAAGAATGAGGAACATGACGAAAAAACATAAAATAAGGAAGTTGAATTGCTTCAAAAGTACCATTTTTTGCAACAATATGCAGACGTATTTATAGTAGAGGTTATTGGATTTACTCCTCACAAAGAGATATATTTTTCTATCGAGTTGGCACCTGGAGCAGCACTGACATGTAAGGCTCCATATAGGATAAGTGCCCTAGAGTTGGTTGAGCTAAAACTGCAGCTGAAGGAAATTCTTAACAAGGGTTACATAAGGCCAAGTGTGTCCCCTTAGGGAGCATTGATATTGTTTGTAAAGAGGAAAGATGGAACCCTTATATTATGCACTAATTACCGATAGTTTAATAAGGTAACCATTAATAAGATGCACCTACTACCAAGGATTGATGATCCGTTTGACTAGTTAAGGGGAGTGACAATTTTCTCCAAAATCGACTTGAGGTTAGGCTACCATCAAGTAAGAATCAAGGAGGAAGACATTCATAAAATTATTTTCAGAATAAGATATGGGAACTATGAATTCATACTCATACCTTTTGGGCTTATTAATGCCTCTACCACGTTCATATGCCTGATGAATAGAGTTTTACGTCCTTACTTGGATAAGTTCGTCATTGTGTTTGTTGATGACATATTGGTTTATTAAAAAATGGAATAAGAACATGAAAAACATCTGGATGCAGTGTTATAATTGTTAAGAGAACATAAGCTCTATGCAAATATTAGCAGTGTGACTTCTCCCAGTGACAGATATATTACTTAGGGCACATCATCTCTAAGGAAGGCGCATCAATTGACCCTAAAAAGATAAAATCCATAAGGGAATGGCCAACTCCAAAGAATATGGATGAGGTTAGATCATTCAAGGGATTGGTAGGATATTGTAGGAGATTTATTCATTTTTTCTCCAAAATAGGCCATCCCATTATAGCCTTGCAGAGGAAAGGGAAAAGATTTGAGTGGGCTGCACAATGTGCAAAAGGATTTGAGTAGTTAAAATGATTGCTCACTAGTGTTCCAGTGCTGAGAATCAAGTATCCTGACAAGGATTTTGTGGTGTGTACAAATGCCTGAAAAGAGGGACTCAATGGAGTCTTAATGCATGAAGGGCAAGTCATGTGTTATGAATCCAGAAAGTTAAATAAGCATGAGGAAAATTATGTGACACGTGATTTAGAATTGGTTGCCATCATTCATGCCTTAAAAGATATGGATGCACTACCTCCTTGGCAGGAATTTTATTCTCATGTCAGACCATAGTGGGCTCAAATATTTGTTTGGGCAACCGAAGTTGAATGCTAGGCAAGCAAGATGGTAGGCCATGCTCAACAAATTTGACTTTGAAATTAAATACATGAAAAGGAAAGGAAAACAAGGTTGGTGTTTCTTTGAGTAGAAGAATCCAAGTAAATCACTTTCCAAATGTAAGTTCATATGCAAAAGATCTGGAATAAATAATTAAAAGCGTTGGACAACAAGATGAAAAATACTAGCAAATAAAAGAAAGGTTGCAACAAAGCGGTGAGGATGAAGGATATCACCTCACGAAGGACAACCTAGTCAGATTTAAAGGCATAATTTATGTGCCTAACAGTGATGAAATGAAAAGACTAATAATGAAAGAGTTCCATGTTAAGCCTTATTCAAGCCACCCGAGGTATCAAAAGACCCTTACAACCATTAAAAATTACTATCATTGGTCGAATATGAAGAAGGAAGTGGCATATTTTGTAGCAAAATGCATAGGTTGTGAGTAGGTAAAGGTTGAATGTAAACATACGACAGGATTTTTGAATCCTATCCCTATTCCATAATGGAAGTGGGAGGTAATTTATATAGATTTCATTACAGTATTTCCCAAAACATCTAAGTAGCATGATGCAATCATGGTAGTGGTGGATAAGCTTAGCAAAGTAGTTCATTTTGTGGAAAAAAATCCACCAATTCCGCTAGTGACATAGCACAAATCTTCATAAAGGAGATTATGAGGCTACATGGCATCCCTAAGAATATTGTTTCACACAAAGATGCAAGGTTCACTTTCAGGTTTTTGAAGGAATTGTATGTGGGATTGGGAACAAAATTAGAATTTAGTACATACTATCATCCAGAAACACATGGGAAAACAAAGAGGATCAATCATTTCCTCGAGGACATGTTAAGGATATATGTGATGCATCAACCCAATAAATGTGAATAATATCTTCCAATTGTGGAATTTGCATGCAATAATGGACCCCAAGAGTCCACAAATATGAGACCCTTTAAGACATTGTATGGCAGGAGCTACAACAATCCTATTAGCTGGAGTGATCTAGTTAATAGATTCCACGTAAGACCTTATATGCTTAAGGATATGGAACATCAAGTTTAGATAATAAAGCAAAATTTGAAAGTGGCACAAGATAGACAAAAACGCTATGCAGATAAGCATAGGGTACACAAAGAGTTTTATGTTGGAGAACATGTTAATCTAAGAATTAAATCCAAGAAAAGCTCCATAAGGATGGGGACATGATCCGACTAGGGAGGTTGGGACTGTTGATGGCGCTGGGCGGGAGAAGCTGCCGTTTGAATAGAGAAGGTCGAGCGCTTTCTCAGGGTTTGTGTGCCACTGATTTTGCAGAAAAGGTCGGGCAGATTCAGTCGGGGCTTCGGTCCCAAGGAGATGAGGGGAGCCCACCTGCGGCTGTTGAAGGACTGTTTTTTTTTGGAAACTGTAGGTGGACTTGACGGGAAGGTGGGTGCTAGGTTGTCAGGCAGAGGGGGTGCGGCTCCTTTGAAAAAGGGACTGTCCATTGGTGTTAATGAAGTAGAGAAGGTGCTCGATCTGCAGGGGAAGCTTTTGTCTCAGTGTTCGAGCACGGCCGAAAGGGAAAGAGCAGTGGGTGATCAACAGAGAAACTATGGCTCCGATTTTGTTTTTGAACTGGATCCTTCAGTGATATCTGATAGAGTGGTTAATGAAATCTGTGGTAGGGAGAGTGGGAGAGGTATCACTAACCATTTAAGCCAAGATGAACAGTGTGGGAAACCTGCCTCTGAAGGACTAAAAGAACCGGGTGAATGCAAAGTTAGGGAGGCTGGAGAGCCGAAGAAGGGGAGAAGAAAAAAGAACTGGATAAAAGCCAATAGAGCAGAGATAAACTATGTTCTGGGTGAAGATATAAGCTGGGAGCAGGTCTCTCATTTGGCTAGCAGAACTCTAGTTGGTAGAGCCATGGGGAGGCATTTCGTTCTGAAAACTGTTGTTGCCTAGGCTGATGTGAACTGGAAAGATGACCTTGGATATGTTCCAGAAGTGGTGCTACTCACTAAGGTGTGGTTTGCTTTCAACTTTTTGCTCCCTGAACATATTCAGTGGGTGTTACATCGGTCCTGGGCACTGGATCACACGCCATTTCTTCTCAAACACTGGCATCCTCTTTTCGATGCTAGCAGGGAGAGAGTGGACTCTGTACCCTTGTGGGTTTGTATCCCTGGATTGCCTCTTCATTATTGGACAAAGGAACACCTTCGAGGTATCAGTAATATGCTTGGGGTTTTTATTGAGGCTGATCTCTCCTTCTTACAGTCTAACTAGAGGCGGGTTGCTCGAATTTTAGTGATGGTCAATATCAGAGAAGGATTGGCTGAATCACTGAATCTCCGGTGGGGGAAACATGTCATCAAGCAGAACCTGGACTATGAAAATGTTCCCTTCAGATGTCATCGATGTCATGCATATGGACATCCTGCCTCTGAATGTGGCTTTCTCTCTCGACCTGTCAAAAAACGGTGGGTTAGTGTTTGGTTAATTTAGTGTGTCCTAAATTGCTGCATTTAATTGTCAATCCGGGAATCGTAAGCTGATGAAGTGCGGCGCACTATATGTGCAAGATAACCTCTTTCTTAACTTTTTGTCATTTGTGGTCTTTCTAAGGTAAAATGGAAATTCTAAAGTGAAAAACAAGCTTGGTTATATTTATTCAAGGAAGTGATATCCCCTATAATGATTTACCAATCTTGAAACTTTAAAAGCAAATTGAAATTACAATGACAAAAGAAAGTAAACTGCTTAAATGAAAAGTGCTGCTAATCTAATGAATCAAAACAAGAAACTAGTGAACATGAAAACTAAACTATTCTTGCTGCCAACTGAACACAAAAGAAACTACGCTTATGGAAATTCAAAATTGCAATGAAATAAATCTAAATCAGATTACATCAATTCATTTTCTGACCCTTCATCATTCGACCAGCTATGACTTGCGGAAGTAATCATAAACAACTTGTGTAACTGATTATTTAATTTGCAGAAAGTAAACTAATACTAAACCATACACACATAATTCAATTCCTCGCCATCAGTCCAGCTGTGGCTTTCGGAGGCAACTGAAGATGTCATACATGATTTAATATATCTAAATTTGCAGAAAAGGAACTAATACTAAACTACACATTTCATCATGCAGCCCCTCACCATCAGTCCAGCTGTGGCTTTCGGAGGTAACCGAAGACGCTATGAGCAGCTTAATATATCTAATTTTTCAGAAAGGAAACTAATACTAAACTACACATTTCATCATGCAGCCCCTCACCATCAGTCCAGCTGTGGCTTTCGGAGGTAACCGAAGACACTATGAGTAGCTTAATATATTTAAATTTAACTACTGAATCAGATAAGCAAAACTGAAATGTACAAAACAAGACTGAAGTTAAACAAAAGCTATGGAAAGAAAACTAGCAGCAGAATAATGTCAGTTTCATATCATTAGCCAAAATACTATGAAAATGCCCCGGGCTGTCTACCTAAAACCTGCACAAGAAAACTGATCATTGATTTAACAATCATAAAAACATGAAAGACAAGAATGCAATGGAAATTAATGAACAGAAATGAAGCAACTATGAAATATGAACATGTAATGGGTTATGATACAATGACTGTTTTAAAGAAATGAAATGAAAAATATAAACATTAATACACAGAACCTCGGCTGAGCAGGGGCCCTCTACGCAGCTTTGGTAACGATCCTCAACACAAATTAAGTTGAAAACAGAGTTTTTCACATTAAAAAGCAATTCATTACAGACTGGTAGTATTACGGCTCAAGGCAACGTAATCACTACATAACAGAGTACGCACATCAACTCAACAGCTATGATCAACTAACAACTATCAACTAACTCTACGTGCGTATGCAAACGCTCTATATAAAGCAATAAACTGTAACTGTCTCCTGAAGTTTATGATAGCAACCAGCACGTAGACCACTAAGGCCACGGATATAGGAGTATGGCCATGTTGGAAAACGGATCTATGGAAGGTGGGCGCTTGAATTCAACTCCAGAACTTTGCACAGATGTCAATTAACCTCCGTAAGCTTGGAAACGGCCGTATGGATGTTTATATGCCACGAAACAGAGTCCAGCCGACATAGAACTCCATAGTTGACTTCCACGTGGATGGCTTTGACCGCGGCTTTCTTTGACGAATTTACTTGAACCAATAGGACACGAACCATGTCCTTGTCATTCCTAGCCTGCCCATGTGGCTCGTTTCCTTCGTAGACACCTGTAACATCGATTTCCACAAAATAGCTGCGGAAAGTTGCAACAGCTGCGGAAAGTGACAAGTTTCCGCAGCTGTATGAACAAAATCTAAATCAAATAGAAAACACAAAAACATAATTAAAAACCATGTTAGATACCCTTTTGCACATGATATTGACAATTTTGGAGGTTTAGGTGAGTGAAAAAGATATGGAAAAGTGTATGGACAAGAGGAAAATTCGGGACTCAACATACCCCCACTGTGAAGGTGTTGCATGTCCTCATGCAACCAAAAATTTGATACTCTTTGTTCAATTCATGTGCCTTGAAACTTCAGCCAACACATCTAACCCCCTTCTCTTCTTCTTTGGTACTGCCATCATTCTGGGTTTCTTCATGAGGCACCTGAATTTGATATTCACAAGTGCTCTGCTCAATTTTTGGCATTTCCTTTTAGCTTCTTATTTTTCTTTTGCCAAATACCCAAATGTAACATAGTATTGTCATGGATAATCTTGTCCAGTTTGCCTTGCTCTTTGAGTGTTTCATTTTCGTTTTTGATATGCCGATTCAAAAGCTCAAGCTCAAAAATCTCCTGTTTTAATGACTGAACCAAGTCATCCTGCAATGTATGAGGCTGAGTAGAAGAGGTACTTGGACCTGTGGCTGCCTTCTCCAGGGATTCTATATAGTCATAGACCTCCTGCTGTTTGGGGTCTACTTCCGGTGTCTTTTTCATTGGATTGTCCTCAAAATGCTGCAAGGGAGAATTATGTTCAAAATTTGGCTGAGGAGAACTTTCATCAATATTTTGCTGAGAATAAGATGGAGTACGCTCATTGTCTGATTGGGAGTGAAAGGAGTCAGGTTCACTAACTGACTGAAATGGACTATTGTCAGTTGGAGACTGTTCAGATGTCTCCTCACCCAAATCAATGAAATGAGGACCTTTAATTTGTATTTTTCTCAGTTTTCCCTTAAGCCTGCTGCTTCTCCTCACATGTTGTGGTACACTACCCTTTTGTTCTTGTTTTCCTGTTTTTGCCTTCTTGGATAGAGATGACTGTTTTTGAAGAAAAATTAATCTTTTAGACAGAATTTGGTGATCTTCTTCTTCAGAAGAAGAAGTTTTATGGACAGCCTCAATAATTTCTTTCCCTTTTGATATTATTGGCTTCTTAGTTTTGATTTCCTTCTTCTTCCTCTTTACCAATCTCTCTTCCCTATCATTTTTCTTCATAGTAATAGTAGAAGTATCTTGGATTTCATCTACTGTTCTTTTCCTTCTACTTCTTTTTGCTGTGCTAGCTGCAGGAACTTCCTGTGTAGGAGCAACTTGGGTTTCAATATCCATTTTCTTTCTTCTACTCCTTCTAATTGGATTACCTTTAGGAATTTCCTGAGGTTCTTCAAAGAAGTTTCTAACTAGGAATTGTTCCCATGTATCTTTTCTTTCTTTTAGCTCCTTTTCAATCAGAATTTTTATAAGCCCATGATGATATAAATGAGGCTCTACATCTCCTAGGTGTTTTTGCACAATGACAGCCATTTTCTTCAAGCTATTGAATAGGAAATAAGGAAGATTGAGAGTTTGGTTTTCAAGAAAATTCATCAATAGCCTAGTATGATACATGTACATGGAGCCAAATCGGCCTTCACATGTGATAAATTTCTGAACAATGAGTAGTAAAGTGGCCCATTCATCTTTTATTGCATGCACAGGGATTCCTCTTTTGAAAACAGTGATATCCATACCTTGATTTCGGAGGATTGTTCTCCATGCCTCATCACCGATACTTTTGTTTTTGAACCAACGTTCTCCTTCCTGAAGAAGCTCTGTGGCTGCTGCTATTGATGCTTCATTGACTAAAAACTTGAGGTCTCCCACTTCTGCTTTCGAGCCATCAAATGATCTTGCAAACGCTTTGGTAACTTCTCTGTGGTAACCCCTGAATTTCTGAATAAAACGCAACCATTTAGCTTTCCTCAACATCTCTTTTGCTTGCGGAAATCCCTCTATAAATTTCTGTCCTTCCGGCTCTGCCCTTAATAATTTTCCCATTTTCTTCTCTGTGCTTCACAGGCTTGCCTCTGTGAGGGTTTAAGCGGAAATGGAACGATGTAATACATAGAGTATAGCACAATACTGTGGGGATGTTATCACAAAACGGAAATGAGCACCATAAACAGAATGGAATAAGACTGTGGGTGGATATACGGGAATGAGAGTGAGCAAAAGGAACGGAATGGAATGAAACAGAGAGTGAGTATGAGTAGAGTGGGGTTTTGTAACCACGACAGAGAAATGACAAAGAGGTTAACAAAGTATAATGCATTCGGCCGCATTTTGAATTTTTGGTGGCTGTGTCATAAATATGAACACGTTTCAATCAATGATTATGAAGTTATGCGGCTTGTAAGAGTCCTTTGTCAACTCAAATACGTATCATTATCTACGGTGGGATATTTGAACATGAGTGAGAGTCAGAATTTCAATAATGAAACCGTTTGTAAATAAATGCAAGAGGATAACATAGAGATCGTGGAAGGTTACGGACTGTCAATATAATCATTGCGCGTTATGGGTAGAGCTCATAGTTTAAAATTACATAAAAATGTGTTTTTCGATACTATTTGAAATAAACTTAATTCATACCTTTGGAATCCTTGCTTTTGCCCTTGGTCTTCAACTGATTGATCTTCATTAGTGTCTTGAATGTCCCATTGATCCTCTCCTGCATTTTATTTCATGATTTATGAAAATAACAAATAACTGTACAATCTTTTTGAAAACAGAGTAGTAGTAGCTGCGGAATCTGCTTCTGGCTGTGGAAACTGGAGTCAGCTGCGGAAACAGATGTCAGCTGCGGAAACTGACACAGCTATCACTTGGCTGAAATAGAAATGAACAAATGACAAATGACCAGGTGGAAATGGTCATAAAAAGATTTTTATTGATGGAATGGATGAAATGAAGTGGAATGAAGTGTAATGAAGTGAAATGAAATGAAATGAAGTGGAATGAAATGGAGTGGGTGGTGAGATGAAATTAAATGAAAAACAGATTTTTTTTTTGGAAAATATAGAGTGTCAGGTGTCCCTGATTTTCACCCCATATTTTCTGTATAAGACTGCCAATCAATGATTGGTTTTCAGGCTTATACCATTTTTTTTCTTTTTCTTTTTTCTTTTTTTTTCTTTTTTTTCTTTTTTTTTTTAAACTTGAAAAACAAAAGCTAGCTTGGTAGAGAAGAAGGATTCTTCTGTACCAGCCTGATTGCAGAACTTTCTTGAAACAACTTGAAAAAATCCTCTTTAGAGAGTGGCTTATGATAAACTTTTAATCTATGGCCATTCACTAAAAGAGGAGTTTGAAACTCATCAATGGTCTTGATTCTTACAGCTCCATTGTTAAAGATCTTATCAATCTCATATGGCCCAAGCCAATGAGTCTGAAATTTCCCTTGAAAATCTTTAAACTTGGAGTCAAATAACAATGCCCAATCTCCTTCTTGAAACTTCTTCTCTTTGATATATTTGTCATGCCATTTAGTTCTTTGATATTGAACTAGATCAGTTCTTAGAATTGCTTCAACTGCTCCATTCTATGCTTTTGGGCTTCTGATAAGTCCATCCCCAGCTGAACTGCTATCTTGAAGGTCTTGACTTGGAACTCAATGGGGAGCAAGACTTCTTTCCCATAAACAAGTTCATAGGGAGAATGTCCCGTTGTATTCCTCCATGTAGTTCTGTAGGCCCACAAGGCTTCTGGAAGCCTTTCTGCCCAATCTCTTCTATGTAGATGAACAGTTTTGGTGATGATACTTTCAAGAACTTTGTTTGTGGACTCCACTCGACCATTTGCTTGTGGATGGTAAGGAGTAGATCTTCTGTGCTTGATTTTGTATTCTTCCATCAACTTCTCCACCAAATTGGATGTGAATTGGCTCCCCCGATCTGTCACAATTTCTCTTGGAACACCAAAGCGAGTAAAAATATCCTCATAAAGAAAATGAACAACTGAATTTTCAGTAGCAGATACTAATGCTTTAGCTTCTACCCATTTAGTAACATAATCAGTGCAAACCAATATATACTTCTTTTGCTTCGATGGTGGATTAATCTGTCCAATGAAATCTAAAGCCCATTTTTCAAAGGGTTCAATGAGTACCTGTGTTTGCAGTGGCATTTCATTTGAAAGGGTAGGTTTCCCTACTCTTTGGCAGCTATCACACCTTTTGACATATTGTTTTGCATCTTTGAAGAGAGAAGGCCAATAATATTCCAAGGAAAGGATTTTATAAGCCGTCATTTTGTCCGCAAAGTGTCCGCCGCATGGTTCATCATGACATGCCTTAAGAATATCAGGCATTTCATCTTCCCTGACACATCTTCTGATCACAAGATTTGGCCCCGTTTTAAACAATTCGTTAGAAATCCATGAATATTTTGAACTCTCCTGAATAATCTTTCGTTTTTCTCTTGGAAATAAATGTGAAGGTAGTTTCCCTGTAACCAAATAGTTAGCAATATCTACATACCAAGGGGTCTTAATAGTTACTGCAAACAAGTATTCATCAGGAAATTTATCTTCTACAGGAGAATCTTCTTTAGTATTCTGAATCCTAGACAAGAAATCAGCTATTGTATTCTATTTTCCTGGTCTATCCAACACAGTAATATTGAATTCTTGCAAAAGTAAAAGCCATCTTGTCACTCTGCCATTAGTAACAGGTTTGTTCATTAAATATCTAATTGCAGAATGGTCAGTATGAATAAAAGTTTCATAGCCCGTTATGTAATGTCTAAACTTATTAATTGCATGAACAACAGCTAAGAACTCTTTTTCAGTCACAGTATAATTCAACTCTGTGGGAGTCAAATTTTTACTGGTGTAATAAATGGCATAAGGAATTAAATCTTTTTGACCCAACACAGCTCCAAGAGCCGTATCTGAAGCATCTGTAGAAATATGGAAAGGAAGTTTCCAATTTGGTCCTCTCAAGATAGGTGCTTCAGATATTCTTGTTTTCAAAGTTTCAAAAGCGGATTGACAATCAGGATCCCATTTAAATTCACAATCTTTTGTAAGCAACTTGAAGAGTGGAGATGCTATTTTAGTGAAGTTTTCTATAAATCTTCTATAGTAACCAGTAAATCCTAGAAAACTTCTAACATCTCTTTGACAATTTGGAATAGGCAACTTGGAGATGACTTCAACTTTTGATCTATCAACCTTAATTCCATCTCCTGAAATATGATGTCCTAAAACAATCCCTTCAATAAACATCATAAAGCATTTTTCATGGCTTAATGAAAGGTTTGTTTCTTTACATCTTATGAGAACTTTTTCCAAATTTTCTAATGCCTCTTCAAATGAATTACCATAAACCGTAAAATCATCCATATAAACCTCTACACAATCATGGATTAGATCAGAAAAAATTCCTAGTACTGCTCTTTGGAATGTTGCTGGTGCATTACATAACCCAAAAGGAAGCACTCCGTAGGCAAAAGTTCCCCATGGACAAGTAAATGTGGTCTTATCTTGATCTTCAGGTGCTACCTGAATTTGATTATAGCCACTAAAACCATCCAAAAATGAAAAGTACTTTTTACCTGCTAATGTATCTAATACCTGATCAATAAAAGGCAAAGGAAAGTGATCCTTCAAAGTTGCTTTGTTCAACTCCCCGTAATCAATGCATACTCTCCATTTACCATTCTTTTTAGGTACTATAACCAAAGGAGAAACCCATCGGCTATCTGAAATTGGATAAATGAAGTTTACATTGAGAAGTTTTTGGAGCTCTTCTTTCACTATCTTCCTAAGATTTGGATTCATCCTTCTTTGAGGTTGTCTGATTGGTCTATTGTTTTCCTCAATATAGATATGATGGATGCAAGTCTTAGGATCAATACCCTTCATGTCAGTATACTGCCATGCAAATGCAGTAGAATGTTTTTGCAAGATTCTGGTTAGTTCTTCTTGTTGTGACTTCTCCAGATGTTTGTTGATATTCAATGTCTTTTCTGGAAAAATCTCAATAGCAGAATTACCAAACTCGTCCATAGAGTAAAGAGACATTTGTCTCGATGATAAATATTCTATGTCAGATTCCAACTGAAATTGTGTGGGGTCATATTCTGAAGTTATCTCAAAATTTTCTAATGTGTTCAGAATTTGACTATCCTCACTAATTTCAGAAATGGTAAAGACAAGTTGTATAGTGTTCTCATCATCGACCCATTCATTGTCTCCTATTTCTGTGATTGCTCTTGCTGGAGGATACAAATTGAATTTCTTTGTCGAATTACCATTAGAAATGTACATGTCTCCAGATCTACAACTAATAAAAGCATCAACTGTGGCCAGCCAAGGTCTTCCTAAGATAATTGGATGTCCTCCTAGATTACTTTTGGGAGTCAAAATCATAAAGTCTACTGGATATTCCCAAGAATCTAAGGAGACTGAAATATCTTCTAATACACCATCTGGTTTAATAACCGATCGATCTGCAAGTTGCAATAAAGTAGGTGTAAAAAGAAGGTTAGGAAGTTTTAACTGCTCCATAGTCTGTCTACTCATAATGTTGATAGCAGCCCCTAAGTCAATCAATGTGTTTGGAATTTCTATCCCATTTATATGTGTCTTGACAATTGGACTTCCGGGATCTACATACTTCTGCATGGTAATTTTTCCCATCATAATATCTGCAATCTTTCCTACCAGGTGGATTCTTCTTGTGTCTTTTAGTTTCCTTCCCGGTCTTTTGAAACTCAACTCCTTTATGGTTTTTTCTAGAATAGGAATTTCTCGAATGGCTTGTAGCAAGGGAATCTTGATACAAACATTCTTCAATTCATCTAGAAAGTCATAGTTAGGCAACAAGATTTGTTTTTCCACCCCCTTGTCAATTTGTAGTCTTTTAGGAAAAGGAGGTGTAGATGAAGATGCAAGTTGCTCAACTATAGGAGTTGTGGGTGTTGACTTTTATTTTTCTTTTTGAATGCTTGAATTTTGAAGAGATTCTTCCTCAGAACCCTTATTGACTTGAAGAGAATCCTCCTCAGAGGTATCTTGCTCTCGAATATCTATAGAAGGTTTTTCTAAAACTCTACCAGATCTGAGTTGTACATCGTTGAGAGGAACAATCATATAGGTAGGAAATTGTTGTCCTTCTACCATATAAGTAGTTTGAGGATTCTTATTGTTAGGATTTGGCAATGGCCGAGCTGGAAGTTGATTTGTCTTCTGTTGGTATGGGAGCATGAGTTGAGGATTTGTATTTTGTTGAGAAGGTTGTTGTTGTGGAAATGGAAATGAAAGTTGTTGTGGATTTTGGTTTGGAAATTGTAGAGCTTGTTGATTTTGAAAAGATGGAGGATATTGATAAAATTGAGCAAATCTCCCATAAGGATTTTGCATCCCTTGTACCCATGGCTGATATGAAATTTGATGTTGGGGCCAAGGTTGTTGCCAAGGATTCCAATTTGGTGGGGTTTGAAGATTCATAGGGTTATTAAACCCTTGAGATTGTTGTCCCTGCCAAGGTCTCCTTGCGACAAAACAGAGAGATTCTATTGAATTTGGATCTTCTTGAAAAACAACTTTGAGTCCAGGGATTGAAGGACAATCCTTGATTTCATGATTTTCTGAGCAAATCATACATGTTTCACAACTTTTGCATCCAAGGGACATTCCCTTAAAGCATGTTTCTTTCTACATTTCGGACAAAAGATGGCTAAAGCATCTGTTTCTGCTTTCTGCTTGTTTTGGATTTTAAGGGTGTCTAGTTGTTCACCAAGACCCCCTAAGATATCAGTTTTAAACTCATCAAGCATATTACCAATCTCTGCCCTACTTACTGATCCAGTTGCAGATTTGTTAGCCCTAATAAGAGAAGAATCCCTAGGCCCTTTTCTAGTTTTAGATCTTCCCCTTGAGAATTGGATACATAGTTCTGTTATATCATGAAATGGGAGTTGAGAAATGTCTCATTTCCCCATCATGTTTAAAATGTCTATCCATTCATCTCTAATGGCTTTTAATAGGAGGGCTTTCAAGGTTTCATTATCTAAGTTGCTCATCTTTGCTCTTTTCAAGTTGTATTGAAATCTTTCAATTAAGTCTTCCAAATTTTCATCTTCTTTTTGCATCATTTTGAATACCTCATCCTGGTGATTGGTGGGCATACAATAGTCCAAGTATCTATCCAAAAATGTTTGTTTCATATCATTCCAAGTCCTAATAGATTGAGTGGCTAATCCCATGAACCATTTCAAAGCAGATCCCTTCAATGTTGAAGGAAACAATTTGAGTTTTTGAGAATCTTCCATATAGTCATAAGTTCGGCACACTACTTCAAACTCAAATAGAAATGTTTCAGGATCCTCACTTCGTAATCCATAAAAGTTAGGGAGAACAGATGGTGAGATATTTTTCATTGTTGCATGAGTTTCCTCATCAACTATAGGGAATCCAAGAAAATTGTCCCTATTTCTACCGTTATTTCCTTCACCATTGTTGTCTTCATTATCTCCTCCTCCTCTACCTCCACCTCTATTTATTACTTCCTCTGCCATGATAGTTTCTTTAGAGTCCTTATAGTCCTCTAGTTCTTCTATCAAGGAAGGATGAGAGAAAGTTTCTTTGTTTTCTAAGTGGGTTTTAGTAGGTGGTATAGGAGAATCCTCTAATTCAGCTGTTCCTTGACTTCCAAAAATCTTAAGGCTAGGGGTAGATGGTCGTGAATCCGGTCTATGCCTTGAAGAAGATGGAGTTGTGAAAATCGAACTCTTGGCTTTAGCTATAAACCTTCCCCTAGAATCTCTTGCTCTATGCATGTCATTTTTTATTTTTTTTTAAAAAGTTGGGCTAATAATTCTCTTTCTGATCTTCCAGATCACGCTAGGTGCAAGAAGAGAGCATACTTAAGAAATTACTAAACCAATAACTCTCTTTTCTGATCCTCCAGATCACACTAGGTGCAAGAGGAGAGCATACTTCAAGAAGTTATCAAGTTTTCCCTTCTTTTATGCTTTTATGTTTTTTTTTAAGAAATTGGCTACCTAGTTACACTTCCCCGGCAACGGCGCCAAAATGTTTGGTTAATTTAGTGTGTCCTAAATTGCTGCATTTAATTGTCAATCCGGGAATCGTAAGCTGATGAAGTGCGGCGCACTATATGTGCAAGATAACCTCTTTCTTAACTTTTTTGTCGTTTGTGGTCTTTCTAAGGTAAAATGGAAATTCTAAAGTGAAAAGCAAGCTTGGTTATATTTATTCAAGGAAGTGATATCCCCTATAATGATTTACCAATCTTGAAACTTTAAAAGCAAATTGAAATTACAATGACAAAAAAAAGTAAACTGCTGAAATGAAAAGTGCTGCTAATCTAATGAATCAAAACAAGAAACTAGTGAACATGAAAACTAAACTATTCTTGCTGCCAACTGAACACAAAAGAAACTACGCTTATGGAAATTCAAAATTGCAATGAAATAAATCTAAACCAGATTACATCAATTCATTTTCTGACCCTTCATCATTAGACCAGCTATGACTTGCGGAAGTAATCATAAACAACTTGTGTAACTGATATTTAATTTGCAGAAAGTAAACTAATACTAAACCATACACACATGATTCAATCCCTCGCCATCAGTCCAGCTGTGGCTTTCGGAGGCAATCGAAGATGTCATACATGATTCAATATATTTAAGTTTGCGGAAAAGAAACTAATACTAAACTACACACTTCATCATGCAGCCCCTCACCATCAGTCCAGCTGTGGCTTTCGGAGGAAACTGAAGACGCTATGAGCAGCTTAATATATCTAATTTTGTAGAAAGGAAACTAATACTAAACTACACATTTCATCATGCAGCCCCTCACCATCAGTCCAGCTGTGGCTTTCGGAGGTAACCAAAGACACTATGAGTAGCTTAATATATTTAAATTTAACTACTGAATCAGATAAGCAAAACTGAAATGTACAAAACAAGACTGAAGTTAAACAAAAGCTGTGGAAAGAAAACTAGTAGCAGAATAATGTCAGTTTCATATCATTAGCCAAAATACTATGAAAATGCCCCGGGCTGTCTACCTAAAACCTGCACAAGAAAACTGATCAGTGATTTAACAATCATAAAAACATGAAAGACAAGAATGCAATGGAAATTAATGAACAAAAATGAAGCAACTATGAAATATGAACATGTAATGAGTTATGATACAATGACTGTTTAAAGAAATGAAATGAAAAATATATACATTAATACACAGAACCTCGGCTGAGCAGGGGCCCTCTACGCAGCTTTGGTAACGATACTCAACACAAATTAAGTTGAAAACAGAGTTTTTCACATTAAAAAGCAGTTCATTACAGACTGGTAGTATTACGGCTCAAGGCAGCGTAATCACTACATAACAAAGTACGCACATCAACTCAACAACTATGATCAACTAACAACTATCAACTAACTCTACGTGCGTATGCAAACGCTCTATATAAAGCAATAAACTGTAACTGTCTCCTGAATTTTATGATAGCAGCCAGCACGTAGACCACTAAGGCCACGGATATAGGAGTATGGCCATGTTGGAAAACGGATCTATGGAAGGTGGGCGCTTGAATTCAACTCCAGAACTTTGCACAGATGTCAATTAACCTCCGCAAGCTTGGAAACGGCCGTATGGATGTTTATATGCCACGAAACAGAGTCCAGTCGACATAGAACTCCATAGTTGACTTCCACGTGGATGGCTTTGACCGCGGCTTTCTTTGACGAATTTACTTGAACCAATAGGACACGAACCATGTCCTTGTCATTCCTAGCCTGCCCATGTGGCTCGTTTCCTTCGTAGACACCTGTAACATCGATTTCCACAAAATAGCTGCGGAAAGTTGCAGCAGCTGCGGAAAGTGACAAGTTTCCGTAGCTGTATGAACAAAATCTAAATCAAATAGAAAACACACAAACATAATTAAAAACCATGTTAGATACCCTTTTGCACATGATATTGACAATTTTGGAGGTTTAGGTGAGTGAAAAAGATATGGAAAAGTGTATGGACAAGAGGAAAATTCGGGACTCAACATTTAGTCGCTCTGAGGGGGTTCCAAGCTCGAGAGGGGAAGGCTCTGGTCCTTCCAATGCTCAGATTCTATCCTCTACGTCTACTTCAAGTTCCTTGAACCCTTCTACCACTGGATCCTGCAATCCGGTTGCACTGGGCTCTCAACATTTGGGTGTGGAGTCTATTCACACTGCTGGGCAGGAGACGCTCTCCCAATTTTGTGATGGAGGTTCTTTACTTGTTGTGAAGGTCCATAGATGCCATTATGGAGCGGAATTTCAGCTGAAGGAAGATGCCATGTTGAAGGTTGTTCTATCTTTATTGACATCTTCTCATATGGGATCTTTTCCTTTTGCCCCCAACATTAATATCTCCCTTAACCTGGTATCAAAGTCAGTTTCAGCTGGTATGGTTTACTGTGGATTGTTAACTAGTGCTGATCCTATTTTTTCCCAGCCAGCACCTCAAGGGAAGGCTACTGTCTTCGATCCAGGTGAAGGTTTGATGGCTCCTTTGGAATCCTCTGCTCCTCTGGTCATGGGGTATAATCTGAGATCCAGTGCTAAAAAAGGTGCAGGGGGGTTAGGGAGGGGGAAACTTCCAGCAGCTCGAGGCAGGGGAAGGATTTCCTTCTTGGCGAGAGCTCAGGATCGAGCTATGTTGGATGTACATGATGGGAGGCAGTTTTCTATTGAGAGGGCACTTAGAGCAAGACAGTCCCTGAAGACTGGTGTGTAATGAAGATCATGTCCTACAATTGCATGGGATTGGCAGGACCCCAAAAGAAAGCTGCTTTCTGGAGGATTATTTTTCTGGATTGTCCAGATTTAATTTTGCTTCAAGAGACTTTAGGAGCAGGATCTGTGGTCAAAGCTAGATTAGAAGGTTGGCTACCTGGATGGATTTTTGAGACGCTGGATGCTAGAGGGAGATCGGGTGGGTTGGCTGTGGGCTGGAATGAAAGAACAATAAAACCTCTAAATTTTTGGGGTATGGAGTCTATTCTGGGGTTAAACTTTCAGGCTTTGGAGCTAGGTGCGGCTTTCAATATTTTCAATATCTATGGCCCATATCAAGATCGGATCCCTTTCTGGGACTCTCTACTGGGTAATTCCCTACTCAAGGGGGACTCGGTGATTTTGGGAGGTGATTTGAACTTTTCATTGGGCCAGTCTGAGGTCTGGGGTCCTCATTCTCATACTGATTCTTTGACTGGGTACTTCACTCAAAAATTAGTGGAGAACCATTTGCTCGATATTGAGCCTTTAAAGTTGAAGCCCACTTGGAGGAACAATAGATGTGCTGAAGATAGAATAGCGAAGAGAATTGATCATTTTCTGGTGGCTGAGCAGATTGTGGACAGGCCTTTTCAAATTAGACAGTGGGTTGGATGTGGGGGTGCTTATGATCACTTTCCTATCTTCCTTGACTTAAAGATCGGGCCTAGACAACCTCCCAGCCCGTTAAATTTTAACAATACCTGGCTCAGGGATGATTCCTTTAAAGCCCTTGTTCTTGCTAGGTGGATTCCATATAGGGCTGATATTAATCTATCTGCGGCTTTTCATTTTGCTGAGAATTTTAAGCGTATCAAGGAAGCAGTGAAGACCTGGTCGGTTTCCAAGAGATTGAGGGAGGATTTGGATCTGAAGCAGGTTGAAGAGGAACTCTGCCTGATCTATGAGGGGATTGGTGGGGGGTTTCATTCACAAGCAGATAAAGATACCCTTGTTGCTCTTGAAGAAAGAAGGAACTCCCTTCTTATGGATAAGGAAGAATCTTGGAGGCTGAAGAGCAGGGCCACATGGTTGGCATGTGGAGATGATAATACAAAATTTTTTCATGCTTTTTCCCCGCGGTCGGAAGGCAGCTAATACCATTTGGATTTTAAGAGATGGTCATGGCATTGAACATTCTTCCTTTGAGGCTAAAGCAAAGCTGGGAGTTGATCATTTTAAGGCTCTATTTAAGGCTCCTGATCATGCTTCTCTGGCGGAGGTAGTTAGAGTGGCTCAACTCTTTCCGAGATTTGTGGAGGAGGCTAATAACAGAACATTTATGGCTGAGGTTTCTGAGATGGAATTAAAGGAGGTCCTCCATAGTTTTCAAAAAGACAAAAGTCCTGGGCCATATGGTTGGTCGGTTGAATTTTTCTTGGCTCTTTATGATGTGTTAGGGGCAGATCTTCTGAAAGTTGTGGAGGATATCAGAATTTCAGGGAGGATTCCGGCTTGTTTTAATTCCACTTTCATAGCTTTAATCCCGAAAGTGGATAATCCCCTTTCATTGGCTGATTTTCGTCCAATATCTCTCTGCAACTGCATTTATAAAGTGGTAGCCAAGGTGATTGCTAGAAGACTCAAAAGCATTCTGTCTCTCCATATCTCTGGGGAACAATTTGGTTTTCTGGATGGACGTCAAATTCATGAAGCAATCGAGACTGCTCAAGAGGTTCTCCATAGCATGAAGACCAAGAACCTCGAAGGGGTTGTGCTGAAAATAGACCTCTCCAAAGCCTATGACCGGGTAAACTGGTTATTTATTCGTATGCTCCTGACTCACCTTGGCTTTGGCATTGGCTTTATTAGATGGATCATGAGCTGTATAACCACTATATCTTTCTCTGTTTTGCTTAATCGGGCTGCATCTCCCTTTTTTCATCCTGAAAGGGGCCTTCATAAAGGTTGCCCTCTTTCTCCCCTTTTGTTTTTATTGGTAGCTGAGGGCCTGAGCAGAGCTCTTAAGGAGGCAACAAGACAGGGCTCTTTGAAGGGCATTCCGGTTGCTCAAAATATTTTCATCACTCATATACTTTTTGTTGATGATGTGTTAATCTTCTGCTCTGGTTCGGTGCGAGATGCTGTTACTCTTGGTGGGATTTTGGACCTGTTTAGCAAGGCCACCGGTATGGAAGTGAATGTTGTGAAGTCATCCATCACTTCACAATTTTTGAGGGAGTAGGAGAGGCATGAGTTTGAAATAATTTTCCCTTATAACTCTGTAGGTCTGGCTGATGGGCTGACTTACTTGGGGTTCCACCTTAAACCCAATGATTATAGGAAACATGATTGGAGCTGGTTGCTGGAAAAGCTAGAAAAGTGTTTAAGAGTGTGGTGTCATAAATGGCTGTCTAGAGCTGGGCGTTTAACTCTTGTTAAGTCTGTATTGGAGGCTGTCCCGGTATATTGGTTGTCTCTCTCATGGATCCCAAAAGGTATTTTGGAGGCAGCCAAGAGGATTTTCTTTAGATTCCTTTGGAGTGGGAAGCAGGATACTTTGGTGACCCCATGGGTTCGGTGGGAGAAAATTGTTGTCCCTAAAGGATTGGGTGGTTGGGGACTGAAAAACATCTTTCTCTTTGCAAAGGCTCTTACAGCTAAGGGTGGGTGGAGGCTCATTAATGTTGACAGCCTTTGGACTCAGGTGATTTCTCATAAATATATTGCCCCTTTGTCTATTGTTGATTGGATTAGGAATCCAAGGAAAACCTTTGCGGGAGGTTCTGTGATTTGGAAGTCTCTCGTTAATTCCTTTCACATTTTGGAATCAATTCTGGCATGGGATGTGGGTAGTGGCAGGAAGCTTCGGGTTGGTGAGGATCCTTGGATGGGAAGTGAACTTCAGCATCTTCTACCTGGGCGAACAGTTGGGGCCTTAAGGCAGAGGGGGATTACTTTTCTTGCTCAACTTGCTGATCCTGTTCAGAGAAGGTTGGGCATTCAGTCCTGGATATTGGCCTCTTCTTTGGGTCTGGAGATTGTTGATGAGAGGGCTCTGGCTGATTACATCAGTGCTTTAAAATAGGCTCATATTCTGCTCCAGGAGCGGGAGGATATGATTGTTTGGGATTTTGATCCGTCGGGGATCTATTCTCCTCGGGTTGGCTATAAAAAACTTAGTGTTGGGGTTGTCTTGGGTGATGAGCGCTGGTGGTGGAAGAAAATTTGGAAACTAAATTTCCCTCTCAAGACTCGCATATTTATGTGGTGTGTCCTTGAAAACAAAGTCCCCACCTGGGACGTGCTGCAACCCAGAAGTTTTTAGGGCCTGGGCTGGTGCTGTCTGTGTAATGCTAATGATGAGTCGGTCAATCACCTTTTCCTTAGATGTCCCTTCATTAAAGGGGTGTGGCTGGAATGCTCCAGGTTATTGGGTCTCCATTGCAGATGGAGGCATGGGATGCTTGGTGGGCATCTCATACTGAACATAATTTAAAAGCTCTGCCCCTCCTTGTGATCTGGGGTGTTTGGTTGGCTCGTAACCGTTTACTTTTTGATGGGGTGGTCATTACACCTGTGGTCATCGGTGCCATGACTATAGGACTGCATTCTGCTCTTCCTATCCATGTCCGTGTTGCCAAACAGAGGGAGGTTCTGCTGTTGGACATTGATAGAAGAATTCCTTGGGGCTTCTTTGATGGGGCGATGCAGCAAAATTTTTGTGGTGGGGGGGCTCTGTTGTTTCTCTCTGAAGCACATTGGTTTGAGATATCTATTGGGCTTGGGGAAGGATCGAATAATAATTCTGAACTGTTGAGCCTTAAGATCCTTCTGCTGTTTTCTGTGGAGAAAGGTTGCAGAAGGTTAAATTTTTATGGTGACTCCTTGAATGTGATTAACTAGATAAAAGGATATCAGCAATGCAGAGTGCACCATTTACAGCATTTGCTTCGCTCTATTAGGGAGATCCTAACTTCACTTGAATCTTTCTCCTGTCAACATATTTATCGTGAAAATAATGACATGGCAGATCGAGCTTCTAAGAGGGGGATCCAGCAGGTTGTGGGTTTATGGAGGATCAGAGAACATCTTGGTGGCGATATCTCTGAATACTTTCATCAATCCTTATTTGAATGAGGGGCTCCTACGTTTTCCTTTGTAGACATGACACCATTTTTACCTACAGGATGCAACATCCATTTGCTTGCTGAGGGCCGATATGGTATATCAGGCTTGTTGTTGATATAATTTACGGGCTGCCCACTCCTGTAGAACGCTTTCACAGTATTTTAGATGTTGAAGACTGTTAAATTCGCTGGTATCTTTTTCGGATATCTCAAATGAAGGGCTTCAACAGCGGGCTGAGTACATGTTTTAATTGATATAACAGATATTTTGGCTCCCCTAGGCGGTGCTCCATATAGATTGTGGACTTTAAATTGCTGGCAGATTCCGTTTTGGCCCGGGTGAATGACTGTACTATGTCCGGTTTTCTTTTGAGTGGTTGAATTTTTTTTTTCTTGGCAGTGGAACTTGTTGTTCCGAGTAGAGCAGTATTCTTGCTTAGTTTTGACTTGTTAGTTCTCAAAAGGTACTTATAGACAGTTTTGGTTTATTGAACAGCTTGTATAAGCTTGATATCTAGATCTGCATAGGCTATGTTAGACTCAATATCTGACTCTTGTAAAAAAACTTTGGGGTTTGTTTTTTCTGAACACACATCTATGTGTTTCTCAATGTAATTTTGTACACACCTGCTGTAATAAAATTACGCTTTTTTCTCGAGGAAAAAAAAAAAGGATGGGGACATGTGCTAAGTTGGCATGACGGTATTGTGGCCCATTTGAAATCCTTAAACGGATTGGATGTGTAGCATAACGGTTTCCTTTACCTCCATTAGTTAGATTTCATGATGTTTTCTATGTTTCTTTACTTAAAAGGTATGTACATGATTCTAATCATGTGATTGATTGGTCTCTACTACAGGTGGAACCAGAGGGAGAGTTCCAACCAGAGAGAATGTGCCTTCTAAATCAAAGGAGTCTTATGCTCCAGAATCGAGCCATAGAGAAATTCAAGGTGCAATGGAAGCACTTTGGGCCAGAGGAGGCCACGTGAGAAATGGTTGATGTTATGAAAGTTAATTATCCCTTCTTGTTTGATAGTTAAAGCAAGTGTATATAATTTTAAATATTGTATAGAGTTGTGTGTATAAATATCCATGAAACAATATGTGTTGTATTTTAATTCTAGTGTTCCATATGGGTAATCGAACACCAAGGGCGGCATTCCCTCGAGGGGGATGGGATTGTCACAACCCCACCCAAGGTCCTCACATAATATGCATTGTAAACATATTGTAAATATTATGCAATATTTGAAATATAAAAAAAGGGATTGTGTCAAAGGGACACAAATTGCAGAGTTGGGGAGGAGGATTGCTTGCTTGGGATGTTGTGGTTTCTTGTGCGAAGGAATAAACCTAAATTGCAGGACAACCATTAAAGGTTGGTTGGTGCATGAATTCAGGGGTTTTATTCTTGAATTAAATGGGTTGCAAGAGGAAGTACTCAGGCCCATGTTGCTTGAAAAACGACAAGCAAAGAGGACAAAGATTTATGAAGAGGGATTGTGCATTACAGGGAAAAAAGAATGCAATAGTAATTGTGGCAGAGAAAGAGGCGAAGACGACGATCACGAGGGGGGAGAATCCCTAAAAAACAAGAAATACTATAGCAGGGATTCATTAGGAGGAATCTAGAGGCAGAGGGGGAGACACCCATTCAAACTTATGCAAGCTATAGGTAAACAACGAAGGAGAATGAATGGAGGATTCAGTGAGAGATTTCAGCAGGCATCACTGAAGACAAGATAAGAGAAGGGGATTGGTTCTATATCCCTAGAGTTTGTGGGTTGAGATGCTATTCTCTGGAGCCTTGTAATATCTTGGGGTCCCTGGAGGCTCTAGATTGAGATAAGATCCTTGGATCCCTGTAACATCTTGGGTCCCTTGAGGCTGTGGGTTGAGACAGAGGTATTTGGAGCCCTATAATAGCTTGGGTGCTTAGAGGCTGTGGGTTGGGATAAAATACCTGGAGCCTTGTAAAAACTTGGGAAGATGTCATCCTGGAGCAGCACCAAAGGAAGAACAGATTGAAGACTTATGCTTATTGTGTTATAATTACAGTAGATTTTGGACTCTGTAGAAGCGGGTGAATCATTGTGTGTTCACCTAGGGGTGAGGTAGAGTGCCTCTGGACTCCCTATGTGCCAGCAGAGTAGAAATCAGTTGGTGGGATTGAGGAAGGAGGTCCTTTGGATTCCTTGCTTCAATTGGCATAAAATGTTTTAATCCCTTGAGAAATCATCCCCCACAAACTCTGGAATTTGGCTTGGGGATGGCAACTACGAGTATGGTTGCAACTGTCTATGTTTGGGTAGAGATTCCTTGTCCTTGACTCATTTTTCCTACAATTTCAAAGATAATTGTATGTGTATGCTTGTTTTCCTTTTAATGAACCATGTTGCATTGTCGTTTCTAATGGTTCTAGATTTAGGGATTTCATTTTTGTTGTTAATTCTTGCATATTTGGTGCATCTCTGTGGGGATATGTCATTGATATATGTGTTCATTATATATGTGTATGTGTGATGAATCTGAAATAAAAATGTTGTGAGATAATTTTTTGATGGTAAACTCAGAGTATCTGATGCATAAAAGTGCAAATGAACCACATGATAATCAAGGTTATGTTATATCATTGAGTTGGAAATTACTTTGAATAAATTCTTAACTATATTGAAAGTAGTAAACAAGTAAGCAACTGAGGAATATAAGGCACTGACGCAGGCCGCAACAAAGTCTTGAATAAAAACTTGAAACAATTGGCTCAAAGATCCATTTTATTAATGTGAAATAGTTACATGGAAGACCCTATGCTTAGCAGGGTTTGTATTTGCTTACAGTCGTTGCTACCAAGTTACAAGTTTTTGTGTCGCATGGAAAGCATTGAATTGATATTGAGGGAAGTTTCCTTTGGGGCCAGTCGATCCCATCAGCTTTACCTAAATGACCTTCAACCTTTCATTCTCAGCAGGCTGGGTATCTGTCATTGGTGTCTTCGTGTTGTCGGTGATGCACCAAAAGGATTTATGTGGTGCCATAGAGTTGGTTACAGGCTTGACATGGATTCAAGTGTTTTTTTTCGTGTGGAAATAGAGGTTGGAACCTCTCAGGATCCTGTGCCAAGCTCGTAGTAGGTAATAGACACAAGAGTTCCGATGTCATCATATGTGGAATTCCCTATAAGAGGGGAAGGAAGACCCATAGGTTAAGGACCCATTTGATAATCTACTATCCAAGCTCAAGAAGGGTAGCATCGTGGAACACCTTAATCAACCCTAAGCATCGACACAAAACCTTGAAGCGGATTCACAGGTCTACCAAACCTCTTAGATAGAGCCATGGTCGAGAATTTTAGCTCAAGGCAGCCTGTGAAGTGGTAGATCTTTTCTTTGGGGTGATTTCGGAGATCTCCATCTAGGATGTTGCATGAGGCAAAGTGAAATCCCCTTGACCGAGTCATGGCAGAAAATGATAAGGAAGGATTTGTTGCGGCACACAAGAGTGAAACCCTGGATTTATATGAAGGATCAGATACCCTTATCCCTTTGAAGATAAAAACCCTAACCGTGAGAGATTCTGATTAGTGTGGATGATTTCCTCCTTTCACGATTGATTGGAATAATGTAGACATGTCCTAGAGGTGGGTTAGCCATGAGAGCTTAGATTCTTGTAAGTTAATTTAATTAGATGTCAGGAATTCGATGGTAAATGGTGTCAGGGCCTAGGTTATTCAAAAGACAGTGATGAGGATTTTCCCGTATCCCGAGACCATTAAGTCAGAAGGTTAGAAGGCCGAAAGTCTCAAAAGGGTTGGATCTCATAAGTTGCTCAAAATAAGCATCAGGAATTCTATCAGTAGATTCTCGCGATGGAGATTCGAGTAGAGGTCAGGAACCTGGAAACCCCGAAATCTTGTAAGTGTTTTAATTAATATTCTATGGAGTGTCGGGGACTAGGGACCATTAAGAGATGGTGACTAAAGTAATTTTTGTTCCCTGGATACGTTAACTCAAAAAAAGTTTCCCAAAGGTGGTTTAGCCCTGAGAGCTTAGATTCTCATAAGTTAATTTAATTAGATGTCAGGAATTTGATGGTAAATGGTGTCGGGGCCTAGGTTATTCAAAAGACAGTGATGAGAATTATCTCATTTCCCAGGACCATTAAGTCATAAGGTCAGGAGTTCGGAAGTCCCAGAAGGGCTAGATCTCATAAGTTGTTTAAAATAAGCATCGGGAAGTGTATCAGTAGATTCTCGTGATGGAGATTCTAGTAGAGGTAAAGAACCCAGAAACCCCGAAATCCTCTAAGTGTTTTAATTAATATTCTATGGAGTGTCAATGAATAGGGACCGTTAAGAGACGGTGACAAAGGTACTTTTCGTTCCCTGGATACGTTAACCCGGAAAAGGTTTCCCAAAGGTGGTTTAGCCCGAAAATCTTGAAGAGTCTAGTTCCCATAAGATATTTAAATTGAGCATTGGGGTGCCTGGAACATTAGTTGACGGTGCACGGGTTGACAAATAAATTTTGTGATACCCGAGACTGTTAGCATGTAGGTTTTTTAATAAAAAAAGTCGAGATCATGGGGCCTGTAAGTGAGTGAACGCATTGGTGGTATAACGATGTATAGGGTACATGACCATCCCAAAATATCAGAAACTCGTAACTATTTCCAATTGATTTTTTAAAAGTGCAAGGGATCTGGGGTAGCGGGGATGACATCAGGAGATTGTGTGGTTGAGTCTGCACTGATGCAACATGCCATTTTCTAGAGAGTTAGGCCACAACCACATAGGCTAGGAAGTTGTAGCCTAGAATGATTTTGTGAATGTATCCCCTGTGATTATTTCACTGTAATTATGAGGTTTCAACTGAGATTTGATCCCATTGGCTTTTGGAGGAATCGTCAAGTTAAAGGCAATTGAAAAAAAATTAAAAAAAATCCCCATTTCTCCAATATCATAGGAGGGGTTGGGTACATCACAAGACTAACTAGTAAAAGAATCTTTTTGAGTAAGTAGAAACCATAATTCAAGGAATCTCTTAAATCCTTATGATAACCTATATTCATGACTATGAAAAAAATTCCTTTTTTAGCTCTTCGAATCTTCCATGGTATGTCCATCAAAGGTCCAAACCCCTTCCTTTTTGAATTTGACATTTTATGTCATAACTGTGACTATACTACAAATGCTTAGAAGTTAAAATTATTCCTTTCTATGTTGAAAGGAAATACCTTAAGGTGGTTTATGGGCCTCGATGGTGATTCCATCTCCTCATGGGATGAAATGAAGATCAAAGGTTGGAACGTTTCACGATGTCTTGGAGGGAGAAAAAGAGCTTAGAAGATTACGATGAATTCCTCACATATGGTTTGTAGACGTATAAACATTTTTATATGGATAAATATATCTTAAAGACAATTTTGATTTATGGGATGAGAGATAGTTGTGTGGACATGTTGAATTTAATGGGAAAAATAGACATATCAAAGGAGAGTTATAATAACATAGTCGCACTTTTCTTAAGGAGTTTGATGGGATCATCAAGAAACATAACTTTATCTCGAGATGCTTTTTCTAACATAAAAAAAAAAATCAGCCAATGGCGGAGTCACAACGACAAAAATTGGTAACTTGTTTGGAAATTTTAAAAATGGCTCTTTGTCTTCACAATTGGATGTTTTGAAGGAAAAACAAGAGCAGGCTGAAGTTGAAAAATCAATGCCAATATTTTGCTCCAACTGTAGGATGAAGCACCCCCTAAGATAGTGTCCACTTAATAGTATGAAAATGTGTGGCATTTGTGAGCAGGATCACTCAACGAAGCATTGCCCATGGCTGCTACGATTAAAATTAGTATTCAATCAGGTGAGGAGACGAAGTCGAAATATTTTATTAACTCTAAGAAGCCATGTCCTACTTGATTTCCAGGTATACCTCAATACCCATCGTTATCTCTTAATACTTGGACTACATGTATAATCCTTAGCAATTTCAAAATCCTACAGTTCTGTGGAAACCTCATAGTACTCCTTTGATTTAATACCCCACACTATGGCCGCAATTGTCCTCTCCCCTTAGTCAAATATTCCCTAAAGTATGATTTATGCTTTATATAAAAGAGTATAAGATAAATGATCATTATGAAAATGATTTTGGTTTGCGTTTAACTTTGACTTGCTTGTTGGTATTTGATAGCACTAGAGTTCAATTAAAGGATTTCTTGTTTTTCATAGTTTATGTTTGTTTGTATGTGCTTTAGGAGAGGTGGAATGTTGTATTCAGTTGTATTGAGGATAACTTGAATTTGAGAAAGCATATTTTTCAATCCTTCGATGGATTTATAAAGATTTTTTCCCACAATCTAAAGGATGGTTGTGTCTTATTAAGTATGGTTGCGAAGAGGGGTTTTTTGGATGTTAGTGGCAATTCCTATAACATGAATTCGACTAGAATCAAGTAGAATCCCTTAATATTTCCTAACGTAATGGATGCCTCATGATGGGCATAATGGAAAAATTGCAGGAATAGGCTCTTGCTTTACAATTGAATCATAATTATATGGTCTCCATACTAACATCCTCATTAAGAAATTTTGATTGACCTCATAACTTTGATTAAAAAATCAGAGGATGAGATAAATATAATTTGCTAGAAAGTGGAGTATATTTAGGTTAATATAGGACAACAACACTCAAAATTCTCTTTGATTAGTGTCTCAGTCAATTCTCCCCAACCACTAATATCCAATCTAAATGACCTAGTGCAGGATTTTGATATGGGCCTCCCTCGAGATGATTTAGTTTATTCTCATAATGTTTGAGTCATGTGGAATTTAAAGTATGTAAAGCTTTGGAAGTCATTTGGAAAGTGTCTACTTTCTAATGCCTTGGTACAATGATTACACATAGTTGGCATGTAGTAGTAATAACTTTGACAAAGGTCACTTTTTTGTTTTTGTATAAGCCAACCAAAAATATGATTTATTATGTGTAGAAATTTATAAACACAATAATGTATTTCCGGGTTCTCCTAATCTAACAAATTAATCTTATGTTAAATACAGAATCCTTCCACTTAATTCTTTGCCGAAATTAAATCACCAATTGCAAAACACATATGAAGCAAAATCAATCGCACATAACAAGATGTTTTACTGGGAAAGCTTAAAGCTAAAAACCCTAACTATCATATATTATGTATATCAATGGAACATGTAACAATCTCATACAAATATCAACTCATAGAGCTCTCAGTACAATCAACAATCGTCACACACTGTCATGCAAAAATTTGCATATCTATGCATCAATTTCTTGCCTCTTGACAACCTACCTCCACTGTGCAATCCTTGCTAAAGAAGATCCCTGAATGAATTCGACCTTGCCTTGCCTTGATTGCGCAATCCTAATAAGCATCTCCAATGTGTGTGTAGATGCATTGAATGCATCACTATAGTCACAACTGATAGTCCATCTCACCCTTTCACCTATCTCTCCACTGGGTCTCCACTGGATCTGACATGCAAGTAGTTAACTGTTGTATTTCTTCAGTTGCAAGTAAGACACTACTTGTGAATTAATTAAATAATTAATTCACTCATCTATCGCTAGTGTATGTTCAGTTACAACTAGCACAATTGACTTTAACTCACTAAATTGAGTTAAACTAAATAACAACTCACATAACTACTCTTCCAACTCTGTTACAACTTTCCACTGTCAGTTATAACGAATTCCTCCATGCATGAGTCACCAACCACCCTAGGAATTGCGTAATTCCTTCATCCCACTGATGTGCCACATTTGTTCACTGAAATAAAGTGCTCCAAGAGAATAAGTTACTATTTATTGTCTGATTATTATTAAGGGCTAATAATAATCGACATGCATTCTATTTTTAGATTTGTGATCTATAAATAGACTTCGCCCATCTTCTAAAAATAGAAATTCACCCAAAGATAGAATTTTCTCAACCATCTAGAATCAACCTCCTTCTAATTTTAGAATATTCTCACCATTCTAAAAATAGACATACACCTAAAAATAGCCTGTGTGGGACCCACCTAGTTTAGGTGATTATTTTTCACTAGGATCAAGGAATGATGTTTCCAGATGCCACTTTCACTGTTTCTTGTTGCAATATTCAACACTCCCTCTCAACAAGAAAGGATTGTCTTTGCATGCACCCTACAACTCCATGCATCTTCCCTGCAACTCTTGCATGCAACACTACCGAAACTGAATAGCCTCCAAACAACTCAATCACTATAATGCATCTGTCATCAAAGTCTTTTGCCTTCTACTGGTACCAACTGCACATGTCTTCTGGAACCATTGCGTTGTTGAACTCGGCACCCATGCACTCTGCACTTGCTGTCAACTATGATCCGTGCTCTAGTATCCGATACTGTCACTTTGATCTGACTGCATCAATCCAAATGATCATCCTACTGCTGCTCTGTGGGCGCCTCGTAGCCAGGTTCAATTCATGAGATCCAAACCATCTCAATGAATCCTTCTTGGGATTAATCATGTATGTCGCCCCACCTTTTACCTGGTGGTATAGCTTCATGCACTCCCTCTGCCCATCTGGCATGAAATTTCTTTGCATGAGTGGTTTCTCCCACTCCATGATCCTCATCTTGTGGCTTCTCCACATCCCGAGGTTCACTCTTACCTGCATGCAAATCCTGCTCCCTCTCAAGCTTCAATTGCATGTCTTCCTTGCACTTTCCAACAGTAGGAAGCTCCGTATAAATCCCATATACTTCAATTCTATAGAGATTCTTAACTCGAATCACAACCTTCTTGGCTCGCCCTATTACTTTGTGTTGCAGGAAAACTTTTCCTTCACTAAAGTCAACATCATAGCCTCTATCCTCTAACATTGCGACTGAGATTAAATTATTCTTTAAACCTGGAACACGCACAACATCTTTTAAAAGAAAGAGTTTACCTAACGCCCTCTGAAAGGTAATGGTACCAATTCCGGTTGCACTGTATCGTCCATCGTCGACCTACTCAACATGCATCTAGAGATCTTTCTCCACCAAGTCACTAAACAATTTCTCATCTCCCGTCATGTGAAAGGAAGCACCACTATCAAAGTACCACCTCGATCCCAATGCACTAGACACCATGCATGTGATCAATGAAAAGTCAAGCTCAAATTGCGAGGCAAGAGCCTCAGATGTTGCAACTCTAGCAACCATCTTATTCTTCTTCTTATGTGGACAATTTGTGGAAATATGTCCATACTCGTGACACTGAAAACACTTCACTTTGGACATGTTGTGCTCCTTGTCATCTTCTTTGGCCTCATATCTAGAATGGAATTTCTTCCCCTTCTTCTTCTTCGCCTTGGCATCCAAAGCACAATCCTCTTTATCATCATGCTTTGATTAAGAATCATCCCTAGTGGTCCGCCTTATCTCCTCTGCACTAGATCCAACCACAGTCGCTCCCAATCCGACAGTTTCTCCCACCCATTGACATAGTCTTGATAACTATGCCAACTCTTCGAAAGTCCAAGGAGAGCCAAGCTCACTAAGTCATCATCCGCAACACTGACTTCTACACTCCCAAGCTCATCCCTACATTGGAAAAACTTTGTCAAGTATACTGGAATAGTGTTGTTCTTCTCCATCTTGATTTTTCGGAGTTTATCCTTTAGCGCCAATTTCCTATGGTCGTTGCTGCTTTGGAAAAGATCTGTCAAAGTCTTCCACATTTAAAATGGAGTGGCTTTCCCACTAAGGCTTGATAAAATATCGTATTTCACACCTTCCAACAGAATCCTCCTTGCCCTTGCTACTTTCTTTTGCCATGCATCAAGTAATGCAGCATTCGTCGAAGTGGGCTTAGGAACATCGCTATCGATGAACTCCTTCAGACCATTACCTTCAAGCACTGCCTCCATCCTGTCCTTCTAGGATATGTATTCCAAGCTGCCCTCGAGTGCATACTCCAACCGCAACCCATTGAAAACCATTTCAATGTTTACTAAACTGTCGCACTAAGAAATTCTTGTAGCAATTTTGAATTGTTCCACCAGCACAAAACTCAGCACCGCTTCGATATTTCAATCTCTAGTGATCAACACTGCTTCGATACCATGTAGAAATTTATAAACACAATAATGTATTTTCGGATTCTCCTGATCTAACAAATTAATCTTATGTTAAATACATAGTCCTTCCACTTAATTATTTGCCGAAATTAAATCGCCAATTTCAAAACACATATGAAGCAAAATCAATCGCACATAACAAGATGTTTTACCGGGAAAGCTTAAAGCTAAAACCCCCAACTATCCTATATTATGTATATCAATGGAACATGTAACAATCTCATACAAATCTCAGCTCATAGAGATCTCAGTACAATCAACAATCGTCACACACTGTCATGCAGAAAATTTCATATCTATGCACCAATTTCTTGCCTCCTCACAGCCTGCCTCTACTGCGCAATCCTTGCTAAAGAAGATCCCTGAATGAATTCGACCTTGCCTTACCTTGATTATTCAATCCTAATAAGCATCTCCAATGTGTGTGTAGATGCATTGAATGCATCACTATAGTCACAACTGATAGTCCATCTCACCCTTTCACCTATCTCTCCACTAGGTCTCCACTGTATCTGACATGCAAGTAGTTAACTGTTGTATTTCTTCAGTTGCAAGTAAGACACTACTTGTGAATTAATTAAATAATTAATTCACTCATATATCACTAGTGTATGTTCAATTACAACTAGCACAATTGACTTTAACTCACTAAACTGAGTTAAACTAAATAACAACTCACATAAATAGTCTTCCAACTCTGTTACAACTTTCCACTGCCAGTTATAACGAAGTCCTCCATGCATGAGTCACCAACCACCCTAGGAATTGCGTAATTCCTTCAGCCCACTGATGTGCCACATTTGTTCACTGAAATAAAGTGCTCCAAGAGAATAAGTTGCTATTTATTGTCTGATTATTATTAAGGGCTAATAACAATTGACATGCATTCTATTTTTAGATTTGATATCTATAAATAGACTTCGCCCATCTTCTAAAAATAGAAATTCATCCAAAGATAGAATTTTCTCAGCCATCTAGAATCAGCCTCCTACTAATTTTAGAATATGATCACCATTATAAAAATAGACATGCACCTAAAAATAGCCTGTGTGGGACCCACCTAGTTTAGGTGATTATTTTTCACTAGGATCAAGGAATGATGTTTCCAGATGCCACTTTCACTGTTTCTTTTTGCAATCTTCAACACTCCCTCTCAACACAAAAGGACTGTCTTTGCATGCGCCCTGCAACTCCATGCATCTTCCCTGCAACTCTTGCATGCAACATTATCGAAATTGAATAGCCTCCAAACAACTCAATCAGTATAATGCATCTGCCATCAAAGTCTTCCAACATTTGCTGGTACCAACTACACATGTCTTATGGAACTAATGCATTGTTGAACTCTGCACCCATGCACTCTACACTTGCTGTCAACTCTGATCCGCGCTCTAGTATCCGATACTGTCACTTTTATCTAACGGCATCAATCCAAATGATCATGTTAATGCTACTCTGTGGGTGCCTCATAGCCAGGTTCAATTCATGGGATCCACACCATCTCAATGAATCCTGCCCAGAAATCTCTTCTTGGGATTACTCATGTATGTCGCCCCACCTCTTACCTCGTGGTATAGATTCATGCACTCCCTCTACCCATCTGGCATGAAATTTCTCTGCATGAGTGGTTTCTCCCACTCCATGATCCTCGTCTTGTGGCTGCTCCACATCCCGAGGTTCACTCTTACCTGCATGCAAATCCTACTCCCTCTCAATCTTCAATTGCATGTCTTCCTCGCACTTCCCAACAGTAGGAAGCTCCGTAGAAATCCCATATACTTCAAGTTTGTAGAGATTCTTAACTCGAATCCCAACCTTCTTGGCTTGCCCTGTTGCTTTGTGTTGCAGGAAAAAACTTCCTTCACTAAAGTCAACATCATAGCCTCTATCCTCTAACATTGCGACTGAGATTAAATTCTTCTTTAAACCTGGAACATGCACAACATATTTTAAAAGAAAGAGTTTACCTGACGCCCTCTGAAAGGTAATGGTACCAATGCTGGTCGCACTATATCGTCCATCATCGCCCTACTCAACATGCATCTGGAGATATTTCTCCACCAAGTCACTAAACAATTTCTCATCTCCCATCATGTGAAAGGAAGAACCACTATCAAAGTACCACCCCGATCCCAATGCACTAGACACCATGCATGCAATCAATGAGAAGTCAAACTCAAATTTTGAGGCAAGAGCCTCAGCAGCTGTAGCTCCGGAAACCATCTTGTTCTTCTTCGTATGTGGACAAATTGTGGAAATATGTCCAAACTCGTGACACTGAAAACACTTCACTTTGGATATGTTGTGCTCCTTGCCATATTTTCTGGCCTCAGATCTAGAATGGAATTTCTTCCCCCTCTTCTTCTTCACCTTGGCAGCCAAAGAAAAATCCTCTTCATCATCATGCTTTGATTAAGAGCCATCCCTGGTGGTCCGCCTTATCTCCTTCTGCACTAGATCCAACCACAGTCGCTCCCAATCTGACAATTTCTCCCGCACATTGAAAAAGTCTTGATAACTGTGCCAACTCTTCAGAAGTCCAAGGAGAGCCAAGCTCACTAAGTCATCATCCACAACACTAACTCCTACACTCCCAAGCTCATCCCTGCATTGGACAAACTTTGTCAAGTATACTGGTATAGTGTCGTTCTTCTCCATCTTGATTTTTCTGAGTTTATCCTTCAGCGCCAATTTCCTATGGTTGCTGCTACTTTAGAAAATATCTGTCAAATCCTTCCACATTGAAAATGGAGTGGCTTTTCCATGAAGTCTTGACAAAATATGGTCTTTCACACCTTCCAACAGAATCCTCATCGCCCTTGCTACTTCCTTTTTTCATGCGTCAAGTAATGCAGCATCCGTCGAAGTGGGCTTAGGAACATCACTATCGATGAACTCCTTCAGACCATTATCTTTAAGCACCGCCTCCATCATGTCCTTCCAGGCTATGTAGTTCAAGCTTCCCTCAAGTGCATACTCCAACTACAACCCATCGAAATCCATTTCAACGTTGTCACACCAAGAAATTCTTACAGCAATTTCGAATTGTTCCACCAACACAAAACTCAGCACCACTTCAATATTGCAATCTCGAGTGATCAACACTGCTCCGATACCATGTAGAAATTTATAAACACAATAATGTATTTTCATATTCTCCTGATCTGACAAATTAATATTATGTTAAATACATAATCCTTCCACTTAATTCTTTGCTGAAATTAAATCTCCAATTGCAAAACAGATATGAAGCAAAATCAATCGCACATAACAAGATGTTTTACCGACAAGACTTAAAGTTAAAAACCCTAACTATCATATATTATGTATATCAATGGAACATGTAACAATCTCATACAAAGCTCAGCTCATAGAGCTCTCAGTACAATCAAAAATCATCACACACTGTCATGCAGAAATTTGCATATCTATGCACCAATTTCTTGCTTCTTGACAGCCTGCCTCTACTGCGCAATCCCTGTTGAATAAGATTCCTGAATCAATTCGACCTTGCCTTTCCTTTACTGTGCAATCCTCATAAGCATCTCCAATGTGTGTGTAGATTCATTGAATGCATCACTATAGTCACAACTGATATTCCATCTCACCCTTTCACCTATCTCTCCACTGGGTCTCCACTGGATCTGACATGCAAGTAGTTAACTGTTGTATTTCTTCAGTTGCAAGTAAGACACTACTTGTGAATTAATTAAATAATTAATTCACTCATCTATCACTAGTGTATGTTCAGTTACAAGTAGCACAACTGAGTTTAACTCACTGAACTGAATTAAACTAAATAACAACACACATAACTACTCTTCCAACTTTGTTACAACTTTCCACTATCAGTTATAACGAAGTCCTCCATGCATGAGTCACCAACCACCCTAGTAATTGCATAATTCCTTCAGCCCACTGATGTGCCACATCTGTTCACTGAAATAAAGTGCTCTAATAGAATAGGTTACTATTTATTGTTTGATTATTATTAAGGGCTAATAATAATCGACGTGCATTCTATTTTTAGATATGCAATCTATAAATAGACTTCGCCCATCTTCTAAAAATATAAATTCATCCAAAGATAGAATTTGCTCAACCATCTAGAATCAGCCTCCTGCTAATTTTAGAATATGCTCACCATTCTAAAAATAGACATACACCTAAAAATAGCCTCTGTGGGCCCCACCTAGTTTAGGTGATTATTTTTCACTAGGATCAAGGAATGATGTTTCTGAATGCCACTTTCATTGTTTCTTGTTGCAATCTTCAACATTATGTTTCATGTAACTAACGTCTTACAAATGCAAAGTTTCATACTATAAATTCTTGGTTTGATTTAAAATAATTATAATATAACAAGTTAAATTGAATCGATTTATAATTTTTATTAATACTCTCATTACTTTTAAATTATTATTATTATTACCTTTTTAATAGAGTCGACATTATGTGTTATTATTATTATTATTTGATTTAACACTTTATTACAACATCTCATCTAACACGTCAATACAACATCTCACCCATATTAGGCCTTTCAACACAATAAGAAAAAGAAGAAGTATGATGGAAACACCATGAATGATGGTGTAGACATGGATGAAACCTTACTCACAATGCATAAATATTATAACAAATGCTAAACAATCATTCGAGAGACAATCAATAATCAGGTGGGGTATAAAACAAGGTATTTACGAAGATAATGATATTATATATGAGAATGCAATAAAACATGTTGGAACACCACCCTTATTTGATGAATGAAAGGTGTGATGTTATCCATTAACATTTATTCTCCTACAATGCAACATGAAAGAAAAATTTGGTTGATCAAACAATACATTTTCAACATTGTTGAGGTATTATATATATTTATATACAATATTCATCCAAGCTTATCAACATTTGTTTTATGACTTTATTATTTTATTTTTATTATTATTTTTCCATTAAAATAAATTTAGGGAAACCACCCATGCACTTTCCTTTATTCTAGGGATTGTACTTAGATTCTCTTTGGCATGAGGAGAGATCAATAACTCATGAATATATTATATATAACTCATCAATAATTGTCTCAATGTCACAATGTGGGGTTTAAACCTATGTGCACAGGGTCACAACTTTCCTCACAACCACTCGAGCTACACCCACTTGACTGTATTTTTTTTATATACAAAATATTTCTTAGTAATTGGGAATATAGTAAATGTGCACACTATATGTTTTTGCATTGATGATATATGAAAAGTTGTCAATAAAGGACAATAATATTCCAAGGACGACTAATGGGTCTCCAAATTAGACATAAATTGTTATGAAACCAGCTCCAAAATAGAAGAACAGAGAGATCAACACCTTAGAAATAAACCACTTCGAGGGGGAAACCTCCAATACATTACATAACTAAAAAATTCTTAAATGATACAAATGACAAAACCTCCTTTCTATATATAGGAGTCCATGGGGCCACAATATAATCCTAGTCGACCTAACAATAATAATGTAAGGGCACAATAATAACAATATGGGGGTTACAAGGGTACAACACTAACAATAAGGGGGATACACCAACAACAATAAGGGGATACACTAGTATTATAGGGACCTAACGTGCCCCTCTCCTTCAAACAAGTGTTTCCCTCAACGCTTGATTATTTCTTCATGTTTCTCTATAAAATTATTATCCCCCCATGTGGAATCTTCAACGGGAAAGTTCTTCCGCTTGCTGAGATACTCTGAAATTGATTGATTTTTTACTTGTCGATTTCTTGTTTCTGTGACTACTTCATAACTTCTTTCGCTATGATGTTGATCTTCCTCTTGTTTCATTCGATTTTGCACCAAAGTTAGGTTATCCTTTGAGAGTTGGAGAACTTGTTGTTGATGCTCGATGTGATCTTACACTACTTCATTATCCATATTATCTTTCATTTGATCCTTCAATCCATTCAACTTAGCTTTCATTTTTTCTTCTAAACCATCTATGTCATCTTTGATTGATCTTTGTAAGATCGAAATGTGTTGCACTTGGTACCGTAATTTTGATATCTCATACTGCAATTCTTCCTCTTCATGCGTCATAGTATAGCTTTCTGAGGGCTTAATAAATATGAAATTATTATTAGGTGGAATTTTAGAACCCAATACTGATATCTATGCTTCAATATGCCCTTCGAATCACTTCAAACTAATTTTTCACACAATACTTATGAAAATCTAAAAAAAAAAAAATACATACCTTTTTCTTGTTTTTGAGGAGCTCGATATTGAAACTGAATTATCTTTGTGATTTTGGATCTTCAATATCTGAAATTCGGCCCTATTGTATCCCTCTAAATCTTCTTTCGAATTCCATAAGTCTGACTTGATTTGGATTCTAAAGGGAAAATTTATGCTCAATCTCCCACAATTACCTAATCATGGACTAGTTTAGTAGAGCAAACTTGTACGACGTGCCACGTGTCACTTTTTCCTCCTTCAACTCTGAAATTGATCTACAGGAAACTAGAGTTCACGTCCTTGCAGTGACTTTTTACAGAATTCCAATCCGATGCTCAGAGAGAGAGTTATGACTATTTTCACCTCTTTGAGATGAAATTTGGGAGCCTGAAAAAATCCCTAACTTCCACATATCATATATTTGAAAATATTGTGAACCAAGATCTGAAATTTTTACAGGAAGTTCCTCAGGATTTCGGCTTCACTCTCTAAAAAATTCATATTTTGAGCCCTCCTATAAAAAACGTTATAGCGCAAATTCCACGATGACCTTTTTTAGGTGAAATTCGGGAGCCTGAAAAAACCCTACCTTCCACAGATCATATCTCCGAAAATATTGCGAACCAAGATCTGAATTTTTTGCACGATGTTCCTCGGATTTCAGCTTCGCTTTATAAAAATTTTAGCTTCTGAACCTTCATATAAAAAACTTTATAACGAAAATTCCACGATGACCTGTTTGGAGCAGCGAAACCCTAAAATCCAAAGCTCTGATACCAAATGTTATGAAACCAACTCCAAAGTTAGAAGAACACAGAGATCAATGCCTTAGAAATCAGCCACTTTGAGGGGGCAACCTCCAATACATTACATAAATGAAAAATTCTTGGATGGTACAAATGACAAAACCTCCTTTCTATATATAGGAGTCCATGGGGCCACAATATAATCCTAGCCGACCTAACAATAATAATGTAAGGGCACAGTAATAACAATATGGGGGTTGCAGGGGTACAACAATAATAATAAGGGGGCTACACTAACAACAATAAGGGGATACACTAGTATTATAGGGACCTAACATAAATTAAGGCCCATCTAACCTTTCTTAGGCACATAAAGGCTATATTAAATCTCTCCTTCTACACTTAATAAAGTTTTTTAAGTTTTAATATGTTCTTAGGAAGGTTTATAGATAATTGCATAGTTATGCCTAATATTATTTGTTTTTGAAGGATATTGTCAGAATATTAGGAAGATTATGAATATTTGGAGAAGAATATAATTTAGGGACTTGCTCCCTGCTACAGCAAGATCAATATTGGAGAAAAAATGAAAAAATATATCATGAAATTATTGAGATATTTGGGAACTCTGATGATTGAGAAAATCTAAGAATGTGTTCCCTACCGTTTAATGCAAAATCCTAGAGTTGGGAACCATATCCACTATTCGAGGGATTTTGGAGGGGAAAACTTCATCCTTTCAAGGGGAATGCTTCCTCATCATTTTTCTAAGTAAAAATTCGAATTGGCCTCTAGGGGCATGTATTTATTAGTCTTATTGTGGAGAAAACTTATTGTTTAGCAGCTCCACTTTCTTTTCTTACAGGGATGTACTTTGACTGATTCAATAATGAAGTTTGGTGTCATTTTTAGCTTATAAGGCTTGGTTTCTTCCATAGTACTCTGAGTCTCCTTGGGATTGGCCATCCCAGGAGCATCAAATCCCTCTTGCACAATTTCTTTGTGTCATTTTCACTTCTTACTCGCATGCATCTCTTATTTATGTTTTGCATATTTCTATATTCTGTATCGTTTCTTTTCTTGCTGTAGGATTAAGTTAAATGATTGAAGCGAGTAATTTTGCAGGTTGTTTGCAGATTCAGAAGAATTATTCATCATATAATAACTTTGGAAGTTCATCTTCATCATTAAGCTACTTGGATTTGGTTACTAGTTCACGAATATAAGATTTCTGGAAATGCCTTGTAGCAAAATAGTGGTAAATTTTTGTTATTTTTTAGAATAGGTTAATGAGCTTAATTTGACTTGATTCCACTTGGATTAGGTCATAATAATATTAAAGTTAATAACAAAATCTACCCCATTTCATTTTCACTTTATTAGGTTAGGCATTTGATATATTAACTAGTTCACTAGTTCTTGAATTTCCAAATTTTAGAGTAGTAATTTTTTGTTATTTTTTAGCACATGTGAACAAGGGTATTTTTGAGTGATTACACTTGGAATGGAGACCTAAGACATCCTAATTAATAAAAAAAATTGTCCCATCCCATTTTCATTTGATTTACTTGTTCATTCGGTGAGTCATCTCCAAAACAAAACATCATGTAGCAAAAACAGAACTTCTTGTAGCACGTGTTAACTCGACCATATTTTCTCCCAAAGCTTGGTTTTTGTATCTTAGGCTTGAACCATGACCCATAGGATCTAAATCCATGGTCGAGGAAGAATAAACACCACTTGGAAATGTATTTTTACAAAGTAGATTAGGCCTATTTATTTGAATTCACGCTCTTAGGATTTCAATTACAAATTGTTATTCTTGCATAGGATTAATTTATTTTCAAAGCAACACTTCCCTTTTCTACAATTTATTTAAGATTTGATTTCATGACATTCACTCCATTAAATCATATTAAAAAATAAGGACACATTGTATGATGCAGATATAGTATCGATACCTATTAAGTTTGCATGAACCCCACGTTGATAATTAAATTTGGTAGCCTTGGGAGTTGCAACATTCTTGTTGCAATACTGAGGCTCATCACTTTTTGGCACTGTAGCTGGGGAGGTGTCAAAGCATGCATTATTTTCTTCCCATGTTGATTCATTTCCTTTTTCTTTTTGCAAAAACCAAAAATATTTTCATTAGGCATATTTCATTTCACAAACATAAAATTGCATTACATTAGCATTCTTGTTCAAAAAAAAAATCTCCAACACCAACCCTCCCCCCCATTTGATCACACGGTGCAGTAATAACCACATCACCATCCACTTTTGTAGGTATAAGAAGAAGATATGGCAGAGAAGGTAGAAGAAATGGATGAAGATGATGACAATGAAGAAGATACTCTTGGATTTCCCATTCAAGATGCGGATTTCAGTGTGCATATGAAGATCATCACTCCATCTTTCCTTCCCAACTTCCATGGTATGAGGTCAGATGATCTAGAAACCTTTCACTTTGAATTTGAAATACTTTGTAGATCTTATTGCTACTAATCACACACTCAAAAATTGAGATTGTTTCCTGCAACATTGAAGGGTAGAGCTCTTAAATGGTTCATGATTTTAGGTACTAATTCAATAAGATCATGGAATGATATGCAAAAGATATTTCTAGAAAAATATAAAGATCTCGATCTTAAAGAAGAAATCGTTAGAATGAATAAAAAACAAGATGAGAGCCTTGAATATCTAATAAAGAGGTTGATGTATAATGTTAAGAGGGAAAAATTACATCGTCTAGCATTTGACACACTAAAAACCCTATTAGGTCCCTATATTACTAGTGTAGTCCCTTATTGTTGTTAGTATAACCCGCTATTCTTATTGTTTTTCCCTTACATTATTATTGTTAGGTCGGCTAGGATTATATTGTGACCCCATGCACTCCTATATATAGAAAGGAGTTTTTGTCATTTTTATCATCCAAGAATTGTTCATTTATGTAATGTAAAGGACATTGCCCCCTCGAAGAGGATGATTTCTAAGTCGTTGATCTCTCTTTTCTTCTATTTTGTGAGATGGTTTCATAAAATTTGGTATCAGAGCTTTGGATTCTAGGGTTTCATTGCTTCAAATAGGTCATCGTGGCATTTTCGCTGTAACTTATTTTCTACGAAGGTTCAAAAGCTAAAAAAACCCATTTGCGTCGAAATCTGGAGGAACTTCGTGTAAAAAATTTAGAACTTGGTTCGTAATATTTTCGTAGATATGGTTTGTGGAAGTTAGGGTTTTTGTAGGCTCCTGAATTTCATATCAAGGAGGTGACCTTGGGAAAATCATCATAAATCTCTCTCTGAGCATCAAATTCGAATTCTGTAAAAGGTGGCCAAAATTGCATGGACTATAGTTTCCTGTGTATCGATTTCAGAGCCGAAGGAGGAAACCGTGACACATGGCACGTCGTACAATTTTTCTCTACCGATCTAGTCCATAATTGGGACATTGTGGGAGATTGGGCATAACTTTGCTTTGAAGAATCCAAATAAGGTCAAACCTATGGCATTGGACAGAAGACTCAGAGGGCTACTACAGGACCTAAGATAAAATATTGGGGATTCAAAATTACAGATATACATTAGTTTCAATATCGATTTCCTCAAAAGCAAGAAAAATGTGTGTATCTTTTAAAAAATTGCATAAGTCTTGTTTGAAAAATCAATTTGAAGTGATTCCAAGGGAATGTTGAAGCATAGATATCAATATTGGGTTCTAAAATTCCCCCTAAAAATAACTCAACGCCCATTAAGCCCTCATAAGGCTCTATTATGACTCATGAAGATGAATAAGTGCAACAAATTTCACTTTCGCAAAGAGTAACAAAAAATTAAATGGAAGTTAAAAGTGATGGTTTGAAGAAAGGCATGGAAGCTAAGATGTATGGTTGTAAGAATAAAATGGAAGCTAAGATAGATGGCATGGAAGCTAATATTGATGAGAAAATGAAAGGCAACATGGAAGACATGAAGAATGATCTAAAAGCAGACGTGGAAGGTTTGAAGGAATGTTTGAAAAAGTTGCTACAAGAAATGATTCTTAATGGTGAAAACGTAGTATAGGAAACTCATGATGAGAACAAAATAAATGTTAATAGTGATTTCATGGACTCTAATTTTGGATTGAAGACCCACCATATTCCAAATATCGATATGAGGAAGTTTGATGGCAAGGATCCTAACATGGATACTACAGATGGAGCAATGTTTTGATCTCGATAATGTGCAAAACACACAAAAGGTATGCATTGCAACTTTATATTTAGAAGAAAATACATTTGTATGGTATTGATGGCTTTGCTCTCGTAAAAAAATTATCACTTGGTCAATTTTTTACGGAGGAAATGATAACACATTATGAGGATACACAGAGCAACACCTTCTTTAGATAATTGATAAATCTCAAACAAATGGGTTCAATGATGGAGCACTTTGAGGACTTCCAAAAATTGAATATAAGTGTAATTGATATTTCAGAGGAACACATTATTGATGTCTTCATAGGGAATTTAAAGGATAACATCCAACATGAGTTTTGCCTTTGGGAACATGATTCATTGGAGAAGGCATTCAGGTTGGCAAGAAAAATTGAAAGAAAAATTATGGCGACAAGGAAGCTTACCACTCACAACTATAAAGATGGAAGTGTTGCTACTCCTAGACTTCCACAACCTACAAGGTTAACACCACAAAAATTGGAAGAAAAAAAAGAAAAAGGGCTTTGCTATATTTGTGATAGCAAATACACAAAAGGTCATAAGTGTGATGAGAAGAAATTATTTTACATATATTGTGAAGAGGAGGAAGAAAAGGAACAAGAAACTTCAAAAGAAGAGGATATGCACCAGTAACCAACCCTAGAGGAAGAAGAATTGAATTCGACCATATCCTGTAATGTATTGGCAATAATTACCACTCCCCAAACTCTTAAGATATAAGGACATATCAAGAAGATAAATGTAATAGTGCTTATTCATTCGAGTAGTACCCATAATTTTATTCATTGTAAGGTAGCCAAGGAATTGAATTTCTTCCTATACCCAGCACCAAAGTGTCAAGTGATGGTGGAAAATGGAGGAACTATCAATTGCTCTGGAAAGTGCCATAATGTCAAGCTAACCATGAGGTAACATGTATTGAATAGTCCAATTCTTTCCATTCCAATGCTGGTGTTGATGTTGTACTAGGAGTACAATGGTTACAATCTTTGGGGACGGTAGCTTTTAATTTTCAAGAACTTTTCTTGAAATTTTTTTTGGAAGGAAAGCAAGTTGAATTACAGGGTATTGCAGGGAATCCGGGAAAGATAACAAGCTCTAATGTCATGAAAAAGCTTCTGAAGAAAGAACAACGAGGAGTAATTGCACAATTATGCTCACTAGAAGTTCCAACATGAAAATCATCTATTTTTCCAGATCTCCAAAAAGTCTTGGACAATCATTCCGAGGTGTTTGAAACTACCAAAGGACTCCAACCTATTTGTGATCATGATCATGCTATTCATTTGATTCCATGAAGTGTTCCTCCAAACATCAGGCCTTACAGATATCCTTATGTCCAAAAGCACGAAATTGAACGTGTGATTGCAGAAATGCTAGAGGATGGTATAATTCAACCCAGTCAAAGTTCTTTCTTTACTCCAGTAGTATTGGTTCGCGAGAAGGATGGATCATGGCGCATGTGTCTGGATAATAAGGAGCTCAATAAACTCTCTATTAAAGATAAATTTCCCATTCATGTGATTGATGAGTTATTAGATGAATTACATGGAGAAATTTATTTCACTAAGTTGGATCTCCGTTCAGGATATCATCAAATTAGAATGAAGACTAAAGACATTATGAAAACAACATTTCAAACTTATGAGGGTCATTGTGAATTTTTGGTCATGCCTTTGGCCTTACAAATGCAACTTCTACATTTCAAGGGTTGATGAATTCCATTTTCAAACCCTTCATCACAAAATCTGTGTTAGTATTTTTTTATGATATACTAATCTATAGTAGGTCTTGGAAGGATCATGTTCAACACGTTGGCACGGTGCTCAAACTATTAGAGGAGAAACAATTATATGAAAAAATCTCCAAATGATTCTGTGGAGTACAATAGCTGGAATATGTGGGTCATATTGTATCTTAGGAGGGTGTTAAGGTAGACCCTAACAAAATTAAAGCCATTAAGGAATGGAAAGTCCCCACAACCATAAAGAATTTGCGAGGATTTCTCGGGTTAACATGGTATTATCGCAAGTTTATTAAGAATTACGCAAGAATAACAACACCATTATTGAATAAAGTTTCATTTTCATGGACTCCTGAAGCAACTAAGTCCTTTGAACATATTAAAGAGGCAATGTTCCAAGCACCAGTCTTAGCTACGCTAGACTTCACAAAAACCTTTATTGTGGGATGTGATGCCTCAGGAAATCGAATTGGTGTTGTTTTAATGCAAGAAGGAAGACCCATTGCTTTTGAAAGCCTTCCAATCAAAGGAAAGTATTTACATAAAGCTATTTACGAGAAGGAAATGTTAGCAATACTACATGCACTAAATAAATGGCGACCTTACCTAGTGGGAAGATACTTAAAGCTAAAAATTGATCATGATAGTCTTAAATACTTTTTGGAACAAAGACTATCTTCAGAAGAGAAACAAAAATGGGTCACAAAGATGTTGGGTTATGACTTTGAAATAATCTACAAAAAAGGGAAGCTAAATGTTGTTGCAGATGCACTCTCAAGAAAGGATGAGGATGTGGAAGCATTGCTTTGTGCCATTTCTATTATCCGACCAAATTGGATAACTGAAGCAAGGGAGGAATGGAAGAATGACGAAGAAGTGTGGACACTCATTCAAAAGTTACAACAAGATCCCAGTACAACTGATACATTTAGTTGGAAAAATGATTCCTTATGATACAAAGATCACTTATATATGTGTAATAATTCCCAACTAAAACAAAATATTCTTTTGGAATTGCACACCTCTCCTTTAGGAGGACACTCGAGATTTTTAAAAACTTACCACAGGGTGAAGATTTTTTTTTTTGGGGATGGCCTTAAATATGATATTCAAAAGTTTGTGGTGGAATGTTTGGTTTGCGAGCAAAATAAAGTTGAGACAATTAAGACCACAGGTCTCCTACAACCTTTATCCATTCCAAGTCAACATTGGGAGGAGGTTTCAATGGATTTTATCACAGTTTTACCTAAATCATAAGGAAATAGTGTCATCATGGTGGTATTTAATAAATTTACCAAGTATGCACACTTTTGTGCACTATCTCATCCATTTAAAGCGAGTACAATTGCTACTGCATTTATGGAAACAATTCAAAAGCTACATGGAAACCCAGAGATTATTGTAAGCGATATAGATCCCATTTTCACTGGAAAATTTTGGACGAAATTATTTTCTTGTTTGGGTACTCAAATAGCTCATAGCTCACCTTATCATCCTCAATCCGATGGGAAAACTAAGATAATGAACAAATGTTTGGAAGGATATCTCCATTGCTTTGTATATGATAAACAAACACAATGGGTCAAGTGGTTACCTCTGGCTTAATGGTGGTATAACACTCCCTTCCACACTGAAACAAAAAGTACCCCATTTATGGCACTTTATGGATATCATCCACCATCCATCACATCATCTTTAAGAGAAAATTCGAAGGTTCAACCAGTGGAAGATCACATCAAGCATCAACAACAAGTTCTCCAACTCTTAAAGGATAACCAAAATTTGGCACAAAATCGAATCAAACAATAGGTAGATCGATATCGCAGCGAGAGAAGTTTTGATGTAGGCGACTGGGTATTTTTACAGCTACAAACATAGAAAACAAATGTCCTTCAAGCAAGCTAAGAAGGATAATATGGGTATTTTTACGACTACAACCATACAAACAAATGTCCCTCAATCAAGCTAGGAAGGATAATAAATTATCGCCAAAGTATTATGGTCCTTACAAGGTGTTGGAAAATATTAGTACTATGGCATACAAATTGGAGCTTCCTACATCTTCCCGAGTGCACCCAGTTTTCCATGTTTCATGCTTAAAGAAGGTTATAGGTGAAAAAATTCTGGTTCGAACAATATTTCCATAACTTGATGAGGAAGGAAAAATCATATTGGAACCTGAAGCAGTCACGGAAACAAGAACTCGACAGCTACAAAATCGATCAATTTCAGAGTATTTCATCAAGTGGAAGAACTTACCCATTGAAGATTCCAAGTGGGAGAATGAGAATTTTAACAAAATATCCAAAACTACTCAAGCGTCAAGGACAACACTTTTTTTAAGGAGAGGGGCATGTTAGGTCCCTATATTGCTAGTGTAGTCCCTTATTGTTGTTAGTATAGCCCACTATTGTTATTGTTGTGCCTTTAAATTATTATTGTTAGGTCGGCTAGGATTATATTGTGACCCCATGGACTCCTATATATAGAAAGTAGGTTTTGTCATTTGTATCATCCAAGAATTGTTCATTTATGTAATGTAAAATAGGTTTCACCCTTGAAGAGGTTGATTTATAAGTCGTTGATCTCTCTTTCTTCTATTTTGTGAGTTGGTTTCATAACAAACCCTCTTACTTAGAACAATTGGGGATGAGTTGATTGATCTACTTGATCTCATGAGTAAAGGAGATGTATACCAACTAAAGCTGGATTTACTATGCTCTTAGCTATGGGATTCAAACTTAAATATGTATAGCGTTTTATTCTTTATCATTTGAAGAAATTTGTGAAACATGCAAGCGCATATCAAGAGGAAGGGAAAGAGTAAGTAAATCAACGTCAATATTGGTAAGTCAAGATGAACTTGGAAATTTGCTTGATAGCTTTAAAACATAAATTCTTAGCAATCTAAGTGAACAAGTAGAAATGTTAAGAATGCAAAATGAGCAAAAAGAAGATCCTGATAATTGTGTTATCCATGCAGAATCATATGCTACTAAATATTGTCCATCATTACCAAGGTTGAAGGAATTGTACCAAGAGGATAATGGAGCAAGTCAATCACCAAAGAAGATATGTTATGTAGCTCCAAGAAGACCATGGGAGCCTAGTCAATTTGATATGATGCAAGGACCTACTTCACAATTTCAATATTATTCACATCCATCTCAAAGTAATTGGAACACACTCTTTCCTTAACAACCTTGGTCATCTCAACCCCAAAACCAATCTTGGCGACAAGGTTGGAAAGAACCTTATGGGATAATCCACAATATCCTCAATATTTTCCACAATATTCTCCATAAGAAACTCCACGTTGTCCCTACCATCCATCTCCACCACAACCACAACCTCAACCACATTCATCTCATAGATCCACTCCCACTGAACTACCTGTACCACCATTTCCAAACCCATACAAAGAAGTAACTAAACCAACTTGCAATTTTGAGGTACAACACTTCCAAACATATCCTCTTGATCTAAATGGTATCCATCTTAGCTCAATAAGAGTATTGCAACAAAGTGATTCTCCTGATGTCATTGAAGGACAACATTTAGAAAAGGAAGATTCAAATGAGAAGACCAAAGAATCATGGGTTTCACTTGACAAAGAGCAGACATTAGAATCATATATTGAGAAAGTTCCCTCATGTTTACCATCATATCCTCCATGTGTTCAAGAGAATAATCAGCAAAAAGAGGAAAATTTGAATTTCATGGTAGAAGAAGACATGAAGAATGATCTTGATGAGCAAGCAAACCAATGGCATCAAAACTATATTGAAATATGGTTCTAGACAATCATTAAGTTGCATCAACACACTCTTCTTCAACGGTACTTGATACAGTTTGAGTCAAATCAATTCATCTCTCATATTCAGGTACATGTCAAAGCATGTATTTCAAGTGTACAAATGATTTTATCTATCATCTTGATGTGCACATGGCTCCATTGGAAGTATTCCTATACTTGAAAGAGATTTTGTTTTTTTAAGTATAGTAGGATTTACAACAACAACAACAACAACAAAAAATCTTAGATGAAAACCTCTTTTGAAGCATCTAATATTGGCTCACTAATTGAAAACCTTCATGATGAAGTCAATGAGTTGAAAAAAGAAGAAGAGAAAAAAGATCCTAGGTGAAAACCTCCTTTAAGGCACCTAGGCATACCTACTAACTGAAAGCCTGATTGAGGCGGCTAGTAGGCCTAAGAAAAAATTAAAAAATGAAAAAATTTATCCATGTATCCCTCTCTAATGAATGCAGGTGCTCTCCAACCCTTGCAAGCAACAAAAACAAGTTGGCACCAAAAAAGAAAAAAATGGTCAAAAATTTGGTCAAAGGAAGTCAAACTTGGACTTTCTTCTCCTTTTCTCAGATGTTCCAAGAGGACTAAGGTCATGCCAATCCATCACCCTCATCCATTTGCAACATCCACCCATAATTTCCAACCTTTTCTCATTTATTTTCCTCGCTATCCTAAAATGCTACAGGAAAACTTTTTTTTGCTACAGGAAGTCCTGGTTTTTAGCAGAAAATCATTTTTATTATATCTCAAAATTTGTGCACCCATTTGACGATCTATTTCATGGGGATATGCATATATATGATGGTAACATGCTCAAGAAATTTCAACGAATTCCAGTGGGCACTTTGTGATAAATTGACCTCCATCGCCTACAACCATTTTTAATTTTTATCGATATTCGTGCATCTAATGACCGAGATTTTTTATGGGGAGGTGCATAAGAATTACAGTAACATGCTCAAAAAATTTCAGGTAAATCCAGTCTACTGTTTGAGGGCTATGGCTAAAACATGTCAACTATAAGGGGGTTGTCCTGTAGGTGCTACATGAAGTGGATCTGATTGGAGGAAAGGGTCAAAAGATCATTTCTTGTTTAAATAAGGTTCAGAGAGATCCCCCAACACCACTTCCATCACATATCCACTCTATCTAGCAAAATTCATCCTCAAATTCCACTCTACTTTACATGAAAAAAATCAGAACAAACAAACAAAAAACGATGTCATCAACTTTTCCACCACCTACACCACCTCTTGATGGTTGTAACCTTGTCCTTATACCTCCTATGAATTTCCATCAATCCCACAGACAGTAATGATGTCTTTAAGATGAATTGAATGACTACTATAGGAAGAGGATTCCTCTTGTAGTAGCCTATATAGCCACATAACTCAACATCAATTTTTTTTTCACCCACAAAGTAGAATATCCAACCACCTTGAGCATCATGAAGCCATTTTTGAAGTTGAGAAGAGCACACATTCCTTAGGAAGCAGTCCATCCACTCCAACAACAAAATATTTAACGTTGGGAAGAAGACTACAAACACAAAAAATTTATCAATCAAAGAATCATCATGCTATGAAGACTTGTACAGAAGCAAAATAATCAACTACAACACTCACATCATGAGAATCTCAGCAACAACATTTTATCCAGGGATGTGAAATAGCAACAATAACAACAAAAAACCCTAGAAGACCTCCATATTCAAGGTTATCATCAATAGGACCTCCAACAGATTATCACACGTAGCTTCAGGATCATTAGCAGCAGCTTTAGAACCACCAAAGGTAGCATCAACAGTCATATCAACAACCTCAATATCACCTGCAAAAACACATCAAGGTTAAGGCTCAGGTATGCAACTCTCTAACATCACCCTTCGAATCTATTCTAGCTTAAGAAAATATTAAAAGTGTGAGAAGGAAAGGTTTTTTTATAGCCAAAATCAGTAGCAGAGAAACATCGGCCTTATCTAGTAGTTAGCTTCACTTTTCCACCAACACACACACACACACACATTTGGGAGAGGAGCAAGACAAAAGTGAAGAAGACTTGAGAAATTGGGTGGTAAGCAGTTAGTTGTGATGAAAGACAAAAAATTTCGAGGGGTAACTGAGGGCCAATTCAGTTAACAAAAAAATACTCTAAGTTTATTTTTCATGCAATGAAAAAAAATGGAAAAAGGAGGAAAAATAAATAAATAATGAAAGGTGTACCCACCACCTCTTGGCATGCAAATATTGGTTTCTACATGCGAAATAGAGATGCTACAAGAATTTTCTCTAGGAAACAGACGTGCCACAGGAAAAACAAATTTGCTATAGGATGCTCTGAGTTGCAACAAGATCACATTCGAGGTCGCTTTGAGGGTTTGATAGGTGTCCAAATGATGGAAAAAGGTAGGAGGAGGCTAGAAAAGTATGTGTAAGACCTTGCCAAAATGAAAAATATTAAAGAACCCATCTTACACAAGGGAAAAAGGGTAGGCTAATGGTCTCTAGAAACATTGTGATTTTTCTATATAAAAATAGATTTGGAAAAGAAAAAAAAGTGAAAATGGAATGTGAATGCAATGGACCTACAAGCCAATAGAGTTCACTCTCAAAAAGGAAAGTTTTGTTTTTGTGCTTAACAATCATGAAAAGAACAACTACATTTTTTGTGCTTGACCTTGTAGAACCTACAACTAAGCTTCTTAAGAGAAAAGACCGAGGAATGTACAAGAGAAAGGCCGCCAGGGCCACGAAGGAGGCATAGTTAGGTCACTAAGTTGCTAAGAGGATGAGCAACACTTTAAGTAGGGGGGTATGATGGACCTCCAAATTAGACATAAATTAAGGCCCGCCTAACCTTTCTTAGGAACATAAAGGTTATATTAAATCTCTCATTCTACACTTAATAATGTTTTTTAAGCTTTAATATGTTATTAGGAAGTTTTAGATATAATTGCATATTTGTGCCTAATATTATTTATTTTTGAAGGATATTGTGAGAATATTGGGCAGGTTATGAATATTTGGAGAAGGAGATAATTCAGGGACTTGCTCCCTACAATAGGAGAATCAAGATTGGAGAATAAATGAAAAAAATATCATGAAATTATTGAGAGATTCTAGAACTCCGATGATTGAGAAAATCTAGGAATGTGTTCCCTGTCATTTAATGCAAACTCCTAGTGTTGGGGACCAGATCCATTATTTGAGGGATTTTTTAGGGTAAAACTTCCTCCTTTCAAAGGGAATGCTTCCTCATAATTTTCTATAAGTACCAATTTGAATTGGCCTCTATGGGCATGCATTTCTTAGTCTTATTGTGGAGAAAACTTGTTGTTTAACAACTTCATTTTCTTTTCTTCCAGGGATGTACTTGGACTGATTCAATAATGAATTTTGGTGTCATTTTTAGCTTCTAAGGCTTGGTTTTTTCCATAGGACTCTGAGTCTCCTTGGGCTTGGCCATCCCAGGATCCTCAGAGCCCTCTTGAACAATTTCTTTATGTTATTTTCACTTCTTATTCACATGCATCTCTTATTTATGTTTTGCATATTTCTGTATATTGTATTGTTTCTTTTCTTGTTTTAGGATTAAGTTAAATGATTGAAGCGAGTTCTTTTTCTGATTTTTTATAAAATCACAAACATTATTCATCCTTAAAATAACTTTGGAAGGTCATCATTAAGCTACTTGGATTTGGTTACTAGTTCACAAATATAAGATTTATGGAAATTCCTTGTAGCGAAATAGTGGTAAATTTTTATTATCTTTTAGAATGGGTTAATGAGATTAATTTGAATTGATTCCACTTGGATTAGGTCATAATAATATTAAAGTTAATAACAAAATTTACCCCATTGCATTTTCACTTGATTAGGTTAGGCATTTGATAGATTAACTAGCTCATTAGTTCTTGAATTTCCAGATTTTAGAGTAGCAATTTTTTGTTATTTTCTAGCACATGTGAACAAGTGTATTTTGGAGTGATTACACTTGGAATGGAGACCTGAGACATCCTACTTACTAACAAAATTGGTCCCATCCCATTTGCATTTGATTTACTTGGTCATTCGGTGAGTTATCTCCAAAACAAAAATTCATAGCAAAAACAAAACTTCCTGTAGCACTCTTGTAACACGTGTTAACTCGACCATATTTGCTCCCAAATATTGGTTTTTGTCTCTTAGACTTGAATCATGACCCATAGATCTAAATCCATGATTGAGGAAGAATAAACACCACTTAGGACATGTATTTTTACAAAGTAGATTAGGCCTATTTATTTGAATTCTTACTCTTAGGATTTCAATTACAAATTGTTGTTCTTACCTAGGATTAATTTATTTTCAAAGAAACACTTCCCTTTTCCGCAATTAGTTTAAGATCAACAAAATAAGGACACATTGTATGATGCACACATAGTGTCGATACCTCTTAAGTTTGTATGAACCCCGGGTTGATAATTAAAGTTGGTAGCCTTGGGAGTTGCAGCATTCTTGTTGAAAAACTGAGGCTCATCAACGACCAAGGAGGAATGGATAATAATCAAGGGTCTAGGGATATTCTATAATACTACTCATGCATGTCTTATAAATAACATTCGATATAGAGATAAATATGAAGAAGAAGATAAGTGTCCAAAATGTAAAGTATTTCATTATTGTGGTGATGTCATTTGAAAAACAAAACACCAAAGAAAGTGTTACACCACATATTGATAATCCCCAAGTTAATGCAAATGTTTAGATGTAAGCCATTGGACCAACTACTAGAATGTCATGCATTTAGTGGAAGCAATGACAAAGAGATGAGAGTTCTAGTAGATTCAATGGTAATGAAACATATGAATTTAGTGAGCCAAAATAATTTGTCAATGAAAAGCTGAAAAGCAGAACATAAGATTTTGTTGTGCAATAGACAAGATTAATCCCAACTTTTAACAATCTACATATACATATGGAGCAAATACCCTGTGATTCTAATCAATTACAATAACTGACATTCAATGTCAATTACAAAGGAACACTTAATGTTGATTTTACTAATACCTAGAAAGCATTAAGTCAATAAAAATGGATACATACTCGACAAATCTTATAGATAAATTATAACTTCCGTGAAATGAGATTAAAAGGCATGATTCTTTTCGGTGATTGAATTCAAACGATCTTGAAATCACACTTTATGGGATATTATGTTAGTGCACTAATGTTTTTTCATGATGTACACTGTGCTTTAGTAAGAAGAGTGCTTTTAGGAAAGATATCTAAAGATAAATACTAAATTCACATTGTAAAAACATTATTAATTTTTAAAGTGAATGTTATTCATTTCATGATTATTTCCTATTTATTGTAATGAGAATAATTTTGCAACTTTTTATTTGTAGGGCTCGTGACATATAAGAGTTATCATGCATCCACGTTATGGTGACTAATTGCAAACAATACTTCAAAATATTTGAAAAAAATGGTGTATAAAGGATATAAGAAGTTTCTTCATTCAAATTGTACATTTTGTTGATCAACAAAGAGGGAGTTTGTAAATAGAAAGGAGGAACATCGACCATGTTGGAGTCAATGCTTACATTCCATATTTGAGAAGTTGGTTTGTGATGGTTGAGAAATTCTCTCAACCTCTCTGTCTCTAAATTAGGATTAAGTTGGATCTCAGAAACTCTATTTAATAGAGTAATCTGAATGTAATCAGTGTGTGTGAGTGTGTTTACACACACACCATTTGTGCACAATATATAATTGTGTTTCTGTAATTGTGTGATTTTAGCTATTTCTATCATGGTATCGAAGCATAGGATTAGAGGCCTGTGTATTGTGTAGTGTTGCGAGGAAATTCCTAAAGCTGCACGGTGCTTTGTTAAGTGGTATTTATTTATTTTTTTGTGAGCCCTTTCTGCAGTGGTATCTATTCCGCAGAGGCCAAGAAGTTCACATTGTTGTGTTTAGCTACGGCCGTGGAAGGAGCATGGCCCGGCGTGAAGCCTGTGTGGAGTCAACGTAGGTCTGTGTTAGAGTCTATACTAATGTACAGGCCTTTACTGGAATGCCTATAGGGCTGGGCATCAGAGAAGCGGAAACAACAAAGTCGTCGATACGTGGACACCAGGTGGAGTGGATCAAGCAAATTGGAATGAGTATCAAATGCAGAAAACGAGGTCGGTACGATTTTATTTAAACAAAAAATTTCAACGTCTTGGGTACTGGTGAGGTGAATGAGTTGTGTTCACGATCACCTGTGCATTTCAATTCGACGAGGCTCCTGATTACTGCACATTATAGAAATGTGCGTAAAGCATGCCCAAAGGAAGTCAAGTGGTAGTCGTTGATATGGAGAGCAGCGTTAAATTTGCAGCAGCACATTTTGGAGTAGCGCTAAATGTTACTAGAGGAGCGCTATGCATAATGCATATTATTATTAACAGCGTTCAATTATATTTGTGGCAGCGTTCTTTGCATTGGTTTGTAGTGTTGATCATTGTGATGGAGCAACGTATCCACTATTTACATTATATATAACGATAACCATGTTAATATATGATATATATTAGTGGCACAATAACAAGAGCCTGTTGATATATATTATGGAAAACATCACCAATGTTTATATGTAGCATTATAGTTGTATGCATCTTTTACATCCAGCGTTTGAGGAGACCATTGTTTGCAGGTTGTATACATCCATGTGTTCAATGCAGCATTCAATCTAGTGCAAATCAAATAGAATTATTTTTTGTATAAATAAGAAGGTCATTTTTTAATACTGATTCTAGATACATTCTGTATCTAGATGGCTTCCCTAGATAACTGGCGAGTACAGCGGTTAGCACCCATGTATTTTGGTGGATGGGAGCTCATCCATAAAATGACTAGGAGTTCAACTATTGCAAACATGCAATCAATTGTGTTTGAAGAGATCAAGTGGCAGTAAGGCTCGATATGGATGGTTGTCCATATAGTATGGCAGTTGCGGATCTAGGGAAGGATCCCTCATTAGTGGTAGACATTGAGTGGTGTCCTAATGAGGTTATGCGACAGATTGGGATGCTGTCCAGTAATTGACTTTGGGAGGTCCTTGATTTGGGAGTTGAGGAAGCGAACTCGGGAATCCAACTTGCCAACTACACCTTTCCAAGGGTTATGAGGCAACTTGATGGAGCATCTACTGATAAGCTTGATTATTTTGTTATTTATGAGTGAATTCAATAAATTGATGTAATGTAATCATTAAGGGGGGATGTTGGAGTTAATGCTTACATTCCATATTTGAGTAGTTGGTTTGTGGTGGTTGAGAAATTCTCTCAACCTCTCTCTCTCTAAATTAGGAATAAGTTGGATTTTTATTTCATGACATTCACTCCATTACATCAGATCAACAAAAGAAGGACACATTGTATGATGCACACATAGTGTCGATATCTCTTAAGTTTGTACGAACCCCGGGTTGATAATTAAAGTTGGTAGCCTTGGGAGTTGCAACATTCTTGTTGCAAAACTGAGGCTCATCAACGACCAAGGAGGAATGGATAATAATCAAGGGTCTAGGGATCTTCTATAATACTACTCATGCATGTCTTATAAATAACATTCGATATAGAGATAAATATGAAGAAGAAGATAAGTGTCCAAAATGTAAAGTATTTCATTATTGTGGTGATGTCATTTGAAAAACAAAACACCAAAAAAAGTGTTACACCACATGTTGATAATCCCCAAGTTAATGCAAATGTTTAGATGTAAGCCATTGGACCAACTACTAGAAAGTCATGCATTTAGCGGAAGCAATGACAAAGAGATGAGAGTTCTAGTAGATTCAATGGTAATGAAACATATGAATTTAGTGAGCCAAAATAATTTGTCAATGAAAAGCTGAAAAGCAGAACATAAGATTTTGTTGTGCAATAGACAAGATTAATCCCGACTTTTAACAATCTACATATACATATAGAGCAAATACCCTGTGATTCTAATCAATTACAATAACTGACATTCAATGTCAATTACAAAGGAGCACTTAATGTTGATTTTACTAATACCTATAAAGCATTAAGTCAAGAAAAATGGATACATACTCGACAAATCTTATAGATAAATTATAACTTCCATGAAATGAGATTAAAAGGCATGATTATTTTCGGTGATTGAATTCAAACGATCTTGAAATCACACTTTATGGGATATTATGTTAGTGCACTAATGTTTTTTCATAATGTACATTGTTCTTTAGTAAGAAGAGTGCTTTTAGGAAAGATATCTAAAGAGAAATACTAAATTCACATTGTAAAAACATTATTAATTTTTAAAGTGAATGTTATTCATTTCATGATTATTTCCTATATATTGTAATGAGAATAATTTTTCAACTTTTTATTTGTAGGGCTCGTGACATATAAGAGTTATCATGCATGCATGTTATGGTGACTAATTGCAAACAATACTTAAAAATATTTGAACAAAATGGTGTATAAAGGACATAAGAAGTTTCTTCATTCAAATCGTACATTTTTTTGATCAACAAAGAAGGAGTTTGTAAATAGAAAGGAGGAACATCGACCATGTTGGAGTTAATGCTTACATTCCATATTTGAGAAGTTGGTTTGTGATGGTTGAGAAATTCTCTCAACCTCTCTCTCTCTAAATTAGGAATAAGTTGGATCTCAAAAACTCTATTTAATAGAGTAATTTGAATGTAATCAGTGTGTGTGAGTGTGTTTACACATACACCATTTGTGCATAATATATAATTGTGTTTATGTAATTGTGTGATTTTAGCTATTTCTATCATGGTATCGGAGCACAGGATTAGAGGCTTGTGTATTGTGTAGTGTTGTGAGGAAATTCCTAAAGCTGCGCGGTGCTTTGTTAAGTGGTATTTTTTTTTTTTTTGGTGAGCCCTTTCTGCAGTGGTATCTATTCTGCAAAGGCCAAGAATTTCACTTTTCTGTGTTTAGCTATGGACGTGGAAGGAGCTTGGCCCGGCATGAAGCCTGTGTGGAGTCAATGTAGGTCTGTGTTAGAGTCTATACTAATGTACAAGCCTTTACTAGAATGCCTATAGGGCTGGGCATCAGAGAAGCAGAAACAAAAAATTCGTCGATATGTGGACACCAGGTGGAGTGGATCAAGCAAATCAGAATGAGTATCAAATGCAGAAAACGAGGTCGGTACGATTTTATTTAAATAAAAAAATTCGACATCTTGGGTACTGGTGAGGTGAATGAGTTGTGTTCACGATCACCTATGCATTTCAATTCAACGAGGCTCCTTATTACTGCACATTACAGAAATGTGTGTAAAGCATGCCCAAAGGAAGTCAAGTGGTAGTCGTTGATATGGAGAGCAGCGTTAAATTTGCAGCAACACATTTTGGAGCAGCGCTAAATGTTACTAGAGGAGCGCTATGCATAATGCATATTATTATTAACAACGTTCAATTATATTCATGGCAGCGTTCTTTGCATTGGTTTGTAGTGTTGATCATTGTGATGGAGCAGCGTATCCACTGTTTACATTATATATAACGATAACCATGTTAATATATGATATATATTAGTGGCACAATAATAAGAGCCTCTTGATATATATTATGGAAAACATCACCAGTGTTTATATGTAGCATTATAGTTGTATGCATCTTTTACATGCAACATTTAAGGAGACCATTGTTTGCAGGTTGTATACATCCATGTGTTCAATGCAACATTCAATCTAGTGCAAATCAAATAGAATTATTTTTTGTATAAATTAGAAGGTCATTTTTTAATACTGATTCTAGATACATTCTGTATCTAGATGGCTTCCCTAGATAACTGGCGAGTACAGCGGTTAGCACCCATGTATTTGGGTGGATGGGAGCTCGTCCATAAAATGCCTAGGAGTTCAGCTATTGGAAACATGCAATCAATTGTGTTTGAAGAGATCAAGTGGCAGTAAGGCTCAATATGGATGGTTGTCCAGATAGTATGGCAGTTGCGGATCTAGGGAAGGATCCCTCATTAGTGGTAGACATTGAGTGGTCTCCTAATGAGGTTATGCGACAGATTGGGATGCTGTCCAGTAATTGACTTTGGGAGGTCCTTGATTCGGGAGTTGAGGAAGCGAACTCGGGAATCCAACTTGCCAACTACACCTTTCCAAGGGTTATGAGGCAACTTGATGGAGCATCTACTGATAAGCTTGATTATTTTGTTATTTATGAGTGAATTCAATAAATTGATGTAATGTAATCATTAAGGGGGGATGTTGGAGTTAATGCTTACATTCCATATTTGAGAAGTTGGTTTGTGATGGTTGAGAAATTCTCTCAACCTCTCTCTCTCTAAATTAGGAATAAGTTAGATCTCATAAACTCTATTTAATAGAGTAATCTGAATGTAATCAGTGTGTGTGAGTGTGTTTACACATACACCATTTGTGCATAATATAAAATTGTGTTTTTGTAATTGTGTGATTTTAGCTATTTCTATCATACCACTCTTTTTTAACAAGATACTGGCAAATTGATTAAATTTATATAATGAATGTTTATTGTTAAGAGTAAGTTCCATGGTAATGAACAAAATATTTGACTTTTGTGAATTGCCCTATTGGAAGGTTGGAAAGTAACACATTTAATAGATCTAATGCATACTTTTCAAAATATATTTGTCAAATATTATGATTTTGTGAGATTTTTTAAAATTCAACAAGCATGTTTTTATTTTTATTTTTAAGACACAATTATTATAATTGCTACTGACTCATGTGATGATCCAAGGCTGACCTATATCACGAATTTGTATAGACATATTGAATGACCTAATTTCAATCTCATATTCAAATTTAAATTATATGTATTCTGTAAATATGGTAAAAAATATTTAATATTGATAAAAGGTCAAAATGATGGTAAAATTATAACCTAAACAAACAGATAAAAAAATCTTGTCAAAACTAAGGTTAGAAGAATCAACTCATGTTGTAATGACTCAAGCTACTAATGTGAGCTCTCTCACGTGGAGGAAGAAATATAAACCATCCACCCTCTCATGATATTATCTCAAATTTAAGAACACCTTATTTTAAGAACTCCAATATTTAAGAACACCTTATTTTAAGAACTCCTATATTTAAGAACACCTTACTTGATGTCAAGGATCATATTAACAATAACGCACCCTTGTTTATTTGGTTGGTTGCAAAAATACTATGTCATGATAAGGAAAATAGTTCTCTCACTTAGCTTTTGTTGAAAGGTTTCTGATTACATGATCAAAGCTTGATCATCTTTCTCTTTGCAGGGAGGAAATGATGAGAGTAATTATTGACATTGTTAATTATATCCTCTTAATAAGCATGTATTTTCAATTAAGTACATGTAAAATATATCCTCTTTGCATGCTCGTACTTGGGAACAACTTTCCCTTTACTAATGAGAGTCATTATTGACATTGTTAAATATATTCTCTTAATCTGCATGCATTGCTCACTAATTATGTGTTTCTTTTGCATGCACATATTATTTAGTTTGCATTTGCATAACCTTGTCCATCAAATGCTTATGCTCATTATTGTAATTCTATCGATATTGGCTACTAAGGAGCGTACGTGACAAGCTTTTGGTAGTGTGCTATTGTATGTCTCTTCATTCTTTACTTTGTGCATACCAAAACCACGTGTGTTAATATGAGTAAGGTGTAATGGTGAAGGTAAATATATACTATGTTTAAAGCCATGAAGGATATGCTTACACATCAATGCTAAATTTAATTTGTTAAATGTTATTTATGTGTTGGTTTCAAAAAAACAAAAAACATAACCATTTACAAATATAAAAAGAGATTGTAACAAATGCTATGTGGAATGAAACCTCTATAGATGAACACAAACATATATAACCATCACTAGGATGGGAATTCTAACTACCCAACTTACACAACGTCATTGAATATAAAATGATAACATGTAATAGAACACTTCCATAAATACCAAAATTTTAATAGGGGAAAATGAATTTGCCACATTATTTTTCTTCTCTACAATGGTTGATGTCAAGTGCAAGTTATGGATGATCTTGGTGAAATAAATACCTTATTTATGTCGTATTCAAAGAGAAACATAATCAAATTAAGTTAATATATCCCTTGTAATGCTAAAATATAATTACAACAATTCAAAGAGAGGGCAAATGATGGATGAATTTGATAAAATAGACAAACTACACACAATTATTTAATCAAATTACATTAAGTTAATAATTTTTTGTTCATTAAAAAGAATTTAAACAAAAAATTACAATAAAAAAAAGTTCAACATCAATAATTTTTTTTTAAATTAGGTTAAGCATAAGTCGGGACTAACTCCAACATTAAATGAAAAAAAGAAGAAATAAATTATTTTAACGTTCATGAGGCTAAATATAACCTATGGGATGTTATGTATAATTTATTAATTATTATTAAATATAATTGTCTTAGGTTTATTAAGAGAGAGGGCATGATCCTTCACCAATGGAAACCGTAAGGCTGTATTTAAAGCCTTGGTCATTCCCCATTGTAATCATCTCATCTTTTATCAATAATATATATATATATATATATACATATTTCAGTTGTCTGGGTTTTTATACTCCATTGGTATCAGAGCGAGTTACAATCCTCGAGCCAAACTGTGTAGACTCCGTCACCATCCTCCTCAACCATCATTCTACTGTCTCATATTACCACCCCCACATCATTAACGTGCCTTAGACTTCGTTGATCAATCCACTACCATCGTTGTTCACTGCAAGTGTCCCTGCGCTCCTGTTCGCGTCGACCCTCCACACACTGCGTCAACCCTCCACATCCACATTGTCTTCCGTAGCCGCCTGCGCTTTCTTCTGCCCAACATCGACCCCCCGCATCCTGACCAATTGTCTCCCCTTCACCAGTCATCATCCCAAACCCTCGCACTTCGTTCACCACACCATCAACCTAACTTCCACACTCCTTTAAGGAACCACTCACTTCCAGACCAACACACCGCATCGTCGTTCCACATCGTCCATCACCATTCCACACCGAAACCGTCCACATCGTCCCCTCTTTTTTGTTGCGTTCTATTGTCGTAACCATATATCACCACTGAACCCCAGCCACATCCTGCTCTTTCTCCCTAGTTGTGAATCCGTTTGTCAGTCTGCCTTGGCCGCAATCTTTTTCTGTTGCAGCGTCGAATTCTAAGTCCCGACAACCAAGTATTTTCACAGTCAAACCACTGCTCGATGTTTTCGACCAGTGCCCGTCGTCTACCACTCCGACCACACCGTCTCGGTCAATTCTTTGCGTCCACATCTTCCGTCATTGAATTGTCCAAACCTGGCTCTAGAACCAAGCCTTAAGCCCACCGTTCAATTGTTGTCCTTGATTTACCCTCCAACCGCTATTTTCATCGAAATCATACCATTCTCTTAGCTTTTGTGAAAGGTTAAGGCATGGGTCACATACATAGTAATTAATATATATAACTATATATATAACTATATATAATATATCAGAAGAAATTTATTAAATCTTTTAAATTAATATTTATATAAGATTCCACCATATATATATATATATATATATATATATATATATATATATATATAATTTAAAAAAATAAAAGAAAAAAAGGGGGAAATTGGCAAATAAATATACACCACCTTAGAGTTGCTCGATGGCTTCATCAATGTCGATGGCCGATTTCAACAAAAGTTTGATCGATCTTGAAGATAAGGTTAAGGGACATTCCAAATACATCAAAAAACTTCAAGACACGACAAATTGGATAGAAAGACAAATTTGGCAAAACCACAACGAGTCCACAGATAATCATAACAAAGCAATGTTGAAGCTAACTGCCATTTGCGACAAGATAAATACACAAGAACAAATATTCCCGAATAGTGGACATAATCAACAGAAAAATTCAGCCAATTCAGGGAATTCAAAAGGTCATCATGAAAAACAACCCTCACAAAACATCATCCCTACGCCATCAAGAAGATAGTAATGCGAATTTTCAAAATAAGAAGCTCGGGAATGCATTCAACAATCAAAATCCTTTTCTTTTCTTTTTCTTTCCACCGTTAGCAGCATATAAACAAAGAGCAAAAATCTAGCTACCTAAGTTTGATGGTAACGAAAAAGGTAGTGTTGCATGGCTTAATAAAGCCGAAGAATATTTTGATATTTACGACATTGACAGTGATGACAAAAAAATTAAGCACGCTTCCATGAAAATGGAAGGAGAAGCATATAATTGGTATATGTGGTGGACAAAGACGACGCTTGCTATTATTTGGAGGAAATTTAAGGATGTGTTCTTTAAAAGATTCCAAGGTATCAAGGAAGAAGAGTTCTTCTCAACATTCATCAAATTGCGCCAAAAAGGAGATGTGGATGAGTACTTGGATTGTCATAATCTCGTTTAGTCTAATCTTTCATTTCGGGACTTAAAACCCATATAAAAGTAGAGCTCAAACTTCATGACATTACAATGATAGAACTAGCAAGACAAAGCAAAAGCCGCTGAAAAGAAATTCTAAACGTTATTTTTGTCAAAGCCGGAAAGAGTATATTCGAGACTAAGATTTCCTCAATCTGAAACTATAGATAACACAAAATATGTCCCACCCCATCTTCATGAAGGAGAAAAATCTAACGTGGAAATACAAAGGATGAGAGAGGGCAAGTGCAAACGTTGCGGCGAAAAGTGGGACCCTAAGCATAGGTGCACTAAAGGAAAAGAGACAAAGAATCTGTATAACTGTGAAGCAACTAATGACTCTAACAATGATGATTCAAATGTAGAAGGAATGGAAGACTCCCCAGAGTTCTCTCCAGAACTAGATGATGAAAGCATTCCGCATGTGTCATTATCAACTATGATGGGTATATCACAAACTCAGACACTAATACTAAAAGGACATATTAAGAAGAACAACGTAATGGTTCTCCTTGACACCGGAAACACCCACAATTTTTTAGATTCAACCATGGCCAAAAGACTCAACATCTTACGTTTCCCATGCCAAATATGAAGGTAATGGTGGTCGATGGTAAGAATATTGAGAAGGTAGGGAAATGCCATAAGGTCAAATTGCAGAGTCAAGACTTTAATCTAGAATCTCCATTCTACGCCGTACCATTAAGAGGAGTAGATGTGGTCTTAGGAATTCAATGGCTACAAACCTTAGGTACTTATTCTGCCAACCATCAAAAGAAGTTTATAAGCTTTAAGTGGGAATGGCAAAAGCACAGGTTATATGGATTCCAAGCACTAGAAAATCAAATCGTATCTTCATTCCATATGATGAAAATGATTCGAACATTTCATTCTGGAAGAGACTGTAGCGGGTCGCCGTTTTCAGGGACGTTGTTGGGTGGGTCGTGGGAAACGCAGTAGCAGTAGAGTGGTGACCAAATGAGGAAATAATCCTCAACCATCCTAGTCAAAGAAATCATGTGGCACACTCGATTTGGAAGCCTTTTTCTATGCAGAAAATGATGTTGAATATGCCAAAGCTATTTCAAAAATGGAGGTTGAGGCAGTTAATTCGTTGCATCTTGAGTACAAGGGAGGGATTGAGGTGCATCCGGTTTGGGAGTTGAGGATCCTCCTGGGCCGTCTCATGTCCGAGAGGAGGAGAATTAGGAAATTTGTTGGGCATGATCTCATCGGCATCTGGAAATCACTGCACGAAAGCCTTGGTAAAATGCAAGATATCTCAAACATGGTAGGATATTTCGACATTTCACGGCACGCGAGTGTGCTCTCGCTGGAAGACGCCGGGGATGGGGAAGATGAGGAGGGTGTGATAGAGTCCATCTTGAGAAGCCCAAGAGAGAAGGACCACAATCGGGATTGATCAGGTTCTTGGACTCTTTTTTGTTATGTTAAGATAATGTGTAATTGTATCCCAGTAATCTTTATAGTGTGTAGTATTAGCAGGTTTATTTGGTTACAAGTTGGATTTTTGGCTCTTTTACTTTTGTTAGGGGCCATCAGGCTTGATTTCCTCCAGTTTCCCAGTATAAGCAAAGATGATTTTGTGATTCTGGACAATCTCGGTATGGTGTCCGACATGCCAACAGACCACTTTATGTACTTATTTAAATAGTTAATAGACAAAATAATATATTTGCTGACAATATTTTTTTTGTGCAAAATAAGAAACTTTTCTAAGTGTTGGAGATTAGCCAAACAATTTCACCATAGAATAAACCCAAACCCTAGAGGAAAAAATGACTAGAGAACATATGCAACCCTACAAATTTAGCTAAGAATATAATATACGTATACAAAATAATAGAGAAATCCTATTGGAAGTTAAGAATATGGTTCAAAGGAATAATTGAGAGAATCTGTAAAGTTGCAAGTGAATTGTTGCTACCATTTTCCTGATCTACATCTGAATACTAGCAAAAAGGTAATTTTAAAGGAAAACATATCTGGAATAAAAATGCCAAACTTATACATTTCCCGAAGAAAAAAAAAACATAAATTCAAGTGTTAAATTTGTAATAGAAAATGTAAATAAATAAAATATAAGTGGTGTTATTATTTGAGTTAAATAAGAAACCTATATAAATGAAAGAATTACCTTTAAATGGAAATGACCAAATGTGAAAAATAGTTCTATAAAAAAATACCAGAAAATGGAGTGCTTGAGCAAGGCCAATATAACCCAAAAATATTTTAACAAGTATTAAAGTCGAATATGAAATCATTGAAGTAAAACCAATCATAGAGCTAGTGGGGCTATGTCCAAATGCTAAAGAATAAAATGAGTGACTTCACAATTCAATGACAAAGGAGTAGTAAGTGAAACCATGAAATAACGATAATAAAATACATATATCCATAAAGATTCAATTACATACATTGATCATGGGGTTTGAGCTAACCTTTGTCTCATCATATTGAGGCATATATGTTATGAATTCACAAATAGTTTAGAAAATTCTTAAGGGAAATATAGCACATCGAGCTCAAGAGAAAGGGTTTTATAACATCCATTCACAACCTTTAAAAATTCAATTGCATAAAATTCCTCAGGTAATGTTAACGTATAACAAAACATGGTGGCATATGAAATTCAAAAGATCATAGATCGCGCAAGCAATATAACATTGACCCATCGTAAACCATCTCACAAGGCAACAAAATTAATACATAAGGGTAGGCTATGTATATATTTTAAAGATCGAGATAAATCAAGAAACAATAAACACATGATATGGTTATAATATAAGTTGATAAAACAATGGATGATCTTGTGAAATTAGGTTTGATCTCATATATGGCATAAGAGTGTATGAAGTTAAGATACCCAAAATTTTATTGTTCTACCATATGAAACACAAGAGTAAAGAAAAACAGTAGTAAATACATATAGTATAAGGGGCATTGATAAACTATAAAAGTGTAATAAAATATTAGAATGATAAAAAAAATATGTTTAAAACAATTTTACATAGAAAGCAGACTCCATAGTGAGTTAAAATACATATATATGGCATATATACTAATAAATATTTCATTTTGGAAATTTAAATATGAACCAGGGTTTTTTATTAGAAAGAAAGGCATAGTAATAGAAGAAAATATATTGTTTTTAAATGACAATAACAAAGATATAGTTTTTTTTGGAAATTGAAAATTGTAAAGGAATACAAAGTAATATTCGGTGACAAAGTATAATTATATAAACAGAAGGGAACAAGAGGAAGTAGTTATACTTACTATATTTAGTTTTAAAAAAATTGGTTTGTTTCATGAGTATCATTTCATGCAATCACTTTAACCATTATCACTGCAATCTATGTCAGAACCTACATTTCAATAACTGTCACCATCTATCATGCTACTTCCCATACTATTTTGTAACCAATTCAGCAATATGGTGACTCAAACCACTTCTGGGAGCATGTTTTTACCATATATCCAAAACCATTACAATCTTCCCATAGCCCATGATATCATACACAAGAGATTTTGTGCATCAAACAAATGACAAAGAGGCATCACACACCTTTCGTTACATCCATCTATAAGCCTTCATCATTCGTCTTCTTCCAAAATCTAATTTTGACCAATAATAACTCCGTAAACTCATAAAAACCATAAAGATTCTACAAAAGGCACTTTTTTTGCCACATTACATAGAATAACGAATTTTCAGCATCAATTCTACAAATTTTCAATCAAAATTTGACTAAAAGGTTTGATAGAATGCACCCATTATATAAAAAAATTATTTTCAAAAGTGAATAGTGCCGAGACTCAAACAAGGGTGTATAATATCACAACATAGCTCCGCTACCAATACAGTTTACCACCACAACTCGAACCAAATATTAAAACATTTATTATATCACTAGCATGGGCCACCACATAATACTTTTGACTACTAACACCCTCTTTGACACACTAGGATTACATCACACCATAACCTCGTCATCTTAGGGTTTCCTCACGTTAGGTTTCCATTGCAACAAGGTTTCATTTCACTAGGGTTATATCGCAAATTATTTCAAGACTGATCACTGCCTCAATTGAGACCAAGGTCTCAACAGATACAATCCATCTTTGCCACCAACTGATCTATTAAAGGGAATTTCTAGGTTCCCATTCCACCACCATTTTTTTGTGCAATATTAACATTGGAGACTCAGGGGTCTGAACCTAAAATGACCCAACTCGCTAACTATAATACCAATTAAACCATTTTACCCAATGATGATACCAATTGTACTAAAACACCCAACAATCATGCAAATTGAACTAAGTTACCCAATGTTCATAGAAACCAAACCAGAATAGAAAAAAGAGAATTTCACCTTCACTCGATCCATAAACTAGTATGTCAACCTCACAAAGTCACTCCATTAGTTATTGGATTATTGTCATATTTGCATAGTGGAAAGGTGTGTATATATAGGACCTAGTGTACCTCGATGGGAATAGGTCAATGCACCTAGTAGAATCATTTCTTTACAATAAAAATTTAGGGCCCAACAAACGACTCTCCATACTTGCGATTTTTTAACGATATGGTATTTGTCCATATGAGCATTGAATTCACCCCCTTTTGATCCATGTGGCCATATCATATGACCTAGACCATATGGTCATTGTTCATTTAGATGATGACATTATCATGACATCATCACGTTAGCTGGAAAACTACAAGGGGTGTGATTTGTCACCTAATTTTGGATGATTGGATAGCCAAAAACTACCAATTATGTCTGTAATTTTGTAGTCTTTTTTTATGGAACCAACTCACAAAACACTAGAAATTATAGATCAACGACTTAAAAAATATTCTATTCGAGGGGTAAAACTCCTTTACATTACACAAATGAACAATTATTCGATTATACAAATGACAAGACCTTCTTGGTATATATACGAGTCTAAGGGGTCACAATATAATCAGAGCCTACATAAAAACAACAATGTTAGTGCACAACAATAACAATAGTAGGATTTTATGGGTCACAACAATAAGAATAGGGGGTTACACCAAAAATAACAATAAAGAGAATACACTATTATTATAGAGAACTAACATGCCCCTCTCCTTCAAAAAAGTGTTTTCGCCAATGCTTGAGTCATTCTCGATGCTTCCGTATAAAATTCTCATCCTCCCATGTGGAGTATTTAGCAGGTAAGTTCTTCCACTTAATGAGATACTCTGAAGTAAGTTGATTATGTAGTTGTCATTTTCTTATTTCCATGACTACTTCAAGATCAAATATGATTTTTCCTTCTTCGTTAAGTTTTGGAAAAACTGTTTGAACTAGGATCTTGTCACCAATAACCTTCTTTAAGCATGAAAAATGGAAAATTAGGTGTACTAAGGAAGATGAAGGTAGCTCCAATTTTCATGCCATAGTACCAATATTTTTCAGCACCCTTTAAGGACCAAAGTATTTTGGGTATTAATTAATTATCCTTCTTAGCTTTCCCGAGGGACATTTGTTTGTATAGTTGTAGTGGTAAAAATACCCAGTCACATTTAAGAATTGGAGAACCCGATGTTGATGCACGGTGTGATCTTCCACTTCTGGAACCTTAGAATTTTATTTTAAAGATGATGTGATGGATGGTGAATGATATCCATAAAGTGTCATAAATTGGGTCATTTTTGTTGCAGTATGGAAGGAAGTGTTATACCACTATTCATCTAGAGGTAACCACTAGACCCATGATGTTTGTTTATCATATACAAAGCAACAAATATATCCTTCTAAAAATTTGTTCACTATCTCAATTTTCCCCTCAAATTGAGGATGATAAGATGAGCTATGAGCTAATTGAGTACAAAGACAAGAAAATAATTGTTTCCAAAAATTTCTAGTGAAAATTGGATTTGTGTCACTTACAATAATCTTTGGGTTTCCATGCATATTTTGAATTGTTTCCATAAATGCAACAACAACTGTACTAGATTTTAAAGGATAAGATAATGCAAAAAATTGTGCATACTTGGTAATTTTATCAACTACGAGCATGATGAGACTCTTTCCTTAAAACTTGGGTAAACCTATGATAAAATCGATTGATACGTCCTCCCAATGTTGACTTGGAATGGGTAAAGTTTATAACAGACCTAGACCTTAATATTCTCACCTTTATTTTGTTGGAAAACCAAACATTCTTCCACAATCTCTTGATTATCAGATTTAAGGCCATCCCAAAAAAAATCCTTCTTGACCTTGTTGTAAGTTTTTAAAAATATTGAGTGCCCTCCTAAGGGGGATGTGTTCTTTTCCAAAAGAATATTTTTCTTAAGTTTGAAATTATTAAAAATATTTAAGTGATATTTGTACCATAATTAATAATTTTTATAGCTAAATGTATCATATGTACTAGGATCTTGATGCAATTTTTCAATGAGTGTTTACACCTCTTCATATTTCTTCCATTCATCACTTGCTTTAGTTATGTACTCAATTTGGATAGTATAAATGGTATAAAGAAATGGTTCCAAAACCTCATCCTTTCTTGAGAGTGCATCTACAAAAACATTTGTATTCCCTTTTTTGTAGACAACTTCAAAGTCATAACCCAACATCTTTCTGACCCATTTTTATTTTTCTTCTGAACATAATTTTTGTTTCAAAAATTATCTAAGAATATCATGAACTGTTTTTACCTTGAAGTGTCTTCCCATTAGGTAAGGTCTCCACTGCATTAGTGCATGTAGCATTTCCAACATTTCCTTCTCATAAATAATTTTGTGTAAGTACTTTCTTTTGATTGGACGAATTTCAAAATAAATGGGTCTTCCTTCTTGCATTAAAACAACACCAATTCCATTTCCTGAGGCATCAAATTCCACAATAAAGGTTTTTGTGAAGTCAGGCATACCTAAGACCAATGCCTGACAAATTTCCCCTTTATTATTTCCAAAGGCCTTAGTTTCTTCTAAAGTACAATCAAATCCATCTTTATTCAATAACGTTTTTAGATATGCTTCTATTTTTCCATTATTCTTAAGAAACTTTTGATAATACCAGGTCAATTTGAGAAATCCTCGAAGATGCTTTATGGTTGTGGGGATTTCCCATTCCTTAAGGGCTTTAATTATACGAGGTTCTACCTTAACACCCTCATGAGATACAATATGACCCAAATATTCCACGTACTTTACTCCAAATAAAAAATTAAAGGTTTCTGCATATAATTGTACAATATGACCCAAATATTCCACCTCTTGCATTCCAAAGAAACACTTGAAGGTTTCCACATTTAATTGATTGTCCTCCAATAGTTTGAGAAACCCGTCAACATGTTGAAAATGATCCTTCCAAGACTTTTTGTAGATTAGTATATCATAAGATAACACTAACAAAAATTTTCTAAGGAAGGGCTTCAAAATGGAATTCCTCAATCCTTGAAATATTTAAGGTGTATTATTAGAGCCAAAATGCATGGCCAAAAATTCGTAATGACCTCAATGAGTTTTGAATGCTTTTTTTAGAATGTCTTGATTCTTCATTCTAATTTGATATCCTAAATGAATATCCAACTTGGTGAAAAAAATTGTCCATGTAATTCATCAATGACAGGAATGGGAGATTTATCTTTAATGGTGAGCTTGTTGAGGTCCCTATAATCCAAACACATATTCCATGATCCATCCTTCTTGTGCACCAATAATATTGGAGCGGAAAAAGAACTTTGACTATGTTTAATTATACTAGCCTCTAGCATTCATGAAACCATCCATTAAATTTCACTCTTTTGGGCATAGGGATATCTATAATGTGTGATGTTCCGAGGAAAGCATCATGGAATCAAATGAATAGCATGATCATGATCACGAATAGGTGAGAGGCCTTTGGGAGCCTCAAACATCTTGGAATGATTGTCTAAGACTTTCTGGATATATGAAGAAGTAGATGATTTTGATGTTTGAACCTATAGTGAGAATAATTATGTAAATACGCCATGTTGTTCTTTCTTCAGAAGTTTTATTATGTCATTAGAATTTATTATCTTTCATTTTTTCCCTACGATACCCCTTAATTCAAATTCCTTTTCTTCCCAAAAATATTTCAAGAAACTTTCTTGAAAATTAAAATCTATCATCCCAAAATATTGTAACCATTGGACTTATAGTATAACATCAGCACCACCCATTGTAATGGAAAGAACTGGACTATTCAATACCTATTCCTCCATGGTTAGCCTGATATTATGGCATTTTCCAGAGAAATTTATAATTCTTCCATTTGAAAAAATCACTTGACACTCACATTTTGGATATAGGAAGAAATTCAATTCCTTATCTATCTTACAATGAATAAAATTATGAGTAATACATGGATTTTAAACTCTATTACCTTTTCCTTCTTGATATATCCTTCTATCATGAGTATTTGAGGGGTCGTAATTCCTGCCAATGCATTGAAAGATATGGTGGGATTCATTTCTTATTTCTCAGGGATTCGTTCCTAGTGCATATCCTCCTCTTTTAATGTTTGTTGTTCATTTCCATCCTCCTCTTCAAAATATATGTAGAATAATTTCTTCTCAACCCACTTATGGTCTTTGATGTATTTTCTATCACAACCATAAAAAGCCATTTTTCTCTTTTATCCTCATTTTGTTGTGGCATCAACCTTGTAGGTTGTGGAAGTCTAGGTACAACAAAATGTCCATCTTTATAGTTATGAGTGGTGTACTTCCTTGTTGCCATAATTTTTCTTTCAACTTTTCTTGCCACCTTGATTACCTTCTCCAGTGAATCGAGTTCCCAAAGGTTAACCTCATACTGGATGTTATCCTTAAAATTCCCTATGAAGACATCACACCTATTCTCCTTTGGAATATCAGTTACCCAAATATTTAATTTTTGGATGTCCTCAATGCGCACCTCCATTGAACCCTTTTGTTTTAGATTTATCAATTAGATAAAGGAGGTGTTTGTCTTTGTATACTAATAATGCGCAATCATTTCCTCCATAAACATTGATCAAGTGACAATTGGTTTATGAGAAAAAAACCATCGATATTATACTAACTAATTGGGTTCTAAATATATAGTTGCAATGCGTACCTTTTGTGTGTGTTGCACATCACAGAGACCAAAAACATTGCTCCATCTATAGTATGCATGTTACTAGATCCTTGACATCAAACTTCCTCATATAAATATTTGGAATGTGGTGGTTCTTAAACCCAATGTTGGATTCTATAAAATCATGTTTCATATCCCTTTTGTCCTCATCGTGATTTTCATGCAGTACCTTGTCACAACCAGGAAGCCTTTCCTACAACAACTTTGTCAAACCTTCCATGTTTTCTTTCAAGCCATCGATATTTGCTTTAATATATGATTTTAAGCCCTTCATGTGTCCTTTTAAACCATCCATGTCCCCTTTTATTTCATCGTTGGTTGCTCTTTGTGAGAGCGAAATTTGTTGCACTTGGTCTTGTGATTTTGATATATCGTGTTGCAATTCTTCCTCTTCATGTGTCATAGTAGATATTTCTATGGTATTAATGGGTGTACATTTATTTCATTTGGGAAGAATTTTAGAACCCAATACTGATATATATGCTACAATATACCCATTGGAATAGCTTCAAGCTGTTTTTTCAAACAAAAGTTATGCAATTTAAAAAACAAATACACACATTTTTCTTTCTTTTAGGAGCTAGATCATTAGAGGAAATTTTATCCTAAAATTGCTGAGGAAAGTTTCATGTAATTTCAATGTAATAATATGTAAACCAATCAACATCCTTTAAATTTAAAAAAAAAAGTTACATATAAATAGTTTCGAGGGAAAATAAGAATAAAAACTTTTTTTAATTGTATTTTTGGCTTATCTCATTATAGCTTTATTCTAATTTCAAGTGTAAAGACTTGTTTGATGCATAATTAAATTACGCATCGAATGAGTACCCATTATGCATAATTTTGAGAAGACCTACATTGGTAGAAAATGAAGATACATTAAAAACGCGTGGTCAACATGTTTTTTTAATGTATCTTCAATTGTTATCACTGTGGGTCTTCTCAAAAGTATGCATAATGGGTACTCGTTGAATGAAGAATTTAATTCCCCATCCAATGGGTGTCTACACTTGAAATTTGAGTAAACCTATAAGGATATAAGTCAAAAATACAATGAAAAAAAGTAGTTTTCTTATTTTCCCTCCAAAATTTATAACTCTTATTTTATTATTTTTAATATTATTTAATTATTTTTCCCTAGGAGGCCACTTTTAGGCTAAAATTTCTTCTAATTCTTGAAATAGTTGTAGCTCTATTATTTCAGATATCTAAGTTCTACAAATTAATTTCGTGGTAGCCCTATGAGTCTTCTTTCTAATTCTACAAGTCAGATGAAAATGTGATTCTTCAAGGTAATGTTATTCTCAATCTCCAATGATGACATGATTATGGACTAGTTTAGTAGAGAGAACTTGTATGGAATGACACATGTCACTATTTCACCCTTCGGCTCCGAAAATGATACATGAAAAACTAAAGTCTATTCACTTTCTGTCACACTTTATGAAATTCAAATTCTATTCTTGGAGAGAAATCTATGACGATTTTACCTTAGTTATCTGTTTGAGACTCAATTATTGAGTCTCCAAAAACCCTAACCTACTGAGATCATATCTCTAAAAATATAGAAAAGAAAGATCTTAAATTCGTACACAATGTTTATCAAGATTTTGACTCCACATGGTCTCCATTTCAAATGAGAACCCTCGTAGAAAAAAAGTTATAGATAAAATTCCAACATGAATTTTTTGAAGAAGCAAAACCCTAGAATCCAAAGCTCTCATACCATATGTTATGGAACTAACTCAGAATACAGTAGAAATGATAGATCAACAACTTATAAAATATCCTATTTGAGGGGGTAACCTCCTTTACATTACATAAATGAATAATTCTTAGATGACAAAAATTATAATACCTCCTTGTTATATATAGGAGCCTAAGGGTCACAATATAATCAAAGCCTACATAAAAATAATAATGTAAGGGCACAACAATAACAATAGTGTGATTTTATGGGGTACAGAAATAACAACATGGTGGATACATGGAAACAAAAATAACAATAGGGGGCTACACTAACAATAATAATAAGGGGAGTGCACTAGTGCTACAGGGACCTAACATCGTTGGACGTGCCTTGTGTCATGCCAAACTATCCTTTCTGCCTCGTCACACCCTATAGATTCCTGAAACATGTCTAAGCTACCATGTCAGTGCCATTGTGCAGAGGGATGATGTGTTGGTTATGTAATCACATTTAGCCAATGAAACTATGCTATGTGTCAAGCATGCACTGGTTATGCTAGGTGCATTAAACATTTTGCACCTTCTGGCTATCTGTCACTATTCATTCCCATTCCAATCATGGATTCGTTCGATATAGAAAATGTGTCCACTCTTTAACATGGTTAAAGTCATGCAAGTTCTATTGTAAATCAACCATGGATGTGTCTAAAATATGCATATTGATTAATGAATTAATAATTTTGATTTCTTCCATATAGTATGACCTCTAATAAATGTTGATTCTCAAATGGCCATAAATTCTCATCAAAGAGGTGTTTTTCATAGTAAGATATACCATTGGAAACATTTTGAGGAGACACATTCAAATATTCTTCTTAAAAAATATTATGGAATCAAAATTATATCAAAAAATAAATAAAATTCAAATTACTTTTAGCTTAATCTGGTGAGTGTATGCAAGAGATCTAGTTTTTGTACTGCCTCCTTTGATTCATGAACAACACTAGTTTCTTCTCCTTTGACATTAATGACATCTTGTTGTCATCAATTACAACACTATATGAAAAAATATCCTCCTTTATCATTGATGGCAACACCACTATACATTGATGATCATTGATGTTAACAAGTTAAAAATTCCCCTTGTGAAAATCCCTTTCCTGGTCAATTGCAATTTCTCCCTGCCTAGGTTCTTTCCTTTGTCAATGCCAATGTCTGCATCATTTTTTTCAATCTCGCCCCCTTTGACATCAATGACTAAGAATCACAAATAAATATTGAAGTTTTCATGCCAATGGTCCTGTATAATTATCTTTCAAAAATCCATAACCTATTTCTCGATGATCTTATGGGAAATATTAAACCATCTTACCTTTGTGTTGCCATTCTTATAGAACCTCCCATTCACACTATGCTTCCATTGCTACTCCATGTGTTGTTTTCAAAGTAATTAATATGCATAGTATTTCTTCAAGTGTTTATTTTTATGATAGTATTGAAGTGGCACTTTGTGATATTTTGTAATGCTAATCAAATAATTCTTCCAGTGATGAAGGAATCACTCTCATATTCTATCGATAATTACCAAGTTGGGCTAGAAAAATTCAAAAATATTTTTGTTCGATTAGGTTCAGCTAGAAATTTGGAAATTCGAATCTGGTGTGCTCTTTTGTGTAAAAATATTAATATTTAAAAATTAAAAATAGTTTCTTATATTAAAAAGGACTTAGAATAAACTCTAAACTGTATATTAAAAATATTACACCTCGGGTGGAATTTAGTAAACTTATTTCTTAATATAAAATTTAATACTTAAAAAGAGAAATTTCTATATGAAAAAAAGCACAATTGCAATCTAAATTGGTAAGGATTTTTGTTAATTAAAAAAATTAATATTTAAAAAATTAAAAAGCCGATTTTTTTGTATTAAAAAATTATAGTAAAGAGTAAATTGCATATTAAAAAATTGAAATTTGAAAAAACAATAAATTTCATACTATAATACAGTAGAAAATAGAAAGTTTGAACTTTCTAAAAATGGTGAATTCCTATAAGCAAGAACAATAAATTCTTATTTATAAACATTTATAAAATATATAATCTCAATTTTTTTCTATTTGAATTTTTTTTTTTTTTCAAATTCTGTAAGTATATTGGGAACACTCCAAAGCTCTTCCCCGCCAATAACAAAATCAAAACCATGAACTAATGTTTGGGCATGCTTCCCCCCTCCTGTGTGTTTGGGATGTGGTGGAATGTGAAACCTTCAACTCGACGAACAAAATATACACTATAAACAACTCCTTGAAAGTGTTTTTTCAATGAGATCCACTAGAATGGCTAAATCTACAAGGAGAGATTTAGGTAATTTTAGTTATTAATTAAAAATGTAGTCATTTTTCATTTTTAAGCATTATATTAAAATTTACGATTTGAGGATGTGAGTCTTTTCTAAAAAATTATTGTTTTATGGTGTTTTATTTTGTAGAATTATATAATATTAGATACATGTATAATACTTTTAATTGCTTAATTTATAAATAATTAGTTTAGGAAGATATAAAGTAAATATAGTTTTTGTTTTTTAAATTTTAAAAATAATTCAATTTTGGAAGATCTATACTTCTGATTTTTTTCCATATTGAATTTTAGGTAGTTGAATTTTGCCCATATTAAATTGAATTTGAATTCGTATAATAATTTCAATTTGGTAACTATCATTCTATCTATGATATTTGAAACTTTCCCTTGGTAGTAGTTAGGTAAAGATAACATCAATATGTTCGATAGTTGCAATATATTCTAGTCTAACTAAATTCCTTGCAACTTTTTCTTGTAAGAAATGATATTTGATTAGGATATGCTTTGTTTTTAAGTGCATGAAAGTATTTTTCAATATATTAATTGCATTGGTATTATCACACATGATATCAACATGTTGATCATATTTCCAAAGGTCCTTCAAGATTTTCTTCATCCATAGCACTTGAGTATAACATGAAACTTCGACAATGTACTCTACTTTAGCAGTGGATAAAGAGATAGAAAATTGTTTTTTTTTTGCTCCAAGAAATCAAACACTTTACAAGAAAGAATGATCCTCCACTAGTACTTTTCTTTGATTAATACTTCTAGCCTAATCTATCTCACTGTAAGCTTTAAGAGTAATATCAATTCCTCTAGGATACCATAAGCCATAATCTGGAGTTCCTTGTAAGTATCTCAATATTCTTCTAACCACATTTACATGTAATTATTTAGGGAATTATTGAAATCTTCCTATCAATCCCATATCCTACATAATGTTGGATCTTGATGTTGTCTAATATTGAGTATTATCGATCATTGATTTGTGCATAGTTTGGTCTACTTTAGGAGATCCAATGTCTTTGCTAGGTTTACAACTTGTAACAATAAGAACGTTAACCTAGGCAGAAGCTTCCATTACAAATTTCTTCAATATTTAATTTAGGTATTTGGATTGAGATACGAATATGAAAAAATTGGATTGATTGACTTGAATTCCAAGAAAAAAGGATAATTCTCATAAGATATACATTCTTAATTCTTTCTTCATATTTTTTACAAATTTCCTACTCATGGAATCATTATCACTAAAAATACATTGAGAAAGGAATTACATGGAATCAATATTGCTAGATTTATCTCTCCCATTTTTTTCACATTGAATGACCCTAAAAACATTAAAGGATATCAATTTGTGTATAACTTGTTGCTAAATGGGGTTGATAATTAGTTTTTATCATTTCTTATACGATAATCCATTTTGGCTATTTTCTCATTGACTAGGCTAAATATATGCTTGTTATCATTGAATCTCAAAGTGAGATTGGAGCACGGATCATATACCTTCCATGTATATTTCTCGTTCCATCTGGGATTGAATCCTTCAATTATGTTCCTTGTATAAACCTATTTTTGGCCATATTTGGCAACCCAATAGTTGTTTATTGATCCTCTTCAAAATTTTGTCTTATGGTAAGAATATTTTTTTCTCCAAGGATTCCAAGCTCCAACACTCCTAGTGAGGGTTTCCAAGGTTGTTTTTCAATAGGATATGTATCTATATACAATTGTACAAATTCATCCATTACATGATAACCACCATTGAAAAAAATCCTAAGGTAATTTTTTCCATGATATTTGTTAGTTTATGCATGGATTTTGTCCAAATCAAACCACTTGGAGCTCACTAAATGGTCATCCACCCTTCTCTCAATTATAGTAAGAGAAACTTTAGTATGACCCACAAGTTTTGGTTCCTTGTTCGACTACTTTTCAATTATCAAAACTATTTTTTCTTCAAATGGTTCAGTTGTAGCAAACATAAGATCCATGTTCCACAATGACATGTTGGATTTTTTTCTTGGCGGCCCTAGTTCTCAAGTCCCACAAACCCAACTAAACTCTAACTCTAAGATAAAGATATCAAATAATTTCCAACAAATACATATCTTGCACTTTAATTACATTAACTCTTAGATACTAGAAAATCGGTGAGAAATAGACTTTAGATCATTTATGAACAATTATGTTTGCATATGATTTCCATGGCTCTAGAAATTCCTTGTCTTCTTGAGGCCCAATCTAGGATGCCAACATTGTGTCTCCTCTAACATTGTTGTCCCATTTCAATATGATACCATTGAGGTGTCAAAGAGCTTTCAAGATGTACACACATCGGAACAACAAAGAGATCACAATCAACATTGTAGAGGAAATCATCTCTACATCTACTGCCTTCATCCCACACTAAAATTTTCGATGTGTGCACTAACTGGATATTACTTTTCCGAAGAGAAAATATATGGTTTCAATACAGGTAACCACTTTTCTACGAAGTGTGCACTTTAACAACCTTATTCTCAAGCATGATATTTATGTATGGATATGCTAGAGCTCTAGTGATGGGACCCCTAGGAGAAAAAATATTTCCTTTACGATTCTCAAGGAAAATTAATGCATTTTATCTAGGAAATCCTAATTTTATGACACATGGCTTCAAAGAACTGAGTCATCACTCAGATAAATGTATGAAAGTATAGATGGAGGGGTTATCAATTTTTTTGCCTTTTTTCATCTCCCTATTCATTTTCATGTAGAGAAGGTTTTGGCCCCTCTTCAGGTGGACAAGTTTCCAATGTTGGAGGCAGAGCGTAACCTTTTGGGGTATTTTCAGCCTTGTCCTCTCGTGGGGCTCCCTCGGTAGGTTTAGACTTTGTTACAGGATACTCCACAGTTATAGAAAGATATAATTTCACATATACTAATGAACGAAATAAAAAATCCTTGGAGCATAGCTCACCTTTATCATCATTATAAATATATTTTGCAATGCATGGGAAATTTTTAGAATTCTATAACACAATGAGATTCTAGAGATATCTAGAATTAAATAATTCTAAAAACACTAGTTATCTAAAAATAATTGGAACACACCACCAAGTGTCTAAGTATAATTTACATGCAACTAAATACTCACTCTAGTTAACAAGTAAATTATTATACTTTAACACCGCCACTTAATCTCAATTGTTGCATTTACTAGTAGTAACAACTTCTTCTTAATATGAACTACTATTTCTTGGTGGTCTAAATCTTAACTAGGCTTATAATACTACTATTTCTTTTTTTTTACTTTTGCAAGTTGGTGTTGGTTTTTTTCCTACAACCTTTTTCTTTATTTTTCTCAAAACCCTATACTTGACATTTATTTTCTTGTTTTGTAGCTTCCAATTTACTTTTATCTTCTTCTTCAATGTCCTTTTTTTAGTTCCAACCTTTAATTCATTTTCTTAAACTTCTTGCACCTCTATTACTGTTGATTAATTTTTGTTTTAAACCTATGTAAGATCAAAAGGAATATATGAATATTCTTTCATCCTCTTTTCCACTATCACATATAATTCAAGATATATGATGATTTCCTTGATTTCATCTACGGAATTTTTTGTTATAGCAATTGAAGCTTCTACATAGCCACTTTCATCATTATCGTATTTAGGCCTTGCAATCCACTCTTCAAAAAATGATACTTCAATGTCATGTACAAATTTGGCTTTCAATACTCGATTATCATTACCTGTTACTGTTGTCATAGACACAATTTCAATCTCATCTATGGCACATGTATTTATGTTGTGGACTTCAGTATCTTCAACATGATGAAGCTCTAGATCATGTATATCATCGCTTTTCCTTCTACAATAGATGTCTTTGAAGTGTTTAGGACAACTATAGTGCCTATGTCTTCTTTATGTTCTTCCACTTCGACATAGCATTCCACGATCTCACCTAGTACTCCTACAATGGTAGAATATTTCGCACTTTCCTCAACAATTTTTTCTGTAACAATTATAGTATCGTTGTCTTATAGATCTTCATCTTCTTCAATGGGATCTTCCACATCATCTATTGCTACAGTGGACATTTCATTGTTAATGACAAGACATTTTTGAGTTGTCTTGCTCATCCTTCCACTGTATATCATTTATAGCATTATCCAAAGCCTCCTTGGATTAAGTTGTTGCTGCAATCTTTGAAACAATATTATCATCCAAACTTTTTTGAATGAGAAACAGTGATACTAAATCATCCTTATTGTTACTTGTAAGTTGGTCACTTCGATCTTGTGGCATAGCCTCATAAGTAGCATGACTTGGGGGTTCTTCAAACCAATGCACAACAATTGTCCATAAATCATCTATTTCCAATCTAGCTTTGATTCAGATGATTCAAAATTCAAAAAATTTACCAATGAAAATATGTGGTCACAAATAAGAATTGGTGAAAAAATCATCACTGATATTCAGAAGTAGATAAGGAACACTAAAAAAATCCATACTGATATTTATGCTTAAATGAACTCAAACACCATGTCATTTTTTATTTTTTATTTTTTTAAATACTTTCCTCAAACACCTGAATTTCGATTTTTTTTTATCTTTTCTTAAATCTCCACTTAACATTTTTTCTTTTCCAAATTAATATAATACCAAACCTCTAAAACTCCTTTTCACCTTTAAATAAAGAAAACTTCTAAAAATATTTCAAACTAATAATCCCTATGTAGACCACGCATTACTCCAAATAAAATATAAGTTACATATTCAACCCCAACTATTATATCCTCAGCTATGTTCCAAATAATGATGGTTGAACAAATCATTACGTGCTATGCAAAGGCCATCATGCATTCAAAGGCTAAATGATAGTTTGTACTTCCAAAAAATTCTCTTGGCCACGATAAGGCCCGTAGGCCCTCTTTATTAGCGAACAATGTCCACTACGAGTGAGCGGTGTCTTGCAACCTTGCAACTTATCCTGTTAGAATATTAATTCCAACTGCTCACACACAGCAGATGAACATAAGAATTAAATGTTGATGGGAGTTTGAAGGACGGTGACATAAAATTTTTATGGAATTGAAAGGATAGCAAAGGCAGTGGCAATCTCCAGTTCTGATCTTCACACAATCGCGTAGTGATCTGCAGAATCTACCACATTAACTCCTCCACCAACCATATTAAATACATAGCCAGCGAGCACCATTCCGGGGGATAGCAAGGATGGGCAGCGAAGGAGGAAGATGACCCACCAGAATGTGTGACGTCATCTTCTCTCTGGACCCATTACAACAATTACGGGGGGATAAGGGAACTCATGTGAATGATCTCCAAGCACTCCCCTGAAAGTACAAAGGGAATAAGGTTTTTAACTTTAGCATAAATTTTTTAATGCTTTTTATCATTATTTACTTTACCGACTTTTACCACAGCACATGTTTTATTTTAACTTTGGTTATATATATTATAAATATGAAATATTTATAATATATACATATTGTAATGTTATATATATATGCCATGAGCACATTGTAAAGAAGGTTGATGAGTATTGTAGAAGAGCAGTGCATTATGTAATTTGATTGAAGGCATAGAAACAGAGAGACAAAGAAGAAATATTGAAGCGCTGAGTGTGTAACAGCTAGATAATTTGTTTTGTGAATCGTTCTGAAGAAATAATTTCACTTTTGTAACAGAGTTTTTATTTTAATGAAATATCAGTGTTATACCTCACCTCTTTGTGTTTGCAATTTAATTTTTATTTAATCTCTATGTTGTGGAAGAGGAATTTTTTTATTCCTCTTTCTGTTTGGAATTATTCAGAAATTCCAACATGGTATCAGAGCTAGTCTAGGCACTCAGTGAAAAAAGTAGAGATTTTTCTTCACTGCAGAAGCTGTAAGAAGGTTGTTGAAGCAGATTTCTCTAGCAGAGAAAGATTCTGTTTGTTTGTTTTTTTTTACACAGTCAAGGAAACTACCGTGTTTGCATAGTCACGATGGCAGTAGCAGGCACTAGTCTGATGAATCCCCAACTTCCATAGTTTAACGGGAAGAACCATGAATACTAGGCAATCATGATGACAACCCTGTTTTCTTCACAGGACATATGGGAGCTAGTTGAGAATGGCTACCCCGAACCAGCATATGCAACAGCGTTGGTTACTTTGACAGCAGCAGAAAGAGATTTGTTAAAATATAATAGGAAGAAGGAATCCAAAGCCCTCTTCTATCTCTTTCAATTAGTGCACGAGAGTATTTTCCCAAGTATTGTAGCAACAACAAAGTCTAAGGAGGCATGGGATATTCTCAAAATTTCCTATCAAGGCATGGAGAAGGTGAAGACAACAAAGTTGCAAATGTTGAGGAGAGATTTTGAAACTCTCTATATGAAAGAGTCTAAAACTATAGACTCATTCTTCAGTCATGTTATTGGGTTGGTTACCTAGATAAGGTATCATGGAGAGACGCTTGAAGAAATAAGGATAGTGGAGAAAATATTGAGAAGTCTACCCTCAAGATTTGATGCCATAGTAGTGTCAATAGAAGAGACAAAGGATATCTCACTATTTACAGTGGATGAGCTTAGTGCATCCATGATGTCTCATGAACACAGACTAAACAAAGGAACAAATTCCTCATTGGAATAAGCTTTCAAGAATAAAAAAATTTTGGCCGAGGGAGAGGTCAAGGCAGAGAAAACAACTGAGGAAGAGGCAGAAGCCAAAACAGAGGAAGAAATAGCCCTTCAAGTTCGAGTGGAAGGGGCAGCAATCAGAACCATAATGAAGGCTCAAGCCAACATCAAGCTCATGGACAAAGGTATGATAAATCCCAAGTCCAATGCCATTATTGCAAGAAATATGGGCACTATGCCAATGAATGTAGGAAAAAGAAAAATGACATGAATAATAGGAAAAATGCTAATTTTACAAAAGAAGAAAAGAACTAGAAATGTGTGTTGTTAACATGTAATTTAGCACAAGATAGACAAGATGATGTATGGTTCTTAGACTCAGGTTGTAGTAACCACATGACTAGAAACATATCAATGTTTGCTAATCTAGATGAAAATGTTAAATTTGATGTAACAACAGGAACTGATAGTAAGATCTATGTCATGGGAAAAGGAAGACTAAGTATCCTGACAAGAAATGGAGCACAAAATTTTGTGCCAGATGTACATTATGTACCTAGCTTGAAATGTAATCTTTTGAGCATTGGACAACTCATAAACAAGGGCTACAATGTATTTTCTAAAGATGATGTGTGCATAATCATGGACATACCTCCAAGCAAGAAAGTCATTGCAAAGGTGCATATGAAAAGCAATAGGATGTTTCATCTCAAGCTCAAAATAGACTTGAAGGAAATAAAAAATGTAGCAGCTGTAACACAAGAGGTCTTTCAAGAGGAAGTGAAAGATGAAAACTGGTTATGGAACTTGAGTTTTGGACATCTCAATTTCGAAGGCCTGAAATTGTTTCACATAGAGGGAATGGTAAAAGGATTACCACTGATTGAGAAACCAGATAGCCTTTGTGAACGCTGCATCATGGGAAAACAACACAGAGAAAGCTTTCCAGTAGGGAAGAGTATAAGGGTAAAGGCACCCTTAGAAATTGTCCACTCATATTTGTGTGGACCAATGCAAATGCCATCTTTAGTTGGAAACAAATATGTTTTGACACTCATAGATGATTACACTAGAAAGAAATGGGTGTATTTCTTGAAACAAAAGGGTGAAGTATTTGAACAGTTATGCCACTTCAAAGCTCATGTTGAGAAGTAGAGTGGGCACTACATCAAAGTGCTAAGAACTGACATAGGTGGAGAATACATCTCCAAAGAGTTCCTACGTTTCTGTAGGGAGAATGGCATACATAAGTAGTTTACCACAAGGTACACACCTCAGAAAAATGGTGTTGCAGAAAGGAAGAATAGGACGGCCATCATGGACATGGTTATAAGTATGTTGAAGGCAAAAAATTTTCCAAATGAGTATTGGACTGAAGCTGTCAATTGTGCAGCGTATATCTTGAATAGATGCCCAACCAAAGCTATCATAAAAAGAGTTTTGGAAGAAGCGTGGAGTGGCATAAAGCAACATGTCACTCACATGAAATTTTTTGGATGTGTGGCTTATGCACATGTCCTAGATCAATTGAGAAAGAAATTGGACAGTAAGGGGGAGAAATATATCTTTGTTGGATATAGTGATGAGTCCAAGGCATACAAACTCTATAATCCATCCACCAAGAAAGTAATAATAAGCAGAGATGTGCAGTTTATTGAAGAATAAGCTTGGGATGGAAGCTTAGAGAAAACAGTGAACATGAAGACATGTGTGTCTCACGAAGAACAAGAGGAAGAGACAGCAGAAAATAATTCCTCCTTAGTGGCTCCTCCTCGACCACCGTAAGCACAAAAAACCACACCACAAGCTGCAAATAGAACAACCTTGAGAAATCAAGGAAGTGCTTCTCCAAGCACACCATCGAGAAGTGAAACTCCCTCGAGTTCAAGTGGAAATCTAAGTACACCAAGAAGATTGAGATTCAGAAATCTGAGTGAGATTTATGAACAAGGAGAGGTAAATGATAACACTAGTCTAAACTCTTTTTTTTCTTTGTATTGTCATGTTGATGACCCAATTCATTTTGAAAATGTTGTAAAAGAAGAAAAATGGATTGAAGCAATGAACGAAGAGATTGGTGCACAAAAAAAGAGTAATACATGGGAGTTAGTGGACCTCCCTAAAGGTAAAGAAGTCATTGGATTAAAATGGTTCTATAAGACGAAGAGCAATGCTGAAGGCAAGATTGAAAGGCACAAAGAAAGACTTGTTGTCAAAGGCTACAAGTAGCATCAAGGAAGAGATTATGAAGAAACTTGTGCACAGGTTGCAAGGATGGAAACCATGATAACAGTGATGTCCATAGCAGCACAACACAAATGGAAGGTTTACCAAATGCATGTGAAATATGCATTCCTGAATGGAGTGTTGAAAGAAGAGGTATATGTTGAACAACCTCCAGGCGATGAGATTGAAAGCTAAGAGCACAAAGTTTGCAAGTTGAAGAAAGCCCTTTATGGGCTGAAGCAAGCACCAAGAGCATGGTACGACAAGATAGATGCTTACCTGACTGAAAATGGATTTGAGAAATGTGATGGAGAACCCAAACTCTACATAAAAGAAAATGATGGTAAGATTCTTATTGTTGTTTTATGTGTAGATGATTTAATCTTTACAGGTAATGAAGTTTCTCTCATTGCTGATTTTAAAGCAGTCATGAAGAGTGAATTTGAAATGACTGATTTGGGTTTTTTGAGATATTTTCTTGGAATAGAAAGACAAAAATGAAAATGGAATTTTATTTCCTAAGGAAAATATGTTGAAATTTTGAAAAGATTCAACATGCAGAAAAGCAAGGCATATGTAACTCAAACTTTCATGGAGTTAAAATTGAGCAAAGAAGACAACAGCAAGGATTTTGATCCAAGTTTGTACAAAAGCATAGTTGGCAGCCTTATGTATTTGATTGCAACTAGGTTGGATATTATGCATGCTGTAATTTTAATTTCCAGATTCATGGAAAGACCGAAAGAGACTCATTGGCAGGAAGCCAAGAGGATTCTAAGGTATGTGAATGGAATGAAGGGGTATGGTATTTTCTACTCCGCATCTAAAAAATTTAAATTGACTGGTTATAGTGACAGTGATTGGGCGGGAAGTGTAGATGACAGGAAGAGCACATTTGGATATGTGTTTCATTTGGGATCAGTAACTGTTTCATAGGCTTCCAAGAGGCAACCAATAGTTTCTTTATCAACAGCAGAGGAAAAATATGTGGTAGCAACAACAGCAGCATGCCAAGCAGTGTGGAGGAGAAGAATGCTCAGAGATTTATGTCATGAACAGGACAAAGGAACAACCATTTACTGTGATAACCACTCAGCGATAGCTTTATCAAAGAATTATGTCTTCCATAAGAGAACAAGTTAATAATGGTGAGATTGTTTTGCAGCATTGCAGGACAGAGGAGCAATTCACTGATATCCTCACAAAGCCATTAACGCGGAAGAGTTTTAACTATCTCAGGAAATGCCTAGGTATGTAAGAAAATCCAGCAGTTGAAATTAAGGGGGAGTGTTGGAATATTAATTCCAACTGCCCGCACATAGCAGATGGACAAAAGAATTAAATGTTGATGGGAGTTTGAAGGACGATGGCATAATTTTTTTATGGGATCGAAAGACAAGCAAAGGCAGTGGCAATCTCCAGTTCTGATCTTCACGCAACCGTGTAGTTATCTGCAGCATCTACCACATTAACTCCTCTACCAACCATATTAAATACACAGCCAACAAGCACCATTTCGGGGTATAGCAAGGATGGGCAGCAAAGGAGGAAGATGACCCACCATAATGTGTGACGTCATCTTCTCTCTGGACCCAATACAACAATTCCAGGGGAATAAAGGAACTCATGTGAATGACCTCCAATCACTCCCCAGATAGTACAAAGGGAATAAGGTTTTGAACTTTAGAATAAAGTTTTTAGCTTTTTTTATTATTTATTTTTACCGACTTTTACCACAGCACATGTTTTATTTTAACTTTGGTTATATATATTATAAATATGAAATATTTATAATATATACATATTGTAATGTTATATATATATATATGCGATGAGCACATTGTAAAGAAGGTTGCTGAGTATTGTAGAAGAGCAGTGCATTGTTGTAATATTCCCTTTCTTGATCCAGTCAAAGTGGATAGAATCGATCCATGGTACTTACCATGGTATTTTCTCATGGTATTGACCCATGGTATTTATTGTTGGTTTCCGAGAAAAATAATAAAACAAGGTCTCTAGAAATTCCATCAAGCCTATAAAAGGGGAGAGAAGCTAGGCATTTAAAATCATTCGGGTATTATTTATCTTATTATGTTTGGGTTGAGAACCTGGCCTGGCCAGTTCTAGCATTGATCCTGGGACGAAAACCCTGCGGTGATGTTTATGTGGTGGATCCATCAAGGATTCACAAGTGGTCTTCAGTTTCTTATATTTTTCATTGTCAAGCAGCTGTGCATGCCATTTGTAGGATTTTATGCTCTGGGCATGTATTTTATTTTCAGTGAATAATATAAATAAAATGGCTACATTTCTTGTGTTCTGGTTCTTGATGAAAGACTGTATTAAATGAGAACACTAATATGTTTTAGATCTATCGAATTTTTTTATTGTTTGGAATCTTATAGTGGTATCAGAGCTGTGTGCATCCTGCCAGCTTGAGAGTTTATTGTAAGGAACTTCGGTGAAATTTATTTTTCACCCTAGCCATCATTTCTCACTTTGGTGATATTTATCACCCTAGTTGGATTTTTATTTTTCAGTAAAATTATTTTATTGGGAGACATAAGTGAAGGGAAAATAATTTATAATTCTGTGTGTTAAATTTGTGAAAATATTTGAAGACACGATTGACAAAATCATTTATAGCTTGTATATAGCCTCTTATGAATAGATGTACCCATAATATTTATTCATGTGTATGGAATATTATATGTTACACCATTTTTTGGTCATCTAACCTATTATCATTAGATGGACCCAAGTACACCATGTAAGACCAATTTTACCCTAAGTAAAATTGCTTTCACTATGTAAAATAACTTAATAAACCACATTTATTAGGTTGTTTATGGTCTAAACAGGAAACCCCAAAAGGAAATATTAAACAAACCTATATTTGTTTAATTTTCCTCATGGAATAATTAATTAAACCATAATTTAATTATTATTCCCAGTCATGTTTAACCCAAAAACAAAGAAATTAATTAGATAAACCTTTATTTATTTTATTATTTTCTAGGAATAATTATTTAAATCTTATTTAGATAATATTCCTTGTTAAATATGACCAAATCACCCACAAATAATTAAATAAATCATTATTTATTTAATTATCTTTCAACCACTTCCTTAAATAATTAAATAAATCATTATTTATTTGATTATCTTCTAACTGCTTCCTTGAAAAGATAAATAAATCATTTATTTATCTATTTTTGACAAATCAAGGGATTTGACCCAAGTCAAACACCTTTTCCCTCCAACAAATATAATAAAACATTCCATAAAAAGTGGATCTAGATCTAGTTAACCCATGCACAAAGATCTAGAATGACCCAATATTTTGTTATAAATAGGAGGGTTTTTCCTACCATTCTTCACCTTTTGTTGCCTATTAGATCACTCTGGATCTATACACTTGGTCACATTTTTCCATTATTTGCTGTGTGAGCTCCCATTGAGCTCTTTTCTTTGCATTGGGTTTTCTACACCAACAAGAGAGATAAATCTTAGATCTAAAGTGCTGAGGACTTCCAAGAACCCATCACACTGAGGAGAATTGGATACGCCTTCTTTTTTTCCTCCCAGGTGCCCAATTAATACAAAAATTCTTTCAAGAAATTGTTCTTGTCTTGTCTATTGGTATATGGAGCAAACCCTTGTTTTTACTGCTTAATGTATTTTCATGCATAGATCTGGTTGTTTGCAGCTCTTTTCTTGTTTAACTAACCACAGATCTGAAGATATTGGTAGCCACTTTTGTTGTTAGGGCTAGTAGTTATGCGTAGCTAAAGTGGTCCTTTTTCGTACACTTCGACAAAGGATTCATACTAACAAATGGCGACTCCACACGGGTTTTAAATTACGACCGCTGTCGTTTTTCATATTCCTGCATATCCAGCTACTTCATACCCTAGGGTTTCTTTTCAGCTGAATATTTTCCCTATTTTTATGTTGTTTTTCTCACATAAAACCCTAAAACATTAAAATTTCTAACTTCCGTGTGTTTCTGGCCCTATTGCGCAGGTAAGCGACACCAGCCGCAACTGAGACGGCAACTTTTCTGAAAATCTGCCGCCGAGACAATCGGAACGGGGGGTCGCACTTTTTGGCCCATAACCTGCGACCTGGACCTCCAGGTCGCACTTTTCAGCCCCTTTTCTGCGACCTGCACTGCAAACAGGTCAGAACCTGCGACCTGCCAATTTTCAGTGGTTTTTCTGCAATTTTCTGGGTTTTGCTGAAGCTTCTGTCAGGGTTTTCCAGCCTCTGTATCAGCCTGCTTTGACCAAGTTCTGATCTGTTTCTACTCATCTAAGTGGGAACCTAGCCCCCTAGGGCTTTAGTACCCTCCACTTTTTGTGGAAGAGTTTTAGCTGTTTCAGCCGTCTATTTTTCAGAGTTTGAGCCTTCCTTTTTTCAGATCTGGAACCTCCTCCTCAGATCCCTTTAAATCAGCCTTCCTTCCTTTCAAATCACCTCTTGTCATTTTGTTTGGACCTCTCTTTAGGACCTCCTCCCTGTCCTTTCCGCTTTTTGCTGATTTCTTCCCTTTTTTCCAGCCACCTTGCCTCTGTCTCTTGGCTGTGATCTGCACCTATTTTCAGCAGCTTTATCCTTTAGATCCCTGTCCTTTTTTACCCTAGATTTATTGGCCTCTTTTTAAGTGTGTTGTGACTAGATTTTTTCCCTTTTTTACATTAGTTTTGAGTGACCCGCCTTCTTGGGTTGAATCGATGCAATAGTAGCTGTTATTTTTCTGTTATTTCAGCATTATATACTGTTCTCCGCAGATTTATTTTCAGTTACGCAGCACACATTTTCTTGCTCTCAAAACGGAAAGGGTTTAAAAATTAAAATTAACGCATGCCACACATTGACCCTAAGTGAAGAAGCGCCTGGTTAACACTGCCTGGCAAAGACTCTAAAATCAATTGTCACTACACCTTTTCTGCCCTTGACCTCACTTGATTCTGTCCCTGTTTTCCCTTTTCGGTTTCCTTCTTCCCATCATCATTGCGCCCCCAAGGTGCCTTTCCCGAAGACTTCTTGGCCTTCACCCTCAGTTTCTGGTTGATCGACCTGCTCCGTCCCGCCGTCGTTGAGCCAGTCCTCCTCCGAGTCCGCACTCCGACTCCTCTTCTGATTCATTGGGTTCTCCCTCTCCTCCTGGTTCTCCCCCTGTCACCTTCACTATGTATGGTCCAGGGCCTAATGTTAGCGGTGCTCCAGGCCCTAATGCTGGAACCACTACTAGCGGAACCGCCACAGGAACTACCTCGGCCGTACCCTTGCTACCGTACATTGCAAGCCTCAGCCTCCCCGATTTCAATTAGTTGATCAATGACTCTATCCGCCACGATGTTGGTTGTCCTGCTATGCCAACCAAGCTCCCCTCCGACATCCCTAAGTTCGAAGGCCTTGCTGGAGAAGATCCAACCAATCATGTCCAATCTTTCCACATGTGGTGTTCTTCCAATTCCATTACCGATGACTCCATCCGTCTTCGTTTGTTCCAACGCACGCTTACCGGCGAAGCTTCTAAATGGTATGTTGACCAAGCCACCTCTTCCCATACCACCTTTGCGACCCTTGCCCAAGCCTTTTTATCTTATTTCCAGCTCCCTCTCCGATACGATACTGGCACGGAGCTCTTGACTTCATTCAAGCAAACCTCTTTGACCCACCTTTCTGCCCATGTTTAGGAATGGCGACGAAGACGGAGCTTATGTCGATCCCCCCCCTTCGATATCGGGTTTACATGGACTAGTTCCTTCACACCCTCTTAGCTCCTATCGACAAAGATGTCGCCTCTCACTTTCCTCAAACTAAAGAAGCCGCTCTCCAAATAGCCTTGAAATATGACTTGATCTATGCTCAATCTGGTTATGTTTATACCGTTCTTCCTGACCTCCCCAGGCCCGGAGGTGCTAATGCCCCAGGGGCATCTCATTCCGCCGACGGTATCGTTGGAGCCCTTTCCCATCCGTACGCTCAACCTCCTCTGGGCTATGGTCTCCCTCAGGGAGGGGCCAGCACCTCTAGCACTCTTCCCCCTCCCGGTAGCATGTATCCAGGATACGGCATGCCTCCTCCTTTTGCCCAACCTCCTGCTTACCTCAATGTTGCCCAACCTAACCATTACCTTTATCCGCAACCTGGTGCGCCAGCTCCTCCAGCATATGCGCTTCCATCTCCCTTGCCTCCTCCAAACCCGCAACAGCACTTACAGCCCCCTCCAGGGCAAGTATTTGCACAGCAGGGCGCGACTAATCCCCCTTCTTCTCAAAGAAGGTGGAGAGGCAATCAAAACCAATCTGCCCCTGGTACCCGTGGACCCAATTCTGGTGTGGACCCTAACACTGACAACCAGCAATAGGGCGCTTAGCCCAAGCCGGACAGGCCGCTTCGCACAAACAAGCCTTGTTCGTGTTGCGGTGTTTATGGTCATTACACCCACGATTGTCCTCTCTTACCCCAGATGCGACAGATGTGGGAGTCTCAAGCTACATTGCGCGGACAACACGCCTCCCCTCATGCTCCTCCTAATGTGGCCACTACCCAACCAGCTGTGTTTACTGATCCTTTCCCTTAGCAAGGATTCGTGGCTACCCAACCGCCTGACAGCCAGGTCGCCACTCCCCCTTCCCTTTCTGGTTCCTCTAATTACCAGATCCTTATGATGCACTTCGATCCTTCCCCGACCGTCGACCTTCACCTTCAAACTCGGTCTCGCCAGTACCCCAAGCCCCCTGCTCAGTCTGCCCCCGAGCCTCCTTCTTCAGGTTCTACAGAGCCTCTTTCGACATCCAGTGGCCCCTTACATATCCCTCAACCCAAAGTTGAGGTTCATACCAAGATTCCTAAGGGACCCCTACGTCGAAACGCTGCTTCCGGTCGAGCTGCTCATTCGTATAGTATAGTAGATGATTTGGCGCAATCTCCTGCTGCCATTTCCACACTGGAACTCCTCCAGTCGTGCCCTTCCCAAAAGAAGGCTCTACTATCTGCCGTGGGCGCTATAGATCCTGCTGATGACCAAATGATTGTCTTTGACACCACTCAATCGGACCATCCTCCTCTCCCTCCTTTCGTCGCCTTCCAAATCCCAGTCAAAATCCGGAACGCCAACGTTTCCTGGTGTATAATTGATGAGGGGGCATCCACCTGCGTGATGTCCGCTTCAGTTTGGAAGCAACTCAGATCCCCTGCATTGGCTCCTTCCACGATCACCCTTCGAGCGTGGGACGGCCATGCCTCCCAGCAAATTGGCCTATTTCGTAATTGTCCTATCACCCTCGCCGGTAAGACTGTTTGCGTTGACGTCGAAGTCATCGACGCCCCGCTAGACTACAACATTCTATTGGGGCGAAGCTACACCTATGCTATGTCCACTGTCCCATCCGCGGTTTTCTACAAGATGTCTTTCCCCCATAATGGAAGGATAGTCACCATTAACCAGTTGACATATCATGAGCCAAAATCTCAGACCTCACCTAAGACGACCATCTCTTCTGTAGCCAACAAGCAAACCGTCGATTCCTTGACCAGTGTCTCCCCCAGCGTTTACAAATATTCCTCCCTGCTTGGAACTTTTCCTAATCTCCCTCCTCCTCCCATCACTGATCCCAGCTTCTCGAATGTTTGCATGATGCAATCGTCTCAGGCTGCCCATAAGCAGCCCGCCTCGGCTAGTTAGCAACCTCCCCCTCACCCTCTGCAACCCGCTCCTAGCCATTCATCTCAGCCAGCCGGACCTCCTCCTTCTGGCCCTCCCCCTACAACTGGTATCCCTGACCCCCTTTATCCTCCTGGATCGGTTCCCCCAGGCCTTAACCATCTCGGAGCCATCCCTCCTGGTCATTACCCTACTGGGCAGATACCTTTCCTGGCCCCCCCTCCCGGAGTATATTCTGTCCCCGTCATGGCCACCCTCTCTCTCCCTAACCTGACCTTGGGCATACCAGTCTGGTACCTTGATCCTCCAGCATCTACCCCTCCTGGTCACCCCAAACCCTACATGGCTTTGACACCGGTTCAACTAGTCCCCCTCGCTTCCTCCGTTGCCACTGTGCCCCCAACACCTCTACAGGACCCTTCTCCTGTCGTGACGACTCCCGGGAAGAAAATAAAAGCTCGCAAGGGGGCACCCAAAGACAAGACCACCACGACTGACCCGGCCCCTCCTCCGCCCGCAAAACCTTGTGCCTTATGTGATGTCGCCAGTCATGCCACCCATGCTTGTCCCGAGTTGCCCCGTATTCATCCCATGGTTAAAGTTGCGTTCCCTGAAGCTACGGTCCCTAAAGCCTCCATTCCTTCTTCGTCCGTAACCAAGAACCCCAAGACTCTCCGCACCAACAAACCCTGTACTTTGTGCGGTGTTCATGGCCATTACTCCCACCATTTTCCTCACATGATGCATTACCGCGCCTCTTTAGAGGTAGTCCGAGAGTATGAGGTTGAACAGAATCAATCCGCCTCTCCCATACTCGCGCAGTATGCTTCGGGCCTGCCTGAGGATCCCCCCGCCCCCATCGACCACCATTGTCCTCACCTGACGCATTACCGCGCCTCTTTAGAGGTAGTCCGAGAGTATGAGGTTGAACAGAATCAATCCGCCTCTCCCATACTCGCGCAGTATGATTCGGGCCAGCCTGAGGATCCCCCTGCCCCCATCGACATTCCCCCCCTGATGTTCAGATGACGGAGTCTACCACACCCATTCTTTACCTATCCTCCTCTGCGAGACATTCGGAGCCCAGTCCCCCTGCATCCTCCCCTGTCCTTTCGCCTGACCACCTTTTTTCTACCCATCCTCGAGATCACTCCACCCGTATCTCTGTTGACCTCCGCAGCCCGAGTCCTCGCCATACTTCCGATAGCCCTCATATACCACCCTCTAGTTTGTATATGAGTCATAGTCATCCTGCTCATTGCACTCCCTCCCGCAGTTGCCGCTCGATGTCTTCTGTCCACTCATGCTGCCGTCATTGTCTCCCCTCCCCTGATTTGTTGTCTTGTCACACCATTCTGCAGGACCCCTCGTCCACACCCTTTATCGGTTATGCCGATGGTGCAAGTCGTTATTCCCGGAATCTAGCCTCGGCAGGTTGGGCCATCTTCACCCCCTTGCATGCCCTTGTTCTCTCCAACGGGGTCTGCATTGGTTCTGCCACCAACAATCAGGCCGAATATGATGCAGTGCGTGGTCTCTTAGCCGATGCCCTCTTCCATCGCATCCTCCATTTGCACGTTCGTTTGGATTCCCTACTTCTTGTCATGCAACTAAATGGTGTTTATCGTGTGCATAACCCTGTGCTGTTTAGACGCTATTTACGAGTGAAACTCTTGATACGTGCATTTAAAACCATAACTTTCAACCATGTACCTCGAGAACAAAATCACTATGTAGATAGTATTGCAAACCATGTTCTAGATTGGCATTTATCACACGCATTTCATACAAGACAATAACATTCATAATCATTAAAAATGATGCATATCCATAATATGTGTCGTAAAACATGTGTTTAGAGTCCATCTACTCTGATACATATGACATGCCCATAGCATGTTACAAAAAACTCAAAACTGGGGGAACCACCTGCCCCTACATACACACTAGGGGGCACCACATGCCCCACACCTACTCACTATCTGGCGGATCCCGAGCCAATGGCTCTGCCCCTGCAGCCTGTAGATCACGCATCCCCTGACCGGCCATCGCCATGCGCCGCATGACACCTCGCCATTCCGAGGGTAGACCAATACATGGCTCTATGTACTGGTTGTCTAAGTCCTGCCACCCGTGCTCTGATACTCCAGTCAGCAACCTTTCGCTTCTACGGCGGATGTCCTCCAGAAGGGCGGCCGCATCCTCATTATGCGTTGCTCTCGACCCACTCGGACCTACAGCTCCAGATGCTACCGGTCGTCCCATATATCCGGACGGTTTTACCAGAGCTATATCTGCATACCAAAAGTACATGAATCAGTACCCTATCTACTATTCAAAAACTTTAACATGCCCATACAAGAATAGAAATCTGTCACTTACCATCGGGCCCCCATACTCGACCAGGCGGAAGTGGCAGGTCCAGATCTCCACAATAACTCATCCCACTATAGGGATAGTCGTCTATGTATAACGGCATCTGATCCCAATGGGCAAAGAACTCAGGTTGAAACACTCGCCCGACCGCCCCTCCTCCTCCTCTGCACAGTAGTTGCCCCCACCGGTGCATCCTGGGCTCTCTCGAGCCCCCATCTGGAAGCTGTATACGAGGCCGCAAGGTCGGGATCTTCTCAAAGAAGAAGGCACACAATAAAGTCCCATATGAGCAATCGTGGTTCACTTGCCGCTTGCAAAGCGACAACTGTCGTTTTAACGACACCAGCATCATTTTGGCCCACCCATAGTAGGTCCCACTCAACACACTCTCTACCAGCATCATCTGCCCTCCGATGATGTGATGGAACGCCTGGTTGCCCAGGATACGCAGCACAGCTGCGGCCACTGCACGGGTTTCTAGCCTCTCTAGATCCCCGATCGGTATCCGAGTCCCCTTGACTTGGAGACCCGGTCGACAATGTCGTTCCACAAACTCCATGATATGCCACCCCCGCGGTAATACTGGCTGCGTGTTTCCCACCATCCCCAGTGGTGGAAGACCCGTCATGAAATATATATCCTGGACTGTCAGTTCGATTCTGTGCCCCTGCACTACAAACACCTCATACTCTGGATCCCAATAACTGATAATCCGGGCCAACAAGGGCTCTCCTGCTCTCATCAACGGGTTCTCCAAAAACTTCAGAACCCCAACCACGACGACACACGGCGAACACCTGATCGCTGGATCTCTGCCCATGTACCCAGGTCTCTCTCTCTCGAGTTAACTTGTAATCTGCCATACACTTTAAAAATCATCTTTGTGTGGTCAAGGGAACTGCATCACAAAAACAAAAACCCAACTCTCAGCCATAAAACAGCACTAAAACCCCCTCATCTCCCAGGTCGCAATTTTCTGCCCAATTCTGGGACAGGTCGCACTTTTTGCCCTGAAACTTGCCTCCCAGGTTGCACTTTTTGGCCCAAAAAGTGCGACCCGGCCGTAGAGATGAAGGAGGGTCTGTTTCTGAGATTTTGGGCCCTAAACTGAACTTTCAATCCATCAAAATGAAAGAGTAAGGTTAGGCCTCTTACCTGCAACTGACGGATCTCGATTCCAACGGTCGGTTTGTCCGCTACACTCGCTGCAAGATTTAGGGCCTTCTCTCCTCTCTACATTCACCACAACAACAATAGAAAATGAGTGAATTTGGAGGGAACACTGCCTTATTAAAAGAGAACCCCTGTTTCTTCTTCCGACTGCTGTGACCATACCGTAGCCCCGTTTGACAAATCGTCTGCACCGTTGGGAAGCTCTCACCGAGCCCTCAAATGGGTATTTGTTAGTTTTTTGTGATTTGATACTTCACCAGGACACATTTTGTCCACGAAGGGTCACTTCACCCATCCTTAAAATCGAATTTCCTCACTTACGACACTTGTACTTGGGGCACCATCTTGCCTCCTTACTTGTCTTTGTTCGTGTCGATTTTCGTCATGAGTTACCATCTTGTACTCATGTTTTTATGGTCTCCCATTGGGCCTTTACTGTGTGGCAGCACCATTGAGTCGCCCTTGTTTAGAGCATCCAAGTTGAGTCATCATTGCATTCATGGAGTCTATCCCGAGTCCCTTTGTACCCCACTATAGCCCTCCATCCTTCATTGCTTGGTCTCTCTCTTGTGTCGCACTTTATGACCTTCAGTCCCACTGTCCCCTATCCCTTATGATATTGTGCCAGTCGCTGCCATGTCATTCATGCCCTTTATGCTCTAACAAGGGAATTCGTCCATTCGCTACTCAGTCCTTTCCACTTCACTATCACCATTAGTGTCAGTCTGTCTGTCGCTCTAGTATTTTCTCTCGTGCCTTAGTTGAGGATCTCTCATCGCCTCACCTATGGTGGACCTTCTTCTGTCAACATCAGCTCATTCATTCCAGAAGCTAGGTCTAGAGGGCGGTGTACCTTGGTTCCAGCTTCCACTCTTGTTCGGTGCCTCGGATCAGGCAAAGGGATCTCTCATTTCCCTTTGACTTGGTTGTTTCTCCACGCCTGCTCCTTTCAGCATGACCGAGATCCGTATACTTGATGGTTCAGTGATACAGCAGCAGCTCTTGATGATTCCCGGGGATGTGTGAGATGTCCCAACCCTCATGAGGGGGTGGCCCTGCAGGTAGCCCCCCACATGCCCGGATGACCTCTTCTTTGCAGCCTTTGATGCCGCTCCAGATTTTGATGATGTTGGCCTTAGCCACTTGCAGCACCTCTTTGATTTGCATGTATCGGTCAGATTTTGTGAGCCCTTCCCCATTTACAGGGGGCATTTGGGTTGTATTTATCTCATGTACTCAGATATTATTGTACTAGTCTGTTATCCTAGACATGACATGTATATTGGATTCTCAGCTGTGTTTGTAAAACCATGGTGTAAGAACGTACTTTTATAGGTTGGTCCCCTTGTTTCTGGAATTACTGTTCATGTGTATCTCTGGCGGGCATGAGTGCCACGGCGAACATGCTTCCAAACCAGACACCCTCTGTAAAGAGACATTTTGGTCTCGTCTCCTCAGGGTCTAGTTCTTCGGCACACTATCTACCTTGCATTTCTCTCTCTGACTTCCCTTTTGTTGTCTAGTGATTGAGTTCTTACAACGTACTTCGGTTATACAATTTGCTCCTGACACTCGCACGCTGGGGGGCAATCTGTTACACCATTTTTTGGTCATCTAACCTATTATCATTAGATGGACCCAAGTACACCATGTAAGACCAGTTTTACCCTAATTAAAACTTCTTTCACTATGTTAAAACAGGAAACCCCAAAAGGAAATATTAAGCAAACCTATATTTGTTTGATTTTCCTCATGGAATAATTAATTAAACCATAATTTAATTATTATTCCCAGTCATGTTTAACCCAAAATCAAAGAAATTAATTAGATAAACCTTTATTTATCTTATTATTTTCTAGGAATAATTATTTAAACCTTATTTAGATGATATTCCTTATTAAATATGACCAAATCACCCACAAATAATTAAATAAATCACTATTTATTTAATTATCTTTCAACCACTTCCTTAAATATTTAAATAAATCATTATTTATTTGATTATCTTCTAACCGCTTCCTTAAAAAGATAAATAAATCATTTATTTATTTATTTTTGACAAATTAAGGGATTTGACCCAAGTCAAATACCTTTTCCCTCCAATAAATATAATAAAATATTCCATAAAAATTGGATCTAGATCTGGTTAACCCATGCACCAAGATTATCTTATTATTTTCTAGGAATAATTATTTAAATCTTATTTAGATGATATTCCTTGTTAAATATGACCAAATCACCCACAAATAATTAAATAAATAATTATTTATTTAATTATCTCTCAACCACTTCCTTAAATAATTAAATAAATCATTATTTATTTGATTATCTTCTAACCGCTTCCTTAAAAAGATAAATAAACCATTTATTTATTTATTTTTGACAAATTAAGGGATTTGACCCAAGTCAAATACCTTTTCCCTCCAACAAATATAATAAAATATTCCATAAAAAGTGGATCTAGATATGGTTAACCCATGCACCAAGATCTAGAATGACCCAATATTTTGTTATAAATAGGAGGGTTTTTCCTACCATTCTTCACCTTTTGTTGCCTATTAGATCACTCTGGATCTATACACTTGGTCACTATTTTCTACCATTTGTTGTGTGAGCTCCCTTTGAGTTCTATTCTTTGTGTGGGTTTTCTACACCAACAAGAGAGAAAAATTTTAGATCTGAAGTGCTGAGGACTTCCAAGAACCCATCCCACTGACGAGAATTGGATACACCTTCTTATTTTCCTCCCAGGTGCCCCATTGATATAAAAATTCTTTCAAAAATTGTTCTTGTCTTGTCTATTGGTATATGGAGCAAACCCTTATTCTTTCTGCTTAATGTCTTTCCATGCATAGATCTGGTTTTTGCAGCTCTTTTATGTTCAACTAACCGCAGATCTGAAGATATTGGCAGCCAATTTTGTTGTTAGGGCTATTAGTTATGCGTAGCTAAAGTGGTCATTTTTCGTACACTTCGACAAAGGATTCATACTAACACCTGGGATGTGAACATTAGTCAAAGGCAGTTACATATACCTCTGAAAACACAGTCAAGGGAAAAGCTAGTTCAATGATGTCTAGCAGTGAACACTCTCCATATACCAATCACATTTCTTCTGGTCTAGATTTCACAGTGATATTTTACAAAAGGGATATACATCTCAGACAATGCCTCATAAAGCAAGAGGACATTAGGTTCAAGTGATTTTACCAATGATAAATGTCAAAATTCACTTTGTTTCCTGTTAATGTTCTTCAAGCAAACATACAAAGGCACAGTGTTGAAATAACTGAAGATTTTGTGTTTAATAGAACCTCCTTCAAAAGTAGAGGGTTAGAAGCACAATGATGGAAACCTCCTTCAAAAAGTATAGGGTTAGAAAAACATTGTTGTGACCTCCTTTAAAAGCAAAGGGTTAGAAGCACAATGATGGAAACCTCCTTCAAAAAGCAGAGGGTTAGAAAAACATTGTTGTGACCTCCTTCAAAAAGAAAAGGGTTAGAAAAACATTGCCGTGACCTCCTTCAAAAATTAGAGGGTTAGAAAAACATTGTTGTGACCTCCTTCACAAACAAGCAGAGGGTTAGCATGTTTTTAAGAAACTTCAGTCTGATTTTCGCCACTTCCTCCAAAGATGAACAGAGGATTCATCACCAAGATTAAAATTGTGTTTGAGAAAGGTTTCTGTGGCAAAGAAAGGTTGAGAAACAATGGTGAAACAAATGAAAGATGATAAGTTAAAGGCCTCTTTCATATCAAAAGCCAAATATTGACATAATGATGCTAACAGGCCTCTGTTCTTATGTTTATGAAATCCTTCTTCAAAGGATGAATCAGAGGTTATAATTTTTATTAAAGTAGCCTCATCTAAATGGCCAAGGAGGTAAACCAAGCTCTGTTTAAAGTGACTTCTACAACTGATATAAAGAGATAGTCCACCCAGATGATTTATGTGGAAAAGGGCATTCTTTTTTTTAGACAGATTCATTATGGTTTATCAATAATTAATCCCTCCAAGTGATGAATAAAGGGTAAGCGCCAAAAGTTATTTTCTCACCTCATTTAAAAGACAGAGGGCACATTTTTAAGAATAGGTGAACTTTCATTGTTTGAAGGTCCCCCCTTCATCATGAGCTAAAGGCCCAACAATCACTTTAAGTAAACATTTGGCGTCACAAATCATATGGATCAGCTTATTCAAAGGTAAAACAGAGATGTAGGAGACCACTTCTTGGTGGATACAAGTAATCTGCATTTTTAGGTGTTTTAAATCAAAGGATAAATTCAAGTTTCAAGTTTGAAAGGCCACCTTTGAAAGGAAAAAAAGGCACACTATATGATAAATATAAGCTCTTTATGTTTTAAGTTGATCTCTTTGGTTAACAAGCAGAAGGAGAAAACACATGGTTTCAGGACCTCCTTCTCTTCATAAAACAATGGATACATAGTGGTTTCAAAAGGCTGCAGTGGTAATGTTTTTATGAGCTTCTTTCACATGATATACAATGTCACAGTTTGGAGAAAACCTTTGATATGAATGACAGAAACACGTTTTTATTGCCTCCTAAAAATGAGAAGAGGGCAGATCAACAAAGGTTAAAATTTGTTTGAAAAAGGAAAGGTATTGTGTTTTGAGAAATTTTCGGTTTAATGACAAATACAAAGGCAAAAATAAAAAGTCACTAAAGGGTCAGTTCAAACATTTCAAAAGGGCTATAGAAACCCTCACAAAAAATTTTTTACGTATCATTGTGCACTGGAAGAAGAAAGATTTTTCATTCTTGAAGTATCGGGCCATCACCGTGCAGAAAAGTTAGGTTGCGACACGCCTGAAGAAGCACCCGACGTGCCTATAACAACCTACAGAAGAAAAATACAAGCAGCACAATGTGCCTGCCAGTTCACCCAGCGTTCAGGAGGTGCCCGCCCCGCCCGGCGTTCAGAGGTCGCCCAGGGACCGACCTGACAGCGTTCAACGCTACGCGCGTGTGCACAGGAGCGTAGCACCGGTCAAACTGCCTTCAATCCACATCAAATTGGATTTTTTGCCAACTAAAACTTTCTCCAAAACCACACCATACATTTCAAGAGGTGTTTACTATTTTCATCACCTAAAATTTTGAGTTTGAAGGGTTCTAAGAGTCAATTTGGTTAAGGAAAAAGGCACAGTCTTATGAAGGCAAAAAAAACACCGTTTCTCTAGAAACCACCATGTTTGCTAAAATACAACAAAACATTGATTAAGGAAAAAGGCTATTGTTTGATTGCAAAGGCCTGTTTTGCTTAAGAAGCCAAGCATATTTTTTGAAAAAGGAAAAACAGTTTTTCAAAAGGAGAAAGGTTTGTTTTGTTTAAAGAAGCCAGGGCACAGTCCAAAGAAGAAAAACCCAGTTTTTAAGAAAGCACCTATTATTAGTTTGAAAAATTTGTTTTTTGTTAAATGTTAAAGGACAGAGATCAGTATTTTCAAAATAGAAAAGGCACAGTCCTTAGGAAAGAAAACTATTTTCATTAAAAGAACCTGGTTGCTAGTTAAGACAAAGATACAATGTTGAAGGAAGAGTTTTATTTTTAGTTCATTTTGAAGGCTTGTTTTGATAAAAGAGTGAAAGAAAGCCAAAAAAAAACCTATGCCTCCAAAGAAAGTCAGCAAGGGGGGATTTCAAAAAAAAATTGAGCCTGTGACAACTCAAGAAGTAAATGAATCCCCTTCAATTATTTTTAACTTCCATAAGGTGGGCTGCCTCGATTTTTGCCAAAAAGTCCAGGAGGTCACCAATTACCCTCCCTTAACAAAACTGTTCGCCCTAAGGCTGCAAGGAAAGCATGTCCACTTAGCAAGTCTGGAATTTAAACTCACTCCTAGGGCTGTCTCCAAAGCAACTAAGATCCCCTACATAGGAGAAAAGTGGTTCAAACAAGCATACCTAGATCTGAATCACTATAAACATTTCTTAAATCCAAACCATCAGGATGCTTTCCAACCTATATTTCCTTTTTCTCGCTTATTGAGCAGCTATGCCCCCCTCATGAGAGTCATCATGAAGTATTTCACATGTGAAGGGAGGTTTTCCTGGATTTATTCCTATCACATCAGGCTTCTCATGCATTTCACAAGAACTCAGTTGCTGAACCTACCTTTCTTCCTCTACAAAAGAATAGACAAAGTGTCCTCCCTTGTTCAAAAGAGACCTCCTGCTCAGCAAAAAGCCAGTCTTTTCCATCATTCCCTCATCAAAATCATCATCCTTCACCAGCTTGAAAAGAAAGGAGTGTCTTGGGAGACTTTCATTTCTCATCCAGATTTTGCAATTGCCTCTTCATCTCATGGCCCATCTTACATATCCTCTTCACCCTCCACTCACTATGTCTCTCCTCCATCAAGTCAAAATACTCCTCAAAGGAAAACATCACCCATGATTGACAGTGAAAAAGATCAGTCTTTTGAAAGTAGGCATGAGGTTAGTGGTGATGAGGAACATAGGGACACTAAACAAATTAGTGAGCATGAACCAAGTGACAAGTCAACAAATTAGTGATGATGAAGACAAACATGGCAGACCATGATCAACAAATTAGTGAGGATGAAGAGCCTAGCAGCCCTAAACAGAGCAGTGAAAATGAGCAAGGAAACAGTGAGGAAGAAGAGGTGCAAAGTAGTGATGATGAAGAGCAGCAAACTAGAGGTGACAGCATGCAAAGTGACCATGGTGGCAGCCCACACACAGAGTCATGGAAAACATTGAGAGAGGTGACATCATGCAAAATTATAAAGAAAACAGTCATAGTGAAGGCAGCCCTCAGCAAATTCAAGACAAAGATGAGGGTAAACAAGGCAGTTTACAGGCAGACAGTAAATATGGTCAAGCAGCAGAAGGAGATGATGAAGCTAGAATTCTTGAGGCTCTTTTGCAAAAGAGATAAGCCCAAATTCATGACTTAGAAGCTGATCTAGAAAGGTCAAAGGACCTCATACATGTTCTATAGCTGAAAAACAAACAAATGAGTGGTCAAATGGCAGTTTATGAGGCCTGATCTTTCCAATACCAAAGGAAAGCCTACAAAGCACAAGTAAAGATTGAAAATTTTATGGGAAAATTTAATGATACCGAAGAAGAAGAGCAGCTAATAAGAAAGAGGCCTAGGACTATGGGTCTTAGGAAAGATTTGGAGAAAAATAAGGAAGAAGAAGCAACCCTTGTTTGATCTTATCCTCTCACACAATTGCTCGCCCAAGAAATAGAAAATGATAAAGAATCATGGCTTGAAAGAGCCAACAAGAATTTGGAGGATAAATTAGAGAAAGAAAACAGAGATTTGAGTCTACAAAGGAAGATGACCGGGCACTACAAGAAATTGAACCAATTTTCCCGAAGAAAACTCAAAGTTGCTCAAGAAAGGCTCAAAACTGCTCGAAAGAGGCGACCGGTAGAAAAGTGGAGAAAGGAATATCTAGGCTTGAAATATTGGCCTCGGCTTCCTTGCATGCTTCTAAGAACCCATAAGGGGCTTGCTCGCCAAAATTGAACAAATTTGACATGATTTTGTTTTTTGTGTTTTTTGGCCCTAATTGCACATTTTTCTAGGCGCTGCCATGGGTGCTAGGAGCATCCTCAGCTCATGAAAGTCATTTTGTTGGATGAACTAAATTTGGGGGCAGATACTTGTTGTGGTTCCTATGATTTGGAAAGTTTGGCAATACCAAATGATAAGAAAACATCAAACCACTTTTGAATCACAGGACCTAGCCCTCCTGGATCCAGAGAGGGGTCTCTCTATAAAGGCAAAGAAATAATATAGCTTTGAAGTTTCAATTTAAGGTATTAGGATAGTTATAGGGCACAAGGGTTGTTTTTTTTTTTTGTTTGTTTGTTTGTTTGGTTGGGAAACATGAAAGAAGGGTTAAATACAAGGTAAAGGGGTGAATAAAGAAATATTTTGGCAATGGGAAGATAACTCAAAGAAAACAAAAATCCATTGGGAAATGGGGTCATAAAAGGGTTTACTTGCAATTCAATATCCAAGGCTTTCAAATGGGCTAGTCATCTAAATCCGAGGATCTTTAAAGATGATATTATGGGATGGAATAATAGGAAATGAAGGTGAATGACAAGGAAACCTTCCAAGGTGACCACTTCGGAGAAAATCTAGGGACAGGGCATGCCTTAACCATCTATGATCAAACTCTCAATGAGGTTAGCTCTTCAGACAATAGAAAACATTTAATATTGACACAAAGTAAAGTCTAAGATCAGAGAAATACTTTTAACCTTCTCTGCTTTTTACACTTACCTTAAGGGATCTTAGAAAGGCTGACTGTTAGAAAAGGATCCTAGTGAGATAGAACTAGCTATAATCTCCTAGTTTCCCAATTCTTTCAGATAAAAACCAGACAAAAACATCTAAAAAAAAATTCTGAATTCATACATCAGCAAGCATTAGAAGACCAACAACTATACTAGTTAAGTTGTATTGAATTTGTTCTTAGATTACAAAATTAGCAGAAAACATCAAAGATAAGAAGAGCAGGTAGCATTAGGGTACTTTGCAGCAGTATATCCTAAGCTAGATTACTGATTCTTATCAGAGAAATGAAATGTGATGCATAACATAAGGAAAACAAAAAAGATATAACACTTCACCACTGGCTTAGATCAGGATCCAATGAACATGCTTGTCATCCTAAAGAGCAACACTAGTCATATGCATCATTGTCCAATAGCTTGATATCAATCTGAAATCATCTCCCAGCCTATTTTACAACTAATACACAGAAATCTATCTCAATGAAATAGCTTACAATCCACGTTTAACCAACATTTAAAATGTATTTCTGAAGAGTTCTTATAGTTGAAAGAGTGGCTGTAGAGGTATATAGAACTTTAAATGAAACATTAAAACAGAGGAAGAAGAGTGCTTGAGGCCCATTCTATTTTAATATCCCATATTGACTCTTAGTACTCTTGGATGAACTAGGAGTCTTCGACGTGCGGATAATTACTTCATAGGTATGTTTCTGAGGTAATTTCTGGTTGTTTTGTACTCTGTAGTACTATGGGACAAATAAGGCAGATAAATGACTTTCAGGCCTTCCATACTTTGTAACTAATGCTTTGGCAATCTTAGGACTTCTGTCAGGGTGTAGATCTTCTCAGGAACTCAATGGAGAATAAAAAACAATATGGGACCTTTTCCTTTCTTAGGAAAGAACATTCTTCTGATGTGAAACACTGATATGGCTTGTTTCATGCGTTTTAGGCCTTATTAGCCTTCTAGATCATTCATAAGGTCTTCAATCTTTATCTTCATCATTTAAACACTGGATTAAAGAATTTAATATTCAATAATGAGCTTTTAATCTCTTTAATCCTTCAATGATTATCTTTGTTGCTTCACTTCTGATCTGTTCTGTGAATAAGCAGGTTTCAATGGCGTCGGAAGGTTTTGAAATAGAGTTAATAACTCTGATTTGGATAAAAAGATGCTTTGAACCCTTCCTGGATGTTTCTCCTGCAATCTTGGCTCTGAAAATGGCATTTTGCGCCCTGTATCACCATGAAAGTGACAGTGTAGAAAGAATGGTTTTCACCGTCTGTAACCCTGCGAAAACACAATAAACATGTTATAAAAATCCATGGGAGTGAAGGATGATGTTGTGGAGGTTTGTGGGAATGGTGGCGTGGTGATGGAAATGGTGGATGCAGTGGAAAAACGGTTGAAAATCGTTGTGGAATGGTGAAGAAATGAGTTGATGAAGGTTTGGCATTAGATCAGATAGTGGCGCTCTACGGTCGAGATTCATTGTTGGAGTTGTTTCAGAAGGTTAGGTGGAAGAAAATAACCTTTAGTTTAAAACACAAAATTTTAAATATTTGGGTGAATAACAAAGGAAAAAGGTTGAAATGAATGGAATCGGAGGCTTTTGGTGGTGGGACCGGAAGGGCGGAGGGAGATTTAACGTGGACCATTGGATCTCTGGAGGAGATCAACGGTGGAGATCCTTCTGATGAAGTTCTTTGGGAGCTCTGATGAAAGAAATATGGATGTGAACGTGATTTAATATGAGCCATTGATCTAGATCGAATGGATGGCCGAGATCTTCAGATGGAGCTTTTGGGAGCAAAGGGGAAAGGGTGGTTTCAACGGAAAAATTTTTGGTCTCACACAGCTTTAGAGAGGTTTTGAAATTTTTTCCAAAAGAATGCGATATACGTCGCTACCTAACGCGTGTCCCCCCCAAAACCACTTTCATCGCGTAGTTTTGAAACTTTAACTGTCGAACACTAAAATCACACGATAGGCACCTCAGCCGTTCGATGTAGGACAAGGAGATCTGACGGTGCAAGATAGTGCACGATATGGAAAGATACATGGTTGGGAAGGTGGGGAATAGCCCAAGGTGGTTTAAACGCTAACTGTCGGATCTACAAAATGGACGGAAGAGATTTAAAAAAGAAAGCATAGGTAAAGGGGCAAGTGAATGGGCAGGGAGAAGGAGAGCCGTTGGATCTATCAGAATGAACAAATTAGATCTAATCACATCGGAGAAAGCAGGGGCCGAAACTCTGAGGTTTTGAATTAGTGATTACGTGTAGACCATTGGATCAGAGCGGAGATCAACGGTTGAGAATTGATTGGAGGGGAGACGACAGGGGGAAAATGAGCGGAGCGTGATTAAATCTGGGCCATTGGTTCTTGTGGGTTCAATGGTCTAGATTAAATCGGTGGAGCGATGATGTTGGGCTCAAGAGCAGGGTGCGATCGAATCCTGACCATTGGTTCTTGTGGATTCAACGGCTAGGATTGAATCGGAGGATCGCAATCGAAGGGGACCGGGGATAGCGCATTAAGACCTTTGTGATTGGCAATTGTGCAAGGGCTATCAGATTATGAAGAGATAAATGGTCAATATTCAAGTGGAAGGACAATGAAGAGATGCTAAAGGGCGCGATGTGATTAGCACTGGCCGTTGGATCTATTAATATTGATGGTTAATATTGATGCAGAGGTCTACAAAGAAAAAGCTCGTCACATCGGAAATTTTGAAATAACAAAGGAAAAGGTGTTAGCCAAAGGCTCTGATTGCGATTAGTGCCACAGGGCTTAGCACCTGGTCCTGGGCGCGGGTCATATGCGGCAAAAGGGGCTAAGGGCTGAGCCAAAAGGGGCTTAACACCTAAATTAAAAATGGGTGTTTTTACGCCAAAATCAATGTTTTTCAAGGGATTTCTTGGCTTTCGGTAAAGGGGAAAAGGATGTTTTAAACCTATAAAAGGGGTTTTTAGAGGCTTAAAATGGTTTTGGATTTTTTTTAGAGGGATATGGAGGTTCTGAAGAGGGAAAGGAGGCTTAATTAAATTGAAGGGAAATGAGTGAAAATGGGCAATTACAGTGGCCTTTTGAAGCATTCTTTTCACAAAACAGTGAGGCTTTTTTGATGGAAACAACAGTGAAGATCTTTTCAAAGGAAAAGACACACAAATGCTTCAAGGATGATATATTTTCAAGGAAAATGTCTCTCTTGAAGGCTTAGAAACATTTTTAGCCACCTTTTTGCTTGAAAAAAGTTTATAGGTGGCTAACAGTGGCTCCACAAGGGGATGGCATCTTTTTGAAGGTGTCAAGAATCTTAGAAAATAATATTTGGAAGTAGGCTTGATGCCTGGTACTTTACACATCTCTTATTTTATTTAATCAGCTGCCACAACTCATGAAAACATTATATCAGCAAAAATATTCTTCCAAACAATCTACCTACCCATCCTACAGTCCTAACATTTTTTCTTTAAGGTGCATTTAGACTTGCAGACCTTATTCATCATATTTTTATTGAGAGCAGAAAAATATAATCTAATTCTACCCTTATTCCTCCATGAGACCAGATTAGACAGTTGGCCCCATAGCTTCTCTACCTAAACTAATATCTGCTAGGATTAAAGTGTCTAGCAGATTTCTTTCTCTATATTCTACAACAGAAATTGAAAAACAGTCAAACCAAGATGATATTGTCTGGTTTGTTGTGGGTCCATGGCATAAATACAGCTGCACATGAACTGAACTTTGCAGGAAATTGAAACCAAAATTTTGAAGGCTTGAAATTATGAAACTTTAGAGCATCCTTCTTTCTCTTGTGACACATATTTTGAGCTTGTTAGAGTCACTTTTCTTCTTCATTTCAGCTCTGGTTTTGGGCTTGTTAGAGCTGATTATTCTTCTTTCTTTGCTGGTTCAAGTGTTGGGCATATTAGAACCAGCATTTCACTTTCTTTGGCTCAGGTTTTGAGCTGATTTGAGCCATTTTTTAGAACTTCACAGGTTCAAGTTTTGAGCTTGTCTGAACCTTTTCTTTTCTCCCTTTTCTGTATTTTTTCTTTTTTGTGAAACTGAACAAAGAAATGCCATTTTACAATGGAAGTGAAAAATTTAAACTTTGAACATTAGCAGTAGTAATTTTTGAGCATCCTGCCATTGACAGGACCCCCAAACAGATCTGTACCATCTAAATCTTGCAGAAAGAATGCATTTGGACCAATGGTGGATTGAATGACATAAGGACCTTGCCATAGGCTGTCAAATTTTCCATGCTTACCCTTGTCTTCTCTTCTAGAGTGCCACTTGAGCACCTTACCTCCAATTTTGAAGTCATAAGCCTTTTTTCTCTTATCAAACAACTTTTTTAGGCTTTCTTGTACCTTTTGAGCTCTGTTGTAGACCTCTTCCCTTGTCTGCTAGAGATGTATTGTTTGATTTACCCTCCTTACCATGTTTTCTTCTTCTGACAGTATTTCATAGACTAATTTTATCACTGGTACCCCTTGGCTGGTAGGGAACACTGCATCAGCCCCATAAACAAGCTGGTATGGTGACATGCCAATGGATTTCTTTGTAGTCAATCTGTCTGCCCACAAAGCATGCACTAACTTGTTATGCCATGATTTTTTATTCTCTTCAAGCAGCTTCTTGATGATGGTCACCAAACCTTTATTTGATGATTCTACTAGCCCATTACCCTGGGGGTAGTACGTAGTAGAATGACCAAGTGCAATCTGATACCTGTGACAAAAATCAATCATCTTTTTGGAGCCAAAAGCAGCAGCATTATCAGTAATAATCTTCCTAGGACAGCCAAATCTAGATAGGATGTGGTCTTCAAGGAATTTTATAATGACAGAATCTGTGGAATTCCTGGAAGGTACGACCTTTATCCATTTTTTGAAGTAGTCTATGGCTGTGAGAATCCATTTGTGTTGGGAAAAGGAAGCAAGATGGATTTATCCTATAAAATCTAGGCCCCACTGTTGAAACGAAGCTTCAACAGTGATGGGCTGTAATGGTAAAGGGAGGAGTTTTCTTTTGCCCTCAAATATTTGGCACTTATGGCAGGAAACTATCATTTTATGTACATCTTGGAAAAGTGTGGGCCAGTAAAAGCCAGCCCTAAGGATTTTTTTGGCTGTGGTTTTCGAGTATAAATTACCTCCACACTCTCCTTCATGGAACTCGTGTTTGACCCTCTCTGAATCAACTTCAAGAAAACATTTAATCTGTTGGGGTTCCAGTGTTTTTGCTAGATTGGCAAGACAAAAAGACTAGACAACATCAAAACCACTTTGGGGCCCTAGGATCTAGCCCTCCTGGACCCGGAGAGAGATCTCTCCATAAAAGAAAAGAATGATATATATTTGAAGCTCAAAATGAGGTATTAGGCTAGTTAGGAAGCACACAGGGGTATTTAAAATGATTTGGTTGGTTGTTGGGTTGGTTAGAGATCATTAACTGAGAAGGTTATGGAATGAAAGGAGCAAATCAGCAGGATGTTTCGGCAAAATATGATGGGTTAGGAATGTATCATCCATTAGGATATGGAGTCATGAAAGGGGATTACTTGCATACAACTAAGAAAGGCTTTCCATAGGGCAAGTCATCTATACTGAAGGATCTTCTAGATAGATGGTGGAAAGGGACAATAAGGAGTGAAATGGAGAGACACAAAGGGCAGCTTAAGATCAAACCAGAGATCATCTAACTCCATATCGGCTTCAGCATATTCCAAGAGAAAACAAAGATAAGATTTAGCACATAACTAGGCCTAAGATCAAAGAAGGGCTTTTAACCTTCAATGCTTTGACACCAGCTCCTAGGGATCTTAGATACGCCAAATTTTTGGAAAAGGACCCCAGTGGATAGGGCTCACACTAGATCCCCGGTATCCCAATTCCTCTAGCTCAAACCCCACCAGAACATCTAAGAAGCAAACCCGAATTCACACATCAGTAAGCATGGGCTAGACCAACATCTTTAACTGGTTAAATTACATGAAATTTCTCTTAGATTCACTATCAACAGAAAAAATTAAAGATAAGAAGAGCAGTGGGCATTAAGGTACCATGCAGGGCTATATCTTAAGCCATACTTACTGATTCTTATCAGAAGACCAATGGACAGCATGAATAATTTAATAAAACAATTGCAGTAAGAAAACATCACCTCTAATATAGACCAGGATCCTGTGAAATTTTCTTGATTAATTGCTGTGCAAAACCAGTCACATACACTGAGCTCAATGGATGATTACAATCCAAAATTTCTCCTCCCAGCCTACTAAATTACAAACTACTTAGCTACTCTCCCCCAACAACTGTTCTAACAGTCGAATGAGTCCCTACACTAACAGTAACAACAACAACAACCTTTACAATATGTTCTTCAGGGGTTCTTATAAGAGAATGAATGATAGCAGGAGTAGATGTGAATTAAATTGCCTCATTAAGACAGAGTGGAGGCCGAAGATCGAGCCCACTCTGCTTAATGGCTCTACATCGCTGTATGTACTCTGCAGTATGGTCTAGGAGTCTTTGTCAGGTCAATATTGACCTCAGATGTTCTTTTGGAGTCATCTTCGACTGTAAGGCACTCTGTTCTATCTTCTGAAGCAAGTAAGGTGACTACTTTGTCTTCTAGGTTTCCATGCTTACATAACTGTGGTCCTGACAGTCTTTAAGAAGCTTCTGTCAGTGAAATGGCTTTTCGGGGCTCGAGGAGGCATGGAGACTTTTGTAGGAAGGTGTACTCTCTGAGAAATGTATTGCTGATGCTGAAACACAGATATGGCTTGTTTCATGTGCTCTTTAGTCTTGAAACTGTGCCTTTATCCTTTGAACACAGGATTAGGTGCTAAATATTAAATTAACAGGCCCAAATCCCTTAAATTTTCTTTTGTTGTTTCACTTAGACGCTGCTGTAATGGCCTCTCTGCATTCTGAATCACAGTGGCTGTGATTATGGAAAACAAAGTGAATTTACCACTCCGTATACCTTGCACAATGCAATAAAATCATTATAAAAAATCCAGGGGAGGTGGAAAAGGAATGCTGTGGAGGCCTGTGGAGGCAGTGGCGGAGAAGTTGGATGCGGTGAAAACAAGCGAAAAAAATTGTAGAATGGTGGAAAGAATGGGCAGATTAAGGTCTCGTGCAAAAATAGTTCTGGGCCATCTGATTAGATAAGGCGTCGGTGATCAACGATCAGGATTGGCTGATGGAGTTGCTTTAGAGGAATTAGGAGGAGGGGACTAACTTTAGTGTTAAACATAAATATTAGCATCGGGGAGAAATACAAAGGAAATCAATGAAAATGAATGGAAGTTGGGCGCTTATGATGGTGGGACCCGGCTAGGCTGGAGGGCGATTAGATATGAACCATTGGATCTCAGGAAGAGATCAATGGTGGTGACTATACCATGAAACTCTATGACAACTCGATGAGGAAATATGGGTGAAAAACGCGATGTGATATAGGCCGTAGATCTAGATCAATAAATAGCTATGATTAGATGATGTAGGTTGTGGGTACAAAAGGAGGAAAGGTGGTTTTAGGAGGAAAACCACAGGTATCGCGCTGTAGAAAAATGGTTTTGAAATCTGCCCGAAAAAACATGATATATGTCGTTGCGCGACACATGGCTCTTTAAAACCACTTACATCATGTAAATATCAAGCGTTAAATCTTGGACATTAAAATCATGTGATATGGATCTCAGCCTTTGGATCTGGCACTAGGATATTTGACGGTGGGAGATGAAGCGCGATGAGGGGAGATACGCGATCGGTTAAGTGGTGAATAGTCAACGGCGGGTTTGATCCTAGCCGTCAGATCTACAGGATGGACGGTCAAGATTAAAACAGCGGAAGCAAAAGGCAAAGGGTTGAATAAATGGGCAGGATGAATGAGGACCGTTAGATCTAAGGAGATCAACAGTTGAGATTGAATCGGGGATGACCAATCGGGGACACAGGGGCGGAGTGGGGAGTAATCTGGACCGTTGGATCAAGCGAGATGGACGGCTAGGATTCAATCGAGGCTCACCAATCGGGAAGATCAACGATATGGGATTGGGTGCTTTGCAATTTGCGATGGAGCGACCACCGTCCGATCTTGAAGACAGATCGACGACTCTCATGTAATTAGAGGGGTGAATGGGGAGAACGATAGGTGTGATGGGAGACAAGCGCTAGCCATTAGATCTTAAAATATCAACGGCTCAGAACACGCCCGTAGTCCTATAGAACAAAGACCTCACATCGAAAGAATTCAAGCATAACAAAGAAAATGCGCTCCCCTCAATTTTGTGATTGCGATTAGTGCCTAGGCCTTTAGCACTTGGTTCTGGGTGCGGGTCATGTGGGGAAGTGGTTAAGGGGCTGGCCGAAAGGGGCTTAAGCCTATTATATGGAAAAGTGGGTTTTTGGCTTAATTTTAGTGCTTTTCAAGGCCAAAAGAGGGATTCGGTAGAGGGAATAAAGGGTTTTTAAGCCAAACAAAGGGTGTTTGTAAGGTTTAAAGGGGAGTTGGGATGATTTATAAGGTTAAAAAGGGAATTTTAAGTAATTTTCAGAAGGGGAAAAAGGTGATGAAAACAGAGGTTTAGGGGGAAATGGAGGCCTTTTTTAGCTTTCTTCTTCATGGAACAACATGGTTTTGTCATGGAAACAACAGTGAAGATTGTTCAAAGGACAAAAGACACAAGGAGGCTTCAAGGATGATATTTTTTTAGAGGAAATGTATTCCTTGAAGGCTCAAGAACAATTTAGCCACCTGTTTGCTTGTCAAAAAATTTATAGGTGGCTAACATAAGCAAGAAACCATTTGCATTTTTCCAGTATAAAAATTCATTTAAAATGCAATAGTTTCTAGCTTTTAGCTTTAAAAACCTTGCTTTTGTCTTTGATAAATCAGGAGGGGCATTAAGATTTGTAATTACATACAAGATGTTAGCGTACCGAGGTGAGTTTTGGAATTTTTCTTCAACAGTAGGAGCAAGCAGTCCTTCATGTTCATCTAAAACATCTACCAGGTTAATGCCAAGGGCTTGTAAGTTAGATTCAGCCATTAATTGAGATAAGCCTTGACCCTTGATGAGTTTTGTGGGTTTGATCTCTAGATCATACTCTAACATCACTGCAATCCATTTACCTCGTTTTCCATCCGGGTCTTGTGACAAAATATCTTTCACCACTATGATAGGCACATAAGCAATGGTGTGAGAATGTAGAATATACACCCTGAAATATTTTAAGGCCTTTAACAAAGCATATGATTTTTTCTCCATTATATTATATTTCAAGGGTGCATCCCTCAATTCTTTGCTAAAGAAAGCAATGGGCTGCTCTTGGCCTTCTGGATTTTTCTACAGCAAGAAAGTGGCCACAGTATGCTCTGATGCAAAGGAGATTATAAGGAAATCTTTTGAAAAATCAAGGCTAATTAGGATTGGTGCCCGGGTGAGTGAATTTTTAACTAATTCAAAAGATTTTTTGGCTTCTACAGTCCACTTAACTCCCACTCCTTTCTTAAGCATGTTAGTCATATCTCTAAGGAGCTCTGCTAAGTTGGGGATAAACCTCCTTAAGAAGTTAATATTTCCAATAAAGGACTGCAATTATTTTATGTTTCTTGGGTGGCTAATCTGTAGTATTCCCTCAACTCTTTTTGGATCTATCTTAATCCCATTTTCTGATATAATATGGCCCAAAATATTACCTTCTTGGACGCCAAATACTGTCTTTTTGGGATTTAAATATAGCCCAAACTTTCTGCACTTTTCAAATACCCTTCTCAGATGTTTGAGGTGCTCTTCATCAATTTTTGAATAAAATTTTATGTCGTCAAGATAAATTACAATGAAGTGCCCTATTTCCTCTGAAAATGCTATGTTCATAGCTCTTTGGAAGGTTTCACCAGCGTTCATTAGTCCAAAAGGAATTTTCACGTACATGAACATGCCCCATGGAGTGGTGAAAGCTATTTTTAGTTGATATTATACGAGTACTAAGACCTGGTTATACCCTAAAAAACCATCTAACAGAGAAATCCTCTTTGCACCAACTACCCTTTGTAGGATGTGTTCCATTTTGGGTAACTAGTAATTGTCCTTTAGGGAGGCTCTGTTAAGGTTTCTAAAATCAATGCACAGTCTGATCTATCCTGTCTTTTTCCTCACAGCTACAAGGTTAGAAACCCAATCAGAAAACCTCATAGGCACTATGATTCCTGCCTCATACATTTTCTTGATTTCCTTTTCTACTAGAGGCAGTTGCTTAGGGTTAATTCTGCGTAGCTTTTGCCTAAAAGGTTTTTGGTTTTCTTTCAAGGGGATTTTATGTTGGATAATCTATGTGTCATAAGATTTCAAGTCCTCATAGCTCCATGAAAACACATCAGCAAACTCTTTAAATAGATCAATGTATTTTTTCTTGATACGGGCAGGTAAAGATTTGGCCAATTTAATCATTTTAGGCTTATCTTTGCTGCCTATGTTGCATTCTTCAACATCTAACTCAGTGTGTTCTATAGTAGGCTTTTTTTCCACATCATTAAAATTGAAAAGGTCCTCTAAGGGTGCTAATCCTCTAGGTATGCTTTTTTCTTTGGATTGCAACTCCTCAATGTCTTCTTTATCTGTTTTCATGTATTCTTCAGTTTGTTTTTCAAATTCTTTGGTTAACAAGTTTATTTCTGCATTGGGGGATGGCTTTTCTTCATCAGGTGGCTCTTTATCTGAACATTTTTCATCAGATTTAGAGTCTACATCAGGAAATTCAAACTCATTCTTGCCAAGCAGGAAAGCCTCTATCTGTTTGTCACCCTCAAAGACGTGCCAATATTTCTTATTATCTGGCACTGCAGGTCTATATTTTGTCTGAATAATGATCTGTTTGTCACTAGGTGATTTCTGATATGAAATAGCCACGTAGGCCAATCCATTTGCAATTATGTTTTGAATCGTAGGAACAAATACAAGTTCGTATTCTACAAAAGTTTTCAGAAAATCCATAGCATCATTTCTATATGCCCTCAATCTAGGATGCTTCACAGTATACTCTCTATTTATTTGTTTGATGACTAATTCTAAGTCTCCATGGACAACTATTCTCTTAGCTCCTAAATTTTTAAGCAGATGAAATCCTAGAATGAGAGCCTCATACTCTGCAATGTTGTTTGTGCATTTAAAGTCTAGATTGAAGGCATGGCTCTCGGTATAATTTTTTTCAGTGTTGTACAACCATACATTAGCTCCTGCATTATTTTTGGTACAAGACCCATCAAATTTCATTCTCCATAAGGGACTGTTTGAAGGATTTTTATCAATTTCATCCCTAATGTTGTGCTCACCACTATGTTGTGTCCTGAGGTCTACACCATGTTGTGCTATGTTTTGTTCTTCAGGATTCTCTTGGATTTCAGAGTGATGAGTAATATGTTGTCTACAGTCTTGGATTTTTTCACTCTAGTTTTTTGATTCAGTACACTGTTCAAAGGTTTCTTCTTTGTTTTCCTCTACATCTAGAGTTTCCATTATGTTAAGATCTGTGAGCTGTACTCTGTTGTCTGAATTACTATTTTCTAGCTCTGGCTCATCTGTGCATTCATCATTGTAAAGGATAAAATATTCCATATCTGTATGGATAGAGTAGAGAGGGGAATTTTCAGGTTTCTCAGGGCTGCTAACCATAAATTTCATGTGTGCCTCCCTATATAGTCTTCTAAGCTGGCTAAATACAGAGATGGTGGCATATGTCATGTCCATCTGCATTGTACCTTGTAGCTTGGCACCCCATGATCTTGAAAATAACTTTCCATACTTAGGAGGTACATCTGCCACCACAACATCCATAACCATACATTTGGCTAGGATTTGGGTCAGATTCACACAAAGATCTTTGATTAGGCCGAGGCACTTCACTCTGCTAGATTCAAAGGAATATAAATCCTTATAGGGTTTGGTTATCTCTAGGCCTAGCTTTTTGATTATCACTTTTGGCATAAGGTTGTGTGAAGCCCCAGAGTCATGCATAGCATTATGAAGGATTTTGTCATGGATATTGAGGCTGACATAAAAAGGAGGTACTACCCCTTCCTGAAATTTCCCTTCAATTTTTGGGCGAAACAAAAGAGCTAGTTGATCATCATTTAAATTGACAGTATCACTGTTTTCTCCTAATTTTAAAGCTTTCAAAATTTGACCTTTATATACATCTTGAGTAGCCAACTCAGTGAGTGGAACGAAAATTTTGATTTTGGCTATCTCACCTTCCAAATTGAAAGCAGACTAAATTTTTGAAAGGTTCTATTCTGTTTTACTAGCCACTATTTTATTGGCAGAATCTACTTGTTGATTCTCACTATGTACAATGTTTGAAGCTATTTTTTCAGGAGCATTAGCTGCAATGCTAGTGCTGCTATATTTTTGACTTGATTTGTCACTAGTTTGGGTGTCCTTATCTTTTTTTTACCAGAATTCTCAGCTGCTGATTTACTACTTTCAGTAGTCACCTTAGGAGTCTTTTCAGGTCTTTTCTTAATGGTGATTTCAGATGCTTTTGGTTTGGGAGTATCTATGTTCTTTTTGCTTCTAAGATCATATTTTTCTCGGACCTGCATGATTGAATTCTCAAATCCTAACCTATAATCCTCAGATTCTAACCCCTCCTCATCCCAATGTGAGTGTGAGGTATGGTTATCTTCTGTGGAGAAGTTGTGTTCTTGGTTATCTACTTTCACCATGTTTATGATGTTCCCCTCAGATTCTTCTATTATCCCTTCATCCTCCTCAAGTAAATTCTCTTAGAAAGGGGGTATGACTTGTTGAGCAGAATCTCTTTGCCTATTTGGGGGATTGTTTCTCCTAAAATTTTGGTTCTGGTTTTAATTATGGTTTCTATTCTGATTGCTGACTTGGACAGTCAATTTTTCCACCATTTTTCCTAGCCTCTCCATGGTTTTGGCTAGACTATCATATTTAGGATCATATGAAGAAGCTATGTTGTCATCCCTATAGGTTACCTTCTTCTCAGCCCTCATCCTAGCTCTCTTTTCTATTAGGTTTGCTTCCACACTCACTGCTCCTTTCTGCATGTCTTCCAGTGTGTTGTAATCTCTCTCCCTAAGTTGGTAGGCCATATCAGCATCAAAGCCTTCAGGGTATCTCACTAAGGCCATTCCTTAGGGAGGTTTCATGTTTGGTGGAAGAGTGTTGTAGACATTGTTGAATCTAGTAGAGTAGTCATGGACACTCTCTCCCTAGTTTCTTTTTAGATTCTTATATTTTGCTAAGATTTGGAGAGGGTTGCTTTTGACTTCCCATTTTTTTATGAAGGTTTGATGTAAGGAGGGAAGATCATTGACGCTGTTGGGAGGTAAGCCTTTAAACCACTTCTTCACTTCTCCTCCTAAGCTCTGAGCAAATATTATCATTTTAATTGTTTCATCCTCTATCTCCATATAGTCAAAGGCATATTCCATCCTATCAACGTGATGTTGAGCTATGGTAGATTCTTTCCCAGTGAAATGAGGGATTTTAGACTAATATTCATTGGGTAAAGGAGCTAAAGGTTGTGGTAACACCAAGGGAGCATACCATGCTGCCATGATGGTGTTTTGTGGAGGTAAAAGGTGGGCTTGAGCAGCAGGTATATGAAAGACAGAAATGCTAGGACCAACAAAAAAATGTTGAGCAGATCTAGGGTGAGAGAGACCCAAGTTATGAATGAAATGTATATTAAGAGGTGTGGATGGATGGGTTTCTCTGTCACCAATCTGCTAATCACTATGAGGTGGTGAGCTTGGAGGCTCAAATTTTGTCTGGTCTATAACACTGAATGACCTAGTTCTTGGTAAATTTCTTGGTAAACCTAAGTCGAATTGTGTGTTTGATAGAGCTACAAGGTTTTCAGGTGCTGAGTTAGCTCTATGAATGTGTCCGACAATAGTTGAATCCCTATACGTATAAGGCTTCCTAAGAATGCCTTCAGGATTTTCGACTACTTTGAGAGGCTTTGGATTAGGATAAGCTCTAGTATGGATTGTTCTTGAAGCCAGTATGAATAAAAACCTCAACAAAGAAATTTACCAAGGTATGATAGTCTTTAAGGGACAAACTATCTTTGAACAAGAAACTTAATCCTATGTGTTTCCTTTAAAATGGATGATGTTGTAATGCAACTGGTCTCCCAGTCGAGTCTTGTGAAAACAAAGATAATCAACAGGCCTAATAATCATCAGTGAAGTTCTATGGTCATTTAGGAACTATGGAGTCGCCAGGTGGAAGCTTTAGAAGGTTTCTAATATTTTTACTATCCACCACAGTGTTTAACTACCAAACTTAGGCTAATATGGTCTTAGTACCCAGTGGAGTCGCCATTATGTTGTGGTTCCTATGATTTGGCAAGTTTGGCAATACCAAATGATAAGACAACATCAAACCACTTTTGGATCACAGGATCTAGCCCTCCTAGATCCATAGAGGGATCTCTCTATAAATGAAAAGAAATAATACAGCTTTGAAATTTCAATTTAAGGTATTAGGCTAGTTATAGGGCACAACGGTTGTTGTTTTTTTGTTTGTTTTTTTGTTTGTTTGGTTGGGAAACATGAAAGAAGGGTTCAATACAAGGTAAAGGGGTGAATAAAAAAGTATTTTGGCAATGGGAAGATAACTCAAAGAAAACACAAATCCATTGGGAAATGGGGTCATAAAAGGGTTTACTCGCAATTCAATATCCAAGGCTTTAAAATGGGCTAGTCATCTAAATCATAGGGTCTTTAAAGATGATAGTATGGGATGGAATAATAGGAAATGAAGGTGACTGACAAGGAAACTTTCCAAGGTGACCACTTAGGAGAAAATCTAGGGACAGGGCATGCCATAACCATCTATGATAAAAATCTCAATGAGATTAGCTCTTCAAACAATAGAAAACATTTAAGATTGACACAAAGTAAAGTCTAAGATCAGAGAAATACTTTTAACCTTCTCTACTTTTGACACTTACCTTAAGGGATCTTAGAAAGGCTGACTGTTAGAAAAGGACCCTAGTGAGACAGAACTAGCTCTAATATCCCAGTTTGCCAATTCTTTCAGATAAAAACTAGACAAAAGCATCTAAAAAAAATTCTAAATTCATACATCAGCAAGCATTAGAAGACCAACAACTATACTGGTTAAATTGTATTGAGTTTGTTCTTAGATTACACAATTAGCAGAAAACATCAAAGATAAGAAGAGAAGGTAGCATTAGGGTACTTTGCAGTAGTATATCCTAAGCTAGATTACTGATTCTTATCAGAGAAATGAAATGTGATGCATAACAGAAGGAAAGCAACAAAAGATAGAACACTTCACCACTGGCTTAGATCAGGATCCAATGAAAATGATTGTCATATTAAAGAGCAACACTAGTCATATACGTCATTGTCCAATAGCTTGATATCAGTCTGAAATCATCTCCCAGCCTATTTTACAATTAATACACAGAACTCTATCTTAATGAAACAACTTACAATCCACGTTTAACCAACATTTACAATGTATTTATAAAGAGTTCTTATAACTTAAAGAGTGGTTGTAGAGGTATATAGAGCTTTAAATGAAACATTAAAACATCGGAAGAAGAGTTTTTGAGGCCCATTATGTTTTAATATCCCGTATTGACTCTCAGTACTCTTGGATGAACTAGGAGTCTTCGATGTGCTGATAATTACTTCAGAGGTATGTTTTTGAGGTACTTTCTAGCATTTTTGTACTCTGTAGTACTCTGGGAAAATTAAGGCAGATAAATGACTTTTAGGCCTTCCATACTTTGTAACTAATGATTTGGAAATCTTAGGACTTCTGTCAGGGTGCAGATCTTCTCAGGAACTCGACGGAGAATAAAAAACAATATGGGACCTTGTCCTTTCTTAAGAAAGAACATTCTTTTGATGTAAAACACTGATATGGCTTTTTTCGTGCATTTTAGGCCTTATTAGCCTTCTATATTGTTCATAAGGTCTTCAATCTGTATCTTCATCCTTTAAACACTCGATTAAAGAATTTAATCTTCAATAATGAACTTTTAATCTCTTTAATCCTTCAATGATACTCTTTGCCATTTCACTTCTGATCTGTTCTGTGAATAAGTAGGTTTCAATGGCGCCAAAATGTTTTGAAACAGAGTTAATAACTCTAATTTGGATAAAAACATGCTTTGAACCCTTCCTAGATGTTTCTGCTGCAATCTTGGCTCTGAAAATGGCATTCTGCGCCCTGTATCACCATGATAGTGACAGTGTAGAAAGAATGGTTTTCATCGTCTGTAACCCTACAAAAACACAATAAACATGTTATAAAAATCCATGGGAGTGAAGGATGATGCTATGGAGGTTTGTGGGAATGGTGGCGTGGTGATGGAAATGGTGGATGCAGTGGAAAAACAGTTGAAAATCGTTGTGGAATGGTGAAGAAATGAGCTGATGAAGGTTTGTTGTGACGAGGCTTCCAAACCATTGGATTAGATCAGATAGTGGTGCTCTACGATCGAGATTCATTGTTGGAGTTGTTTCAGAAGGTTAGGCAGAAGAAAATAACCTTTAGTGTAAAAAAAAAAAAATTAATGTTTGGGTGAATAACAAAGGAAAAAGGTTGAAATGACTGGAATCAGAGGCTTTTGGTGGTGGGACCGAAAGCGCAGAGGGAGATTTAACGTGGACCGTTGGATCTCTAGAGGAGATCAACGGTGGAGATCCTTCCAATGAAGTTCTTTGGGAGCTCTAATGAAATAAATCTGGATGTGAACACGATGTATATGAGCCATTTATCTATGTTGAATGGATGGTCAAGATATTCAGATGGAGCTTTCGAGAGGAAAGTGGAAAGGGTGGTTTCAGCAAAAAAAATGTTGGTTTCACGCAGCTGTAGAAAGGTTTTGAAATTTTTGCCAAAATAACATGATATATGTCGTTGCCTGACGCGTTTCCCTCCCCAAAACCACTTTCATCCCATAATTTTGAAACTTTAACTGTCGGACACTAAAATCACGCGATATGCACCTCAGCCATTAGATGTAGGATGGGGAGATCTGACGGTGCAGGATAGTGCGCGATATCGAAAGATGAACAGTCGGGAAGGTGGGGAATAGCCCAAGGCGGTTTAAATGTTGAATGTCAGATCTACAGAATGGACAGCAGAGGTTTAAAAGAGAAAGCATAGGTAAAAGGGCAAGTGAATGGGCGGGGAGAAGGAGAGCTGTCGGATCTATCAGAATCAACGGCTGAGATCTAATCGCATCAGAGAAAGAAGGGGCTGAAACTACGAGGTTTTGAATTAGAGATTACGTGCAAGAGTGGAGATCAACAGTTGAGAATTGATTGGAGGTTAGACGACGGGGGGAAAATGAGCGGAGCGCGATTAAATCTGGGTTGTTGGTTCTTGTGGGTTCTGTTAGCCACCTATGAATTTTTTGTCAAGAAAACATGTGGCTAAATATTTTTTTGAGCCTTCAAGAAATACATTTCCTCTGAAAACATATCATTCTTGAAGCCTCTATGTTCCCTTTTCCTTATAAAAAAATCTTCACTGATGTTTCCATCTAAAAAGCCTCACTGTTTGTGAAAAAATCATGCTCAGAAAAGCCTCCATTTGCCCCTTTGTATCCCTGCAATATTCCTCATTTTAACCCTTTTTTCCCTTTCTCAAATTTCCCCTTTGACCCCCAAAATCCCTTCCTATGTCTTCTAAATAATCCCATCTCCCCTTTTAACCTTACAAACACCCTTTATTTGGCTTAAAAATCCATTTTTCCCTCTACCGACAACCTCTTTTAAGCCTTAAAAACTCAGTTTTTAAGCCAAAAAACCCACTTTTTACATACACAGGCTTAGCCCCTTTCAGCCCAACCCTAACCACTTCCCCTCCATGACCCCAGGCACTAAGACCAAGTGCTAATCCATAAAGCACTTATCGCATCAGAGAGTTGGAGCGGAGCGCATTTTTTTTGTAAAGTTAAAAATCTTCGATGCGATGGTGTTTTGTTCTGTTGAGCGCGGGTGAAATACCCACCATCGATCTATACAGATATGATGGTCATCGCAAGCCTTATCGTGCCCCACCTCATTCCTTTTTAAACCCTCAGATGAACATTTCCACTGTTGATTCACATTCTAATCCAACGGTCGAGCGCCAATCGTCGATCGAAAGTTCCTTATGCGCCTCCCTCTTCATTCCCTGATTGCGATCCTCTGATGCAATCCTGGCTATTGAATCCACAAGAACCAACAGCCAAGATTTTCTCTCACTCAGCCCTATGTTCTCTGATTGGTCACCCTCGATCTAATCACAGTCGTTGATCTGCAGCCAATCCAACGGTCCAGATGCAATCGCTTCATGAGCCCAACGGAGATTTGGCCCCTGTCTCCTCCGGTTCCAATTAGATCCTGACCGTTCATTCCTTTTGATCTAATGGCTCATATTCCTCCCGTGCATTCATATGGCCCGTTTACCTCCACCTCACCATTAAATCTCTACCGTCCAATCCCCTGGATCCAACAGCCAATATTACTCCCGACCACTAACCAACCCCTCCGCCTTTGTTTCTCCTTTGCAGATCTCAGCCATCCATCGCACTGATTGGATGGTCCAGAGTGAAACAACCTTTTATCGGCCCCCACCTTACCAACTGTGCACCTCTCTTTATTGCACTCTATCTCCCACCATCATATCTCATAGTCCCAGATCCAACGGCCAGTATCCATATCACGTTTGTTCTGCGTCCAAAGTTTAACAGTCTGAACTCACACAATATAGGTGGTTTCATAAGGCCACGTGTCAGTCGGGGAACTATATCGCGTTCGAAAAGTGAAAACCGCCTTCCTCCCTTTTCACCGCAAAAAAACAACATTTTTTATCCTAAAACCACTTCCCCACTTCCTACCCCGAAATTCTATCTAAGGATCTCGACCGTTGATCTGTTCATATCAACGACCCTCATTACATCTCGCATTCCATTCATATTTTTTCATCGTGCGACCATAGAACTTCATCACCTCATCTCTACCGTCAATCTCCTCTTGAGATCTGACGGTCCATATTAAATCTCCCTCTACCCATGCCAGGTCCCACCATTCAAACCCATTTCATATGATTTTCATACATTCCCTGTGTATTTCGTTCAAAGGTCCAAACCTTATGTTTTGCATTAAGCATCATTTCTTCCGCCCACATTAAACTTTTAATGTTTTACATTAAAGGGTTATATTACTCCGACTAACATCAAAACTTTAGGTTATAATGCTAAAGTTCATTTATTTTTCCCAACCTTCTAAAGTCATTCCACTGGTTAATCTCCACCATCGATCATCGCCTCCAAATCTGATCAAATGGTCCACAACAATTTCTCCACCAAACCTCCATCAGATCAGATTTTTGTCATTCCACTGCATTTTTCAGCCATTTTTCATTGCATCCACCATTTCCACCATGCTACACTGCCATTCTCACAGCCTTCCACTGCATCCATCCTCCCACCGCATGGATTTCTTAATAGTTTTGTGTGTTTTTGCAGGGAATATAGACGGTGAAAACCGTTCCGTTCTACATAGTCACTGTTAGTGACACATTAGCACTGATGATGTTTTATCAGAGCCAGAGTTTGCAGGGAAGACTCCTAAAAGGTTTTAAATGCATATTTTATCCAAATCAGGGGTTTAACTCTGTAAAACCTCCAGCACCATAAGCCCTGCAAATTCACAGACAGAGACAATTAGGAAGCGGAAAAGAGTATCAATACAGGATTAAAGAGTTTCAAAGCCTCTAATTGAAGATCTTAAGCTTTAATTAACTATTCAAAGGGAGAATGTACCATATTCAAGACCTTGTGATTAACACAGAAGGCCTAATGAGGCCTAATGCACAAAAAACAATATTATCAGTGTTTCACATTAGCAGAAGTTTCCCTCCTCAGAAAGGACACAGTACCCATATTGTTTTTATTCTACATCATGTTCCTGAGAATATTTCCACCCTGATAGAAGTCCTAATGCTACCAAAGAATTTTTTATGTAGTATGGCAGACTTGAATTCATTTATCTGCCTTTTTTTTTATTCACCAAAGTACTGCAGAGTACTGCAGCTGAAAGTACATCAAAGAACATACTTGGAGTAAATTTCAGTCTGTCGAAGACCACTCTTTCATCCAAAGAGTACCAAAAATCAATGCATAAATGTTAATAAAGAATGGGCCTCGAGATTTTCCTCCTACCTCTATTTTAATGTTTCATTTAGTGTTTCATCTACCTCCTCTTCCTCTCTTTCAGTTATAAGAACTCAAGAAAAACACGTTGTAAAGGTTTTTGATCGGATATCTGTGAATTTAAGCTGTTTCTCTTGAGATATAGTTCTCTGTGTAAAGTTGTAAGATAGGCTGAGGAAGATGATTTCAAACTGAATGTCAAGCTATTGGAAAATGTTGTACATGACTGGTGTTTCTCTTTAATATGACAAGCACATTTCTTTGGATCCTGATTTAAAGCAGCGATGATGTTTTCTGCCTTTGTCTCTGTTTTCCTTCTGTAACTCATTACATTTCATTTCTCTGATAAGAATTAGAAATATGGTTTAGGATATACCCTCGCATGGTACCCTAATGCCCCTGATCTTCTTATCTTTGATGTTTTCTACTGATTTTGTTATCTGAGTACTGATTCGGGACAATTTAACCAGTGTAGTAGTTGTTATTCACTGCTAACTGATGTATGAATTTATGAATATGTTCTTAGATGTTCTGGTTGGGTTTAATTGAAAGAATTGGGATACCGGGAGTGTAGAATGTTGATTCTATCTCACTAGGGTCTTTTTCAATCAATTGAACCTTTCTAAGTTCCCTTAAGTTGGATGCCGAAGCATTGAAAGTTCAAATCCTTTCTCTAATCTCAAGTTTCACCTTTGTGTTTAAATCTTAAGTGTTTCTTGTTCTCTGAAGAGTTAGCCTTTTAGGGGTTGGATCATAGGTGTTTAATGGCATGCCCTGTCACTAGATCTGAATCCTAAGTGGTCACCTTGGAGGTTTCCTTGTCATTCACCTTCTTTCCTTATCATTTCACACCACACTATCATCTTTCACATCTTGTGCTTTAGATGACTAGCCCAATTGAAAGCCTTGAATACTGAATAGCAAGTAAACCCTTTCCTGACTCCATTTCCCAATAGTCTCAAGTGTTCTCTGAAGTATCTCTCCTTTTCCTAAAATCCTCTTTGCTCATCCTTTGTCTTATATTGAACCCTTCCTTCCTGTTTCCCAACAACCAAACAAACAAACAAACAAAACAAAGCAAACCTTGTGCCTATAACTAGCCTAATACCTTCAAATTAAGCTTCAAATACATATACCTTCGCCTTTATAGAGAGAACCCTCTCTAGACCCAGGAGAGCTAGATCCTGAGGTCTAAAAGTGGTTTTGATGTTGTCTCATCTTTTGGTACTGCCAAACTTTCAAAAACATGGGAACTCCAACATAATGACGACTCCACTGGGGAACTTTGAGTAAAACACATTTAAACACTTCTAAGAAACTCAAAGAATACCATAGTAGCCTGATTTTGGTGGTTAATCACTATGGTGGATAGTAACCTTCTTGAAACATCCTAAACCTTCCACCTGGCGACTCCATAGTTCCTTAATGATTAAAGACTCCATTGGTGATCAGTAAGACTCCACTGGTGATCAGTAAGACTCCACTGGGAGACCAGAGTTGCATTACAACATCAGCCATATTAGAAGTAACAAGTAGGATTAAGCTTCTGTGTTTGTAGACAAACATACTAGCTTCAAGAACCATTCATACAAGACCTTATCCTAACCCAAACCCACCCGAAATAGTTGACAACCCTGAGAAAATTCTTATGAAAACTCCTACACCTATAAATTCAACTATTTCTAGATACATCCATAGAGCTAACCATGCACTAGAAAACTTTATAGCTCTATCAGACTCTCATTTTTACCTAGACTTACCAAGCAGTTTGCCAAGAACTAGGTCATTCAGTGCTCTAGACCAGCCAGACCTTGAGCTTCCTGCTTCACCATCTCTTAGTGGTCAAAAAATTAGGGATAGAGAGACTCCTCCATCCACACCTTCAGATATTCATTTCATTCAAAACTTGGGGCTCTATCACCCTAAATCAGCTCAACAGAGTGTTGCTAGTCCTAGTATTCCTGTCATCCGCATACCTGCTACTTAAGCCAACACTTTGCCTCCTCAAAACATCATCATGGCAGCCTGGTATGCACCTCTAGTGTTACCACAGGCTCTAGTGCCTTTACCAAATTATTATCAGTAAAAAATTCCACATTTCACTGCAAAAGAGTCTACCACAGCTTAGCACCATGTAGATAGGATGGAATATTCCTTTGACTATATGGAAATAGATGATGAAACAGTCAAGATGAGGATCTTTGCCCAGAGTTTAGAGGGAGATGTGAAGAAGTGGTTTAAGGGCCTACCTGCTAATAGTATCCCTGATCTTCCCTCTTTATATCAATCCTTTATAAACAAATGGGAATTCAAGACCAACCCTCTCCAAATACTAGCAGAATACAAGAATCTTAAAAGAAATGTAGGAGAGTGTGTCCATGACTATTCTACAAGGTTTAACAGTGTTTACAACACTCTTCCTCCACACATGAAACCTCCCCAAGGTATGGCTTTAGTGAAATATATGGAAGGCTTTGATACTGACATGGTCTACCAGCTTAGGGAGAGAGATTACAACACATTGGAAGATATGAAAAAAGGAGCAGTGAGTGTAGAGACTAACCTGATTGAAAATAGAGCCAGAATGAGGTCTGAGAAAAAGGTAACATATAGGGATGACACATCAGCTTCCACATCTGATCCCAAGTATGACAGTCTAGCCAAAAACATGGAAAGGCTAGAGAAAATGATGGAAAAAATGGTTGTCACAGTCATTAATCAGAAAAAAAACCAAAATCATAACCAGAACCAGAACTTTAGGAGAAAAAACCTTCCAAACAGACAGAGAGACTCTGATCAAAAAGTCATACCCCCATTCCAAGAGAACTTCCTTGATGAGGATGAGGGGATAATAGCAGAGTCTAAGGGAACCATAATAAACATGGTGGAAATAGACAACTCGATCCACAATTGTTCCACAGAAGACAACCAGACCTCACACTCACATTGGGATGAGGAAAGGTTAGAATCTGAGGATTATAGGCTAGTATTTGAAAATGCCATCATGCAGGTCAGAGAACAGTATGAACTTAGAAGCAAAAAGAGATTAGACAATTCCAAACCAAAAGCTTTTGAGATTACCATTAAGAAAAGGCCTGAGAAAACTCCTAAGGTGACTGTTGAAAGTAGCAAATCAGCAGCTAAGAGTTCTGGGAAGAACAAAGAAAAGGACAGCCAAAATACTGATAAACAAAGTCAACAAACTAGCAGCACTAGCATTGCAGCTAATGCTCCTAATAAAACAGTCACGATCACTGTACATAGTGAGAATCATCACACTGATTCTGCCACTAAAGTAGTGACTAAAAAAACAGAGTTGAGTCTTACAAAGAGTCAATCTCCCTTCAATTTGGAGAGTGAGATTGCAAAAATTAAAATCTCTGTCCCACTCTCCGAGCTAGCCACTGAGGATGTATATAAAGGCCAAATTTTGAAAGCTTTAAATATAGGTGAAAATAGTGACACGATCAATCTAAGTGATGATCAAACAACCCTTCTGTTTGGTTCAAAGATAGAAGGAAAGTTTCAGGAAGGGGTAGTACCTCCTTTTTATATCAGCCTTAATATCCATAACAAGATCCTTCACAACGCAATGCATGACTCTGGGGCTTCACACAACCTAATTCCTAAGGTAGTTATGGAGAGGTTAGGCCTAGAGATAACCTGCCCTTATAAAGATTTATATTCATTTGACTCTAGCTGAGTGAAGTGCCTTGGCCTAATCAAAGATCTGTGTGTGAACATGACCTAGATTCCAGCCAAATGTATGGTTATGGATTTTGTAGTGGAAAATGTGCCCCCTAAGTATGGCATGTTGCTATCAAGGTCATGGGGAGCCAAGCTTCAAGGCACAATGCAGATGGATGGATCATATGCCATAATCCCTATCTTAGCCAGCTTAGGAGACTGTATAGAGAGGCACAAATGAAGTTCATGGTTAGCAGCCCTGAAAAGCCTGAAAATTCACCTCTGTACTCTGTACACACAGACCTGGATTCCTTTATCCTTTGTAATGATGAGTCCATAGACGATCTGGACCCAGAAGATAGAGATGCAAGCAATAGGGTAGAGCCTATATATTTTAACATAATGGACACTCTAGACTTAGAAGAAAACGAGGAAGAAATCTTTGGACAGTGCACTGAATCTGAAACTTAGAGTGAACAAGAACAAGACTACAAACAGTTAACTAGTCATCTCTCTGAACTCCATACACACCATGAAGAAAAAAACACCCCACACCATGATGCAGACCCCATATTACAGCATAACAGTGAAACCAACATTAGGGAAGAAAATTATGATAAACTTGAAAATGATCCCTTATGGAGAATGAATTTCGATGGGTCTTGCACTAGAAAGACTGCAGAAGCGGGAGTGTGGTTACATAAAACCAAGAGTGACTATGCTGAGAATCATGCCTTTAATCTGAACTTCAAATGTACAAAAAATATCGCAGAGTATGAGGCTCTCATCCTAGGCTTGAATCTATTGAAAAAGCTAGGAGCCCGAAGGATAGCTGTACATGGAGATTCTGAGTTAATCATAAAACAAGTGAACGGAGAATACAATTAAACACCCTTGATTGAGAGCATATAGGAATGATGCTATTGATTTACTAAAAGCCTTTGTAGAGTATGAACTGGTGTTTGTGCCTAGGAGTCAGAACATAATTGCGAATGGATTAGCATGCATAGCTAGTTCATATCAAAAATTTCCTAGTGACAAACAATTCATCATTCAGACAAAATACAACCCGCAAAGGCCTGATAATGAGAAATATTGGCAGGTCTTTGAGGGCGACAAGTAGATAGAGGATCTCCTACTTGGCAAGAATGAGTTCGAATTCTCTGATTTAGACTCTAAATTTGATGAAATTTGCCTGAGTGAACAGCCCCCCGATGAAGAAAAATCATCCCATAACGTAGAAATAAACACGTTAATTGAACAACTTGGAAATCCCACCGAAGAATATAAGAACGCAGAAAAAGAGGAAATAGAGGTGCTACAGTCAAAAGATAAGAATATACCCCAAGGACTGGCACCTTTAGAGGGCCTTTTTTATTTTGATGACATAGCTAAGAAACCCACTATAGAACACTCAGACTCAGATGTCGAGGAATGCAACATAGGCACCGAAGATAAGCCTAAGATGATAAAGTTGGCTAAGTCCTTGCCTGCAGACATGAAAAAGAAATATATTGACTTATTTAAAGATTTCATCAACGTGTTTGCCTGGAGCTATGAGGACTTAAAGGCCTACGATGCAGACATTATACAGCAAAAAATCCCTTTGAAAGAAAACCAAAAACCCTTAAGACAGAAACTTCACATAATTAACCCGAAACAACTGCCTCTAGTCGAAAAGGAAATCAAGAAGATGTACGAGGCAGGAATTATAGTGCCTATGAGGTTCTCTGATTGGGTTTCCAACCTTGTGGCTTTGAGAAAGAAGACAGGTGAGATCGGACTGTGCATTTATTTTAGGAACCTTAACAGAGCTTCACTTAAAGACAATTACCCCTTACCAAAGATGGAACACATCCTACAGAGGGTAGTTGGCTCAAAAAGCACCTCCCTATTAGATGGCTTTTCAGGCTATAACCAAATTTTAGTACTCCCAAAATACCAACTCAAGATAGCTTTCACCACTCCATGGGGCACTTTTATGTACGTAAAAATGCCTTTTGGACTAATGAAAACTGGTGCTACCTTCCAACAAGCAATGGACATAGCCTTTTCAGAGGAAATAGGGCACTTCATTGTCATCTATCTGGATCACATGACAGTCTATTCCAAGACTAATGAGGAGCACCTAAAACATATGAGAAGAGTTTTAGAAAAATGTAGGAGGTTCGGTTTGTCTTTAAATCCTAAGAAGACTATATTCGAGCTTCAAGAAGGTAAGCTCCTTGGCCATATTATATCAGAGAAGGGAATTAAGATATATCTGCAAAGAGTTGAGGGAATACTATAGATTACAAACCCGAGAAACATAAAAGATTTGCAGTCCTTTATTGGGAAAATTAACTTCTTAAGGAGGTTTATTCCCAACTTAGCTGAGCACCTCAGGGATATGAAAAACAAGCTGAAAAAGGGTGTAGGGTTCAAGTGGACTGTAGAGGCTAAAAAATATTTTGAATTAGTTAAACTTGCACTCACCCGGGCACCTGTCCTGATTAGCCCAGATTTCTCAAAATATTTCCTAATATTTTCCTTTGCCTCCTAGCACACAGTGGCTGCAGTTTTGCTACTGAAAGATCCAGAGGGAATGGAATAGCCTATTGCTTTCTTCATCAAAGCTCTGAGGGATGCACTCTTGAAATATAACATAAGGGAAAAACAAGCCTATGCCTTGGTAAAGGCCTTGAAAGACTTTAGGGTGTATATACTGCATTCTCACATTATTGCCTACATGCCTAACATAGTGGTTAAAGACATTTTGTCCCAGGATCCTGATGGAAAAAGGGGAAAATGGATTGCTGTAATATTAGAGTATGACCTGGAAATAAAAACCCACAAAACTGATCAAAGGTCGGGGCTTAGCTCAACTAATGGCTGAATCTAACCTGTAAGCCCTTGACATAAACATGGTGAATGCCTTGGATGAACATGAAGGATTGCCTGATCCTACAATTGAAGAACAATTTCAAAATTCTCACAAACCTCAATGCCCCTCCTATTTTGATATCCTGTATGTACTCACAAACCTCAATGCCCCTCCTGATTTGATATCCTGTATGTACTCACAAACCTCAATGCCCCTCCTGATTTATCAAAGACCAAGGCTAGGTTTCTAAAGTTAAAAGCCAGAAACTATTGCATACTGAATGAATGTTTATACTGGAAAAATAAAAATGGTCTATTGCTTAAATGTTTGCCTAAAACTGAAGTAGAGAGGATTAAACAGGAGTTCCATGAAGGAGAGTGTGGAGGCCATCTAAACTGGAAAGCCACTGCTAACAAAATATTCAGAGCTAGCTATTACTGGCTTACACTTTTCAATGAAATCTATAAAATGATAATTGCTTGCCATAAGTGCCAGATTTTTTAGGGCAAAAGAAAGCTCCTCCCTTTACCATTACAACCTATTACTGTTGAGGCTCCCTTTCAACAATGGGGCCTAGATTTCATAGGAGAAATACACCTTTCTTCTTTTGCACAACACAAGTGGATCCTTACAGCCACAGACTACTTCACAAAGTGGATTGAGGCGATACCTTCTAGGAATGCCACAGATTCTGTTATCATTAATTTCCTAGAAGACCACATCCTCTCAAGGTTTGGCTGCCCTAGAAAGATAATCACTGATAATGCTGTTGCTTTTGGATCCAAGAAAATGATTTATTTTTGTCACAGGTATCAAATAGCAGTCAATCATTCAACTTCTTATTACCCACAAGGTAATGGGTTAGCTGAATCATCAAACAAAAGCTTGGTGACCATTATCAAAAGGCTGCTTGAAAAGAACAAAAATTCATGGCATAACAAGTTAGTGCATGCTTTATGGGCTAACAGGCTAACAACAAAGAAGTCACTTGTTTATGGAACAGAGGCAGTGTTTCCTACCAGCCTCGGGGTACTAGTGATTAAACTACTCCAAGAGATTTAGACAGAAGAGGATAGTATGGTAAGGAGGATAAATCAAACAATTCATCTCCAAAAAACAAGAGAAGAAGTCTATAACAGAGCTCTGAAATTACAGGAAAATATAAAGCAGTTATTTGATAAGAGAACAAAAGCTTGTGACTTCAAAATTGGAGATAAAATTCTGAATTGGGACTTTAGGAGAGAAGACAAAGGAAAGCATGGTAAATTTGACAGTTTGTGGCAGGGTCCTTACATCATCCAAGCCATTGTTGGTCCAAATGCCTTCTTTCTGCAAGAGCTAGATGGTACAGATCTGTTTGGAGTTCCTTTCAATGGCAGGATGCTCAAACATTACTACTGTTGATTTCCAATTTACAGTTTTCATTTCCATTGTAAATACCATTGCTGTGTTTTGTTTTCAAAGAAAAAGAAAAAATGTTTCAAAAAACAGAGAAAGAGAGGTTCAGACATGCTCAAAACTTGAACCTCTCAAGTGAAAAATATTGGCTCTAATATGATCAAAACCTGAGCCAAAGGAAATGAATAAATCTGGTTCTAATATGCTCAAAATCTGAACCAGCAAAGAAGAAATAAGAATCAGCTCTAACAAGCCCAAAACCAGAGCTGAAATGAAGAAGAGAAAGTGACTCTAACAAGCTCAAAACTTGAGTCACAAAGAAAGGAAGGATGCTTCTAAGTTTCAAGATTTCAAGCCTTCAAATTTTGTTTCCAAGTTTCTGCAATTTCAGTTCATGATAAGCTGTCTTTAGGCCATGGATCCACAGCAAACCAGACTGTCTAATCCTATTTTGATTGTTTTTAAATTTCTGTTGTAGAATGTAGAGAAGAAATCTATTAGATAGTTTAATCCTAGCAGATATTAGAATAGGTAGAAAAGCTATGAGGCCAACATTTTAATCTGGTCCCATGGAGGAATAAGGGTAGAGTTAGACTAGTTTGTTTTCTGTTTTCAATAAAAAATGATGAAGAAGGTCTGCAAATTCAAATGCACCTTGAAGAAAAATTGTTAGGACTGTAGGATGGGTAGGTAGATTGTTTGGAGAATGTTTTCTGCTGATTGATATCCATCATGTTTGTAACAGCTGAATCAAAGAAGAAATATTCTTCGAGGATTTGGAATCTATCCTACTCCAAATATTATTTTCTAAATTCTTGACACCTTCAAGAAGATGCCATCCCCATGTGGAGCCACTATTAGCCACCTATGAATTTTTTGTCAAGCTAACAGGTGGCTAAATAGATTTCTGAGCCTTAAAGAAATACATTTCATCTAAAAAAATATCATTCCTGAAGCTTTTGTGTGCCCTTTTCCTTAGAAAAAATCTTCATTGTTGTTTCCATCTAAAAAGCCTCACTGTCTGTGAATAAATCATGCTCGGAAAAGCCTCCATTTGCCCCTTTGTATCCCTGCAAAATTCCTCATTTTAACCCTTTTTTCCCTTTCTCAAATTTCCCCTTTGACCCCCAAAATCCCTTCATAAGTCTTCTAAATCATCCCATCTCCCCTTTTAACCTTACAAACACCCTTTGTTTGGCTTAAAAATCCATTTTTCCCTCTACCGAAAACCTCTTTTAAGCCCTAAAAACTATGTTTTTAAGCCATGAAACCCAATTTTTTACATACACAGGCTTATCCCCTTTCGGCCCAGCCCTAACCACTTCCCCTCAATGACCCCAAGCGCTAAGACCAAGCACTAAGCCATAAAGCACTTATCGCATCGGAGAGTTGGAGCGGAGCACATTTTCTTTGTAAAGTTAAAAATCTTCAATGCGATGGTGTTTTGTTCTGTTGAACGCGGGTGCAATACCCACCGTCGATCTATACAGATCTGAAAATCCACGAAAGTCTTATCGTGCCCCACCTCACTCCTTTATAAACCCTCTGGTGACCATTTCCATTGTTGATTCACATTCTAATCCAACGGTCGAGCGCCAATCGCTGATCAGAAGTTCCTTATGTGCCTCCCTCTGCATTCCCCGATTGCGATCCTCCGATGCAATCCTGGCCGTTGAATCCACAAGAACCAATGACCAGGATTTTCTATCACTCCACCTTGTGTTCCCTGATTATTCACCCCCGATCCAATCATATTCTTTGATCTACAGCCAATCCAACGGTCGAGATGTAATTGCTTCATGAGCCCATCGGAGATCTGGCCCCTGCCTCCTCCAGTTCCGATTAGATCTTGACCGTTTATTCCTTTTGATATTATGGCTCATATTCCTCTGGCACATTCATATGGCCCATTTACCTCTGCCTCACCATTAAACCTCCACCGTCCAATCCCCTGGATCCAACGGCCAAGATTAATCCCGACCACTAACCAACCCCTCCGCATTTGTTTCTCCTTTGCAGATCTCAGCCGTCCATCACACTAATTGGACGGTCTATAGTGAAACCACCTTTGATCGGCCCCCACCTTACCAACCACACACCTCTCTTTATTGCACTCCATCTCCCACCATCAGATCTCACAGTCCCAGATGCAACGGCCAGCGTCCATATTGCATTCGTTCTGCGTCTGAAATTTAACAGTCTGAACTCATGCGATATAGGTGGTTTCATAAGGCCACGTGTCAGTCGAGGAACTATATTGCATTCGAAAATTAAAAACCACCTTCCTTCCTTTTCACCGCATGAAAATAGCGGTTTTTATCGTAAAATCACTTCCCCACTTCCTGCCCTGAAAGTCTATCTAAGGATCTCGACCGTTGATCTGTTGAGATCAACGGCCCTCATTACATCTCGCATTCCATTCATATTTGTTCATCGTGCGGCCATAGAAATTCATCGCGTCATCTCAACCGTAGATCTCCTCCTGAGATCTGACGGTCCATATTAAATCGCCCTCTTCCCATGCCAGGTCCCACCATTCAAACCCATTTCATATGTTTTTCATACATTCCCTGTGTATTTCATTCAAAGGTCCAAACCTTGTGTTTTGCATTAAACATCATTTCTTCCGCCCAAATTAAAGGGTTATATTACTCCGACTAACATAAAAAATTTAGGTTATAAAGTTCATTTCTTTCGCCCAACCTTCTAAAGTCATTCCATTGGTTAATCTCCACCTTCGATCATCACCTCCAAATTTGATCGAACGGTCCACAGCCATTTCTCCACCAAACCTCCATCAGATCAGATTTTCGTCATTTCACTGCATTTTTCAGCCATTTTCCATTGCATCCACCGTTTCCACCAGGCTGTGCTGCCATTATCACATCCTTCCACTACATCCATCCTCCCACCGCATGGATTTCTTAACAGTTTTTTGTGTTTTTGCGGGGAATATAGACGGTGAAAACCATTCTGTTCTACACAGTCACTGTTAGTGACGAAGTAGCGCTGATGATGTTTTATCGGAGCCAGAGTTTGCAGGGAAGACTCCTGAAAGGTTTTAAAATCATATTTTATCCAAATCAGGGGTTTAACTCTGTAAAACCTCCAACACCATAAGCTCTACAAATTCACAGACAGAGACAGTCAGGAAGCGGAAAAGAGTATTAGTACAGGATTAAAGAGTTTCAAAGCCTCTAATTGAAGCTTTAATTAACTGTTCAAAGGGTGAATGTACCATATTGAAGACCTTGTGATTAACACAGAAGGCCTAATGAGGCCTAATGCAAAAAAAACAATATTATCAGTGTTTCACATCAGCAGAATTTTCCCTCCTGAGAAAGGACATAGTACCCATACTGTTTTTATTCTACATCGTGTTCCTGAGAAGATTTCCACACTGACAGAAGTCCTAATGCTACCAGAGCATTTGTTATGCAGTATGGCAGACCTGAAGTCATTTATCTGCCTTTTTGTTTATTCACCAGAGTATTGCAGAGTACTGCAGCCGAAAGTACATCAAAGAACATACTTGGAGTAAATTTTAGCCTATCGAAGAACACTCTTTCATCCAAAGAGTACCAAAAATCAATGCATAAATGTTAAGATAGAATGGGCCTCGAGATTTTCCTCCTACCTCTGTTTTAATTTTTATTTAGTGTTTCATCTACCTCCTCTTCCTCTCTTTCATCTATAAGAACTCAAGAAAAACGTGTTGTAAAGGTTTTTGATCGGATATCTGTGAATTGAAGCTGTTTCTCTTGAGATATAGTTCTTTGTATAAAGTTGTAAGATAAGCTGAGGAAGATGATTTCAAACTGAATGTCAAGCTATTGGAAAATTTTGTACATGAATGGTTTTTCTCTTTAATATGACAAGCACATTTCTTTGGATCCTGATTTAAAGCAGCGGTGATGTTTTTTGCCTTTGTCTCTGTTTTCCTTCTGTAACTCAATACATTTAATCTCTCTGATAAGAATTAGAAATCTGGTTTAGGATGTACCCTCGCATGGTACCCCAATGCCCCTGCTCTTCTTATATTTTATTTTTTCTATTGATTGTGTTATCTGAGTACGAATTCGGGACAATTTAACCAGTGTAGTCGTTGTTATTCACTGCTAACTGATGTATGAATTATGAATCTGTTCTTAGATGTTCTGGTTGGGTTTAATTGAAAGAATTGGGATACTGGGAGTGTAGAATGATGATTCTGTCTCACTAGGATATTTTTCAATCAATTGAACCTTTCTAAGTTCCCTTAAGTTGGATGTCGAAGCATTGAAAGTTAAAAGCCTTTCTCTGATCTCAGGTTTCACCTATGTGTTTAAATCTTAAGTGTTTCTTCTTGTCTGAAGAGTTAGCCTTTTAGGGGTTGGATCATAGGTGTTTAATGGCATGCCCTGTCCCTAGATCTGAATCCTAAGTGGTCACCTTGGAGGTTTCCTTGTCATTCACCTTCTTTCCTTATCATTTCACACCACACTATCATCTTTAAGATATTGTGCTTTAGATGACTAGTCCAATTGAAAGCCTTGAATACTGAATACTAGTCCAATTGAAGCCTTGAAGTAAACCCTTTCCTGACTCCATTGCCCAATATTCTCGAGTGTTCTCTGAAGTATCTCTCCTTTTCCTAAAATACTCTTTAGTCATCCTTTGTCTTATATTAAACCCTTCCTTCCTGTTTCCCAACAACCAAACAAACAAACAAAAAAAACAAAACAAACCTTGTGCCTATAGCTAACCTAATACCTTCAAATCAAGCTTCAAAGACATATACCTTTGCCTTTATAGAGAGATCCCTCTCTAGACCCAGGAGGGATAGATTTTGAGGTCTAAAAGTGGTTTTGATGTTGTCTCATCTTTTGGTACTGCCAAACTTGCCAAAACATGGGAACTCCAACAGGTTCAACGGTCCAGATTAAATCGGCAGAGCGATGATGTTGGGCTCAGGAGTAGGGTGCGATCGAATCTTGACTGTTGGTTCTTGTGGATTCAACGGCCAGGATTGAATCGGAGGATCAAAATCGGAGGGGACCAAGGATGGCGCATTAAGACCTTTGCGATTGGAAATCGTTCGAGGGTCGTCGGATTATGAAGAGATCAACAGTCAATATTCAAGCAGAGGGATAGTGAAGAGATGTTGAAGGGTGTGATGCGATTAGTGTTGGCCATCAGATCTATTAAGATCGAGGGTTAATATTGATGCCGAGGTCTACAGAGAAAAATATCATCGCATCGGAAATTTTGAAATAACAAAGGAAAAGGTGTTAGACGAAGGCTCCGATTGCGATTAGCACCACGGGGCTTAGCACCTGGTGCTGGACACGGGTCATATGCGGGAAAAGGGGCTAAGGGCTGAGCCGAAAGGGGCTTAAGACCTAAATGAAAAATGGGTGTTTTTAAGCCAAAATCAGTGTTTTTCAAGGGATTTCTTGGCTTTCGATAAAGGGGAAAAGGATGTTTTAAACCTGTAAAAGGGGTTTTTAGAGGCTTAAAAGGGTTTTGGAGGTTTTTTTAGAGGGATATGGAGGTTCTAAAGAGGGAAAGGAGGCTTAATAAAAATGAAGGGAAATGAGTGAAAATAGGAAATTACAGAGGCCTTTTGAAGCATTCTTTTCACAAAACAATGAGGCTTTTTTGATGGAAACAACAGTGAAGATCTTTTCAAAGGAAAAGACACACAAAGGCTTCAAGGATGATAGATTTTCAAGGAAAATGTCTCTCTTGAAGGCTTAGAAACATTTTTAGCCACCTTTTTGCTTAACAAAAACCTATAGGTGGCTAACACTACTCTCAAATTCTCAGATCCAAAGGAAGTGTTTTAATCCCCCAAAGAGGCAAAAATAAGTCAAAATTCACCGTTTTGCCTCACATATTAGCAGATTAGACCCCCCTGAGTTTTTTCACTCAGTCCACCTTTTGATAGACTTCTAGGGATCAGTTGGGAAAAAATCAAGTAGTTCCAGAAACTAGACATCTAGGGATTTCCAACAAGATATCACGAGCCTCATTTGGACATCGGAAATTCCCTCAAAAGTCCTCTGCAAGACAGGAAATTTTCTACTACTACGCTCCTGTAGTATTTTGGCAAAAAAGGGATATTTCTGAAGATGCTCATCCAAATGTGCGTTAAGCCTTTTTTAGCACTTGTCAGTCATGTAAAGTCAATTTTATTTCCTTTTTTAGCATTTTATAGATATTTTTGAAGATATTTTGTGCCTTGGGCTTTGGAAAGCCTCAAGGAAAAAATCAAATATTTGTAATAGGCCAATGGCCTTCTAGATGCTCTCGGATAGTTTCTTTCTCTCTGGCCTATATATTCCAAGAGATTTCATTATAACAGGAGGCTAAACTTGATGTTATAGAGCAATACATAGTATTACAAGATTTGAAGAAATACTTTGTCTCATGAAGTGGATGATTTCTTGTTTGTCTTGGATGGTTGAAGAGGACTGTTTGTAGGATTCCATGGCTTGGTGAATGGTATAGTGTTCCTTATCTGTTATGTTTCCTTAGTTTATCATACATGTTTTCATGCTTCTTTCTTGTTTTAGGTCAGTAAAGAATAGATTTGAGACATGCCCATGGAAGCACCTCAAGTTTCCTGATTCATTACAGCTTCTATGTTTTTCTTCTTTCTTGGTTATGTCAAATAATTCTTAACTGATCTTTGATACCCTAAGAACTTGTTATCAGTTTCATTAATGGTTATTATGGATGCTATATAGTATGATTCACGGTATGCCCTGCTTACTCATAGTTAACCAAAACCCCATCATTGAAACCTTTCTATGAATATTTGATTGTCCTAGTTAAACCAAAGAGGTCTTGTTTCAATATTTCCCTTTGCCTATGCTCTACAATCTTATTTCAAAGTTCCCGATAGCTCAAAATATGATGTTTATGAGTTCCCTCTTCATAGATTGAGTTTTTTGTTTGTCTTATTTTTTTTCCCAAAAGTTTAAAGGTGATTTTCCTAAAGTTAGAGGGCCTTATAGTTCTATGTATCACCTAAATTTTTATTTTATGCATCTATCAGTTTGAGTTTCATTTATAGTGATTAATGGTTAGCCCTACCACATGATTTTTTGCTATTTATGCTTAAAAAACCTCTTTTTCTTTCACAAACTTAATGTCCATCTCATTTCACTTACACCCAAAGAATCCATTTATCTTGACCAAATTGGCCTTGCAATATACCTTGTCCACCCTTTGAGATAGTCTCGACCTTATCGACCCCATAGCCTAGTTGATCTGAAAATCTCTTTACCTATTTATCCTTTGACCAGTTCTCCCTCAAAAAACCTAAAACAAACCAAAAAATACTTAACACCTAGCCTAAAATCAGATACATAGAAATAAAACAAGTTTACATCCTTTGCATAAATAGAGAGAGCCCTCTCTGAGTCCAGGAAGGCTAGGTCCTAAGGCTCCAAAGTTGGTTTGATGTTACCCTGTCATTTGGCTTGCCAATCTTCCAAATCACGGGACCCTAACATCTTGGACCACCATGGAGCTTACCCAATTTGATTCTTCTACTAGTTCAATGATCCCTTCAACAATAATTTTCTCTAGCTCCTCCTTGAAATTTTGTTTGTACTTAGGATCCAACCTGTAAGGGTGTTTCTTGAAAGGCCTAGTATCTAGTTTCAAAGTGATTTTCATCGCACCAAGCTCCCCAAAAATACCTTTCAACTCTGAAAAAATTGTGGAAAATAAGTCTCGATATTCATTAAGAAACTCCACAACCTTAGCTATTGTATCTTCATCCCACTAATCCCTGATTTTGGAAATCTTAGGTTTCTCTTCTATTCCTATGTTGAATTTTCTAATCTTCATGGGTTCATTCACCTCTGGCACATTAACCAGAGGCCCAAAAACTACGTGTTGACCTTCAAACTCAGGGATATTGATGTTTCTTGGGTATTCCTCATTATCTTCAAGAGTTACATTCCGACAGTCAACTACATCTTTCATCTGTGCATCCCATGCTGGTAGGGCTTGTTATTTTGGTTTCTCTATCCTGTCAAATACCACATCTTGAATCATGTGTAAGGAAATATTGATGCATGGGAATCCACTCTCAAAACTGAACGTTAACACAAATATTTCTTGTAGCACAGCCCATTCCATCATGCCTCGTCACAACTCAACCTCTAGGTACCATTTTATAGGAATCCGACTTACTGTATGGATGAATGTATGCAACCATCCTAGTTGTGGCTCTTCTCCCCAAGCTACAGTCTACCTGGCTAAATGTATGCACAGATCTTCTTTTCCTGCATAGGTTCCTTCCAACAGGGTATTGGGTTGTCCAACTTTCAGTTGCATCATATGGGTACATTATTCCCAACTCACCAATTTGTCCTTGTGTGTCTCCCACCAACATGTTGGAGCTAAGATTACTAGATTTGGATCAAGACCTAAGTGATATCTCAAATTTATAAGTGTTTAAAAGTGTGTCAAACCTCAGCGACTGGATAGATCTCGTCTTCTTGATTCTGGCGTCATGAACGGTTCGAAAAATCGACATCGTATGGAGAAGTTATATCGATTTGAAAAGTAAAGTAAACTGCAAATTTTGACAGCTGACTAGGGTTGACTGGGCATTGGAATAGTCAGCAAAAAAGAATATTCCAAGGAATATTCCTAGAATATTCCTCAGAATATTCCCCCGAAATATTCCTTCTAGGCCAATCAATGTTTGAAAAATGTCTCAATTCTATTGGTTGAATGGGTTTTTGAAGGCCAATTAAAGGATGACACGTGGCTAGCCTTGAGGCTGCCATGTGGTCCCGAGACTGCATATTAAAATTTTGGTTGGATCCGCAGGAATTGACCGTGAGACCTCCCCGTGGCTAGCGTGCCCGCGTGCGAACATGCCACATAATGTTTCTTAACTATCATTGGAGGCAGATTTATGTTATAGTTTAGCGCTATGGTGTATGGCGATTGGGGACAACTGGCGGTCCCAACCACCAACAGTCCCTGCAGCAGGTGTTCACATGGCATCAAACAAACATGACAACTGCGGTCTATACAACTTGCAGACTTCGCAGCAGTTTAAATTTATGCCTTTCATATGGCAATGTTAGTTGCTAACGTTAGCTCTGTGGTTTTTGCAAACCCCAACCTCGACTGGAGTTTAATACCTTAACTGCAGTCTTCCACTGGAGTTCCTCCCATCCAACGGTTATGTAACCATGTTATATGGGTTCATGTGCCCAACTTTAAAACCGTTAAGTTTAAATGCGCTGATAAAACACTAACAGTTATGAAATCCACAGTTTTTGGGTGCACATGTGGCCACCCTAACCGCGACATTTAATTTTTAGTTTAATCGAGCAATTTATTTGGGAAAGAGCTCCATTTCTAGTAGAGAATTTAATTTAACTCCAGATAAGTGGAGTTCTCCACTTTTAGTGGAGTTTTTCTAGGTGTAAATGGGAAAAAGAGTAGGAGAATCAATTTCCAACAATTCTGAGTGAATGAAGAGTCATTCTTATCTAATTGGAGCATTCTAGAGCCATTGATGAGGTTCGCAGAGCAAGCTGAGGACTTTTGAGCGTGAGTTTTCTCAGAGAATTTCCAAGGGCCACCAAGGCCACTAGGAGAATGAGGCCTAGCTAGGGCAGCCAGAGACCATTCTCAGCAAACCAATAGTCTATTATGACTATCTTGAACCTTTTGAATCCAATGGAAGGATTTCTAGAATAATTTGGATACTTTTGAAGGTCGAGATCCTATAGAGAATTTTTTAGTGAGCCTAGAGCCATAGGGTGCCCCCAGGTGTTGGAGGCATAGCCAGAGAAGCCAGAGGAAAATTTCAGCAATTGAATAGTAATTTCTAACTATATTGAACATTTTGAATCCAATGGAGGGATTTTCAGAGCCTTTTGGAGACTTCTAGAGCTGAAGAAGCCACAAGGAAGTTTTGGGGAGCCTAGGGCCAACAGGTGATGGAGGCCTATATTGGGGAGCCAGAGCTCATTCTGAGCAAATTAACAGTCTAATTTGGATGACTAATATGTTCTAGAGACAGTAGAAAAGGTTTCAAGGATAGAAAACAGGACTTCTAAGATAGTTTTTTCCAAAGATAATCTCAAGGAATCTTAAAGACACCGACAGAAGAGGTCAAGACCAAGGAGGCCTAGGTCTATTTCCAGAGAATTAGCAGTCAATCTATGGGTATGATGGTATTCTAAACCCATTGGTACAATTCATACAACCATTGGAGTTGAGTAGTCACTTGTAAGATATATTTTCCATCTTAATCCAAAGAGCCAAGTCAATTGATGAAGGCTCAAGGAGACGTAGCCTAAGACATTCAGGTGAACTCATTTATTAAGTTTGTTGTTATGTGTTGATGATTAATTTGCTGCACTTTATGGCTGTTTTTCATGCTTTTATTCAGCCTAAACAAGTGTTTAATTCCTCACACATAAAGCATTAAAATAGTTCAAACAAATATACTTGATTCAAGTATGCAATTCAGCACATGCATGTATAAGCAAGATATTTAATTTTTTTAATTGAGTAGGAAGTGCTTGCATAGCATAACAAGTCAGTCACCCATTTTAGATCAGCTGGTATCAGAGCACTAGGTTGATTTCTTGACAAAGCACAAGGTTTCTTGCTTGCTTGTTTGACTTGAAGGGTGTTTAACAGTGCAAAGAATTTAACTGTTTTCAAATTGATTGATGCTTACAAGTTTGAGTTTACGAAGGTGAAGGGGAGATATTGCTAGCTATGTCCAGTAGACGAAAAGAAGGAAAAAGGTTGAAAGTATTCTCCTTACCCAAATGACCTCAAGGCAACCCTTGAAGCACAAGAGGGATTGTTTGCAAAAGAGGTTGCTTGAAGAAGAGATACAAGTTGATGAAAAGAGGTTGAATCTACAGCCAAATTGTTAAGAAGCTTTTTCAATTGTTCTTGAAGTTCTTTAATTCATTTACATAGTGATGACAACTTCATCAAGTGAGGTTTCTAAATCCTCCTCCTTTACAAGAATCTTTGATAAAGAGATGAAGCATGACTTCTACATCTTGAAGGATATGGTGAAAATTCTGTATGAGGATGTAAGGGAAAGCACTAGAATTCATGAGAAATTGGTTGCTATGAAACAAGAGAAAGAAGAACTTCTTCAAAGAATGCATGATATGGAGAGGCATCTCCATCATGCCCAAGAGGCCTTAACCAAGCACATTCTTGAAGTAGAGGTAAATCACTCAAATTTGTTTTCAATTTCCTCTTCAGATAGATGTGTAGGTTCATTTGAAAAACACACTAGAGGTATAGGGTCCAAATTGATGTTAAAAATGGGCTATGAAGGAAAGGGTCTAGGAAAACATGCGCAAGGCATGATTGAGCCTATTATGGTTGAGGAAAGGTCTAAGAATTTTTTTCTAGGCTATGTTCAGTCTTATGGCGAAAAAATCTACAACCATGAAGGCACTTGAGATAGTTCCAAGAATAACTTTTTTTGCACGTTCAAACCCACAAACATGTAAAGTTTTCATTCAAGATGAATGCCATTATTTGAAACCCATGTTGCAGTAAGATGTTTGTAGACATGCAGATTATGGCGAGCATCAGAGTTCTGATAGCTATCAAGACATTAACACTAATGTTGGTCTTCAAAAGAGAGATAGAACCTCTCCAATTTCATCTCCTCAAGAAGGTAAAAAACATGGACATGCAAAGCAACATTTGAGGTATAATTCTTCCCATAATCAAGTTGTTTATGATTATGTTCAACATGACAAATCTGCATGCATGAATGGAAGAAAGAGTTGTTGTTCCTATTGTGGTTTGTGTAACCATTAAATTTCAAGATGCTGGAAGAGAATGAAGGCATACAGGAAACAATCAAAGTGAAGGAAACTTGAACAAAAGATGCAAAAGTCTTGTACACATTTCCAGAAGAAGGGACATCTCATTGCACAATGTTGGACACTACATCCAACCAATCATCCCAAGAATTTGAAGAAAGAGGATAAAAATATTGGCGAGAATGGAACCAAAGATTCCATTATCGATGTGAGTTCAGATAATTCACAAGAAATAGATATTCAACAGGAAAAATCGCCATGGAAGTGGCTTGGTAAGAAGTGGTTTGATTTCATGACCTAGTAAGATATACATTCCTTTGAACATATGAAAATGTATTCAGTTGTTAATGTTGAAAACTTACGTTTGTATGATCCACCTTTGATCAATTATCAAGGAAGAAATGTTTAGCTACCTTTAATTGAATATTTCTCGCCAGAATTTCTGGATGAGCTCAAAAAAGATACAATTATTGACAGGAGAACAAGAGCATCCAAGAGGCGAAGTGTTGACTACCTTCGAGTTGGGGTCCAACGGTACTAAACCAAGCAACGCAAAGTGGATGGAAGTTGGAAAGGTGAGGGAGTTGTACCCTCATCTACTAAACATGTAATCAAGGCTTTTGGGGTACAAAATATTCCCAATGGGGAGGAGTGATCAGATTTGGATCAAGACCTATGTGATAGCTCAAATTTCAAAGTGTTCAAAAGTTTTCCGAACCTAAGTGACTGGATACAACTCATCTTCCTGATTCTGGTGCCATGAACAGTTTGAAAAAATGACACTGTATGAAGAAGTTATCGCGATTTAAAAAGTCCAGTAAACTGCAAATTCTGACAGTTGACCAGGGTCGACTGGGCATTGGAAAAGTTAGCAAAAAATAATATTCTAGGGAATATTGTTGCAATATTCCTCAGAATATTCCCTCAAAATATTCCTTCCAGGCCAATCAATGTTGAAAAATGTCTCGATTATATTGGTTGAATGGGTTTTTTAGGGCGAATATTCCAAGAATATTCCTTCCTAGCCAATCAATGTTTGACAAATGTCTCGATTCTATTGGTTGAATGGGTTTTTTAGGCCCAATTAAAGGGAAACACCTGGCTGGCCCTGAGGCCACCACATGTCCCTGAGACTGCATATTAAAATTTTTGTTGGGTCTATAGGAATCGATCATGAGACCTCCCCCTGGCTAGCACACCTGCGTGCCAACACGCGACACAGTGTTTCTTAAATATAATTGGAGGCAGCTTTATGTTATAGTTTAGCGCTATGGTGTATGGGGGTTGGGGACCATCAGTGGTCCCAACCCGCCAGTAGTCCATGCAGAAGGTGTTCACATGGCATCAAAAAAACATGACAACTGCGGTCTATACAACCTGCGGACTCCGCAGCAGTTTAATCTTATGCCTATCATATGGCAATGTTAGTTGCTAACATTAACTCTGTGGTTTTCGCAAACCCCAACCTCAATCGAAGTTTAATACCTTAACTACATTCTTCCACCAGAGTTCCACCCATCCAACGGTTATGTAACCGTGTTATGTGGGTGCATGTGCCCAACTGTAAAACCGTTAAGTTTAAATGCGCGGATAAAGCACTAACAGATATGAAACCCGCAGGTTTTGGGTGCGCATGTGGCCACCCCAACCGAAAAATTTAATTTTTAGTTTAATTCGGTGGGTTATTTGGCAAAGCATTCCATTTCTGGCGAAGAAGTTAATTTAACTCTAGATAAGTGGAGTTCTTCACTTTTAGTGGAGTTTTTCTAGGTGTAACTGGGAAAAAGAGTAGGAGACTCAATTTTCAACCATTCTGAGTGAATGAAGAGTCATTCTTAGCTAATTGGAGCATTATAGAGCCATTGGTGAGGTTTTAAAAGCCATATGAGGACTTATGATCATGATGTTTCTTCATATAAGTTCCAAGGGCCACCAAGAGCCACCAAGAGAACGAGGCCTAGCCAAGGTAGGCAGAGACCATTCTCAGCAAACCAAAAGTCTATTTTGACTATCTTGAACCTTATGGATCCAATGGATGGATTTTCAAAAGAATTATGAGACTTCTAAAGGTTGATATGCTACAGATGTGTTTTCAGTGAACCTAGAGCCACAGGGTGCCACCAGGTGTTGGAGGCATAGCCAGAGCAGCTAGAGGCCAATTTCAGGAAGTGAATAGTAATTTATGACTATCTTGGACATTATAAATCCAATGGAGGGATTTTCAGAGCCATTTGGATAATTATAGAGCCGAAGAAGCCACAGGGAAGTTTTAGGGAGCCCAGGCCCAACAGGTGATGGAGGTCTATATTAGGGAGCCAGAGCTCATTCTGAGAAAATGAACAGTCTATTTAGGATGAATGATATATGATGGAGATATTAGAAAAGGTTTTAGGGACAAAATAGGACTTCTAAGACATTTTGGGCCACATAGAAGCTCAGGGAAGCTCAAGGACATCGACAGAAAAGGTTAATCCCAAGGTGGCCTAGGCCCATTTCTAGAGACTAAGCAGTCAATCTAGGGAAATGATGGTATTCTAAACCCATTGGTACAGTTCATACAACCACTGGAGTTGAGTAGCCACTTCTAAAATATATTTTCCATCTTGTTAGTCATCAATATTTTTCACTATTTGTAAATGACTATAGGATGGTTCTAGTTTTCTGAAAACAACATTCCTTGAATATTGTGAGTTTCAGAAATCTCACTGCCTTCATTATCCTTATAAATTTTTTTTCACTATTCCTCATTTTTCCATCTCAAAGTCACCCTATTGCTCCTAAAAGACTCCTTATGGACTTATTCCTCTCATCTTCATCCTTCTTTTTTGCCTATGACCTCATTACCCTGTTTTCCCCTGTCATATAGACTCCTTCCTCCCTCTAGGGTTTCCTAGTGATGACACATTCCAATGTCCCTTTGGGCATAATAAGCTATAAAAATACTCTATTTTCACCTGAAGATCTCCAAGTCAAATTTCAGTCAAGATCAGGTCAAAGAACACCCCCACTAGGTCATTAGGGTTTTTGCATTGTTTAAGGCCATCCTTCGATGTTTCAGGCACAACTTTTCCTTTGCTAGAATCTGGCTCATATTTAATAGAATGTGAAGACATTTTTATTCAATAATGGCCTAAAATATTTCCAAAGAAGATTATCTTTTCAGTTCAGAGTCTGCACATGAGGAAAATTGACAAACTTTGGCACTTTTGTAGGAGTGTTGAAGGTTCTATCAGCAGAAGGTATTGATGAGGTAGACTTTCTACTCTTGAATGAAAACAACTTACAACAAGGGAATGGAAACACTTAGTCTTGTAGATGATTAGGTTTTTGAACTTGATGGTCCATTTGAGTGCCAAAACAGTGACACCTTGCAGAAAATGGCATGGAGGAAGCACTAAACCCTAATTTCCTCTTCCACTAGGCCAGGGTTTGCTATGGAAAAGAGGCATATGAGTAGAAGATCCATATAGTAGGTATGAAGCCATACCAACTCATAAACATCATGCCTCCATCATTTTCTAGGAATTCATTCCAAGATCCAAGCTATTTGTCAGTCATAGGGCTAGTTTTGCTTCAGAATATGTTTACAACCAAACAAAGATGAATTTGAAAAAATTGAGAGAGATTTTTTTCCATCATAGGTCCAAGAAGAAAAAAATCCATATTTTACACAGGTGTCATGTTTTTAGAGCAATGTCAAAAGTATAGGTGTCGTGGGAGAATTGTTGCACTTCTGGAGTGACCTTGGGAAAATCAGGTTTTCTCATAGCTAGAGTATCCAAATGAATTGATTGATGAGTCAAATGAAAAATAGACTGGAAGATATTTCTCATGATCTATCATTAGCTCAATTTGGATTTGAGAAAGGCCTCCAAAAGTTTCCTGCACCAACAATCTGCATTTTTGCACCATCATTCATCACTTTTTGACCAGTCTTGGGAGAATTAACTTTTGATAGGTCAAATCAAATCCACTTAGCAAAAAAAATGTATATTGGGAAAGTAGCTAGGATAATATTTCCAACGAGCTATCATGGGGGCCCAATTTGGACATTGGGAAGGCCTCCAAATGCCCTCTGCAAAAAGCACTACGCCCTTAGAAATTGGTATTGTGCACTCAGAAACTAGCGCTGCGCCCTCAGCCCTTGGCATTGCGCCCTCAGCACTGGCACTGCGCCCTTGGACAGAGAGGCTTTCTAAGTGATCCAATCACCCAAATCAAGTCAAATTTCTTCCAAATCTTGGATCAAGTCTTCCAAAGCACTAGGAAGAGGTAAGTACCTTATACACACCCACCTTCAAGTTGTTTTTATGTTTTTCTTAATGAATGGAATGGAACCCTAAGATCAAAGCCTAAGTTTCAACCTTGAAATCACTTTTTTTCCATTGCTCCATCTTCCTAGGCAGATTTCGGTGATACAAAAGGAAATTGTAGAACTGAAAGGTTATCATTGATTTTTTTAGCCTCTCACTCTCATACACCTATACCCTCACTCACTCATCCCATTCAATTGCGAAAACTAACTTTTCATTACCATTCTTCATCTCCTTTCCATTTACATTCCGGGGTTTTATAAAGCCAGAATTCACAATGTCAGAGGATAGTGGCAGTGATGGTGAAGCCCAAATGCCAAAGAGGCATGATCATAAGGGAGGGTCCCTGCCTTCTTCACCAACAAATGAGGTACATAAGGGCAAACAAAAGATGACAGAAGAAGATGTACATGAGGTAGCCATTCATGATGAGGATGACCTCCATGAGACAAAGGCTGATTTTGACCTTGTTGATTTAGATGATCAGCATGATGATGAGGCCTTCAAAATCATTTTGAAGCAGAAGGATGCCCAAATCATTGAGCTTCAGACCAACTTAGAGAGATATGAGTTTATCATTGCATACTATGAGCAGGAAAATGAATAACTCAAGACCAAGCAGGCCATCATGGAGATTAAATTTCTCAAAGAAAAAATAGAATAAAACAAGGCAAAGGCCTTACTTGATGAGGCCTATAAAAGGTATGGTGAAACCAATGCGGAAAAAGAAAAAGTTCCAAGAAAAAGACCTAGGACTAGAGGGTTGAAAATAGCTCTAGAACTTGAGAGGAAAAAGGAGGTTGAGCTTGAAAATGAGCTTACATTTGAATGAAAAATTTTCCATCATTGTCAATGAAAACCAGGAGAAATGGTTTGGAAGGGAAAAATAGCATCTTTGGAAGCTCCTAGAGAAGGAAAACAAGGACAATGACATATTTAGAAGGATGGCCAGGAACTACTTCAAGAAAAACCAACTTGCAAGGTAAAAGCTACAAAACGCCAAATCAAGACTTGAAACCCTAACTAAGAAAAATGAAGGGTACAAGCTTAAAATTCTTGCTGATTTATCCCTCCAAGCCTCCAAAACATGATCAACAAGGTAAAATCCAAATTTTGGCACTTGGTGCAAGTTTTTGAAATTTTGACTCCTTTGCTTGCAGACAAAAGGGCCAAGCATGCAACGCCAATGGCGCTGTGCTATTTTTTAGGGAACTCAAATGGGGAAAAACTTACATTTTAATGTTCCTCATGGAAAGGAAATCACCCACAGAAAATTTCAGCTCATTTGGAGCAAAACTAGTCCTCCCAAAGTGCCAGAAACCACTTTAAAATCACCTTTCTACCCTATTTTCAACACTGGCGATGCACCCGAAAAGTATTGGGAGAATGGGTTTTTGACTAATAAAATGGGAAAAAATTCGAAGCTAAAGTTATATTTGGAAACTAGACAGACTATACTTTCTAATGAGATATCATGGAGCTCATTTGGACACCGGGACAACCTCTAAAGCTCAGCGGCAAAAGAGGCAATTTTTCTAGATTTGGCGTTGCACCCTTGGCTTCACGTTGCGCCCTTGCACATTGGTGTTGTGCCCTTGATTGAAAGTCAAAAAAAGACACAAGAAGTTATTAAAAAGATATTTTTGAAGTCTTCAAGGAAAAAAATCTACAAATTTAGCTTAGAATTTATGTTAGAAGTTATTTTTGTAATGCATGAGGCTCTGAAATTTTTCCTTGGGCCTTGCATGGTCTCAAAGGTCAAAATGCCTTAAATATGTAATAAATGACTTCTAAAACCATAGCTATGGTTTCCACCTCCTCATTTTCAAGTTAAATACTGCATGGAGGCTTCATGTTTATTGTCGTTGGTTGATTATTGAGCTCAATATCATAGACTTGGAGTTGAGAAGAAATTGGCTTTGGAGTTTTGTGAATGCTTTGATTTGAATGGAAATGGAGCAAGCACATTTGCAAGATTCATGAACATGGTTAATGGTGATGTTATTCTAATTTAGTACTTGTCTTCTTATGTTTGCATATTGTTAGTATGAATCTTAATTCCAAGCGTATGAAAAAAAGACCACTTTAGCTGTGCATAACCAACAGCCCTAAAAAAATAGATGACTGCTAATATCTTTAGATCTGCAGTTAGGTGATCAAGATAAATGCTACAAAAATCTAGATCTATGCATTAGAAGACATTAAATAGTAGAAAAAACAAGATTTACTCCATGCATCCAATAGAGAAGATAAGAATATGTTGAATGAATTTTTTATTAGGGGCATCTGGGAGGAAAACACAGGAGGGTGTTCCCAATTCTCCTCAATGGGATGGGTTCTTGAAATTCCTCAGCACTTCAAATCGATAGGCCATCTCAGGGTCAAACCCTTCGGGAAACTTGTTTAAAGCTGAGCCTTGTGGAGGTTTTAGTTCTGGGGAAAGTGCATTATACACACTATTAAATCTAGTGCAATAAGCTTGCACACTTTCCCAGTGTTTCTATGGAGATTCTTGTAATCAGAAAGGACTTGGAGAGGATTCTTCTTTACTTCCCATTTGTTTAAGAAAGTTTGATGGAAGGCTTGGAGATAATTAATACTCTGGGGGGTTAAACCTTTGAACCATTTTCTTACTTCTCCCCCTAAGCTCTGAGCAAAATAATCTAAGCTTGACAGAATCATCATCAATTTCATTTCTGTCGAAGTAGTCATTCATTTTATCCACATGTTGTGATGCAGTTGTAGCATTGCTAGCATCATATAATGGAATTTTGGACTGATAGTCCTGCGGAAGATTGACTAATGGTGCAGGAAGGACTAAGGGAGCATACCATGTTGCCATGCTATGTGGTGGGGGTGGATTTACAAGAGGTGGATTAACAAAAGGGAAAGTGGGCTGAAGTGGAGTGGTTCGAACAATGGATGTAGGATGAGCAGAAGTGGATGGACCAGGAATAGATTGCTGAGCTTATCTTGGATGAGAGACACCTAAATTGTGAAGGAAATGAAAATCAAGAGGTGTTGTTTCTCTGCTGCCAGGATGTTCACTTGTTTCAGGAGATGAAAGTGAAGACTCAGAATCTAACTGATCTAAATCAGCAAGAGACCTAGTTCTAAAGGGATTTACTAAGTCAACTTGTGATTGTTGTAGAGCTGAAAGATTTTCAGGGACTGAATTAGCTCTCAAGGGTGATCTGAAAAGAGTTGATAATTGAATCCTAGGAGACTTTTTAAGGATAATTTCTGGGTTATCAACTAACTCAGGTGGATCAGGGTCAGGATAGGATCTAGTGTAAATATTTCTAGGAGCCACTATGTTGTGTTTTTAGACCCAAATAAACAAGAAAAGTTCAACCAAGTATGACAATCATTGAGAGGTTAACTAATCTATTTACAGAAATTTTAATCCTACAGTCCTCTGACCGAGTTTGAATGATATTATAATGATAAGGGTTCTTCCCAGTGGAGTCTTAAGGTCTGTTAAGGATTGTGGAGTCGCCAAGTGGAATTTTTTAGCTCGTAAGGAGGTAAAAGGTTTTATGGTCCACCACCATGTTTATTAAATACCAATCTAAAATATTTTTGGTGTTTTCTGAGTTACTTTTTAGTTGTGTGGTTTCTAATAATGTCCTAACTCTGTTTCAAAACTTAGCTACGGTTATGAGACAAAGACAATCTATTCTTATGGCTACGCTAGCTGATCTTTCAATGTTAGACAAAGTCTTAAGAGAATCCTAGGGTTTACCTAGTTTGTCACTGATTTAAACAAGTTTTATCATGATTACCAGTTCTTGGTAGCACTTAAAAAGGCTGCTTTTTACTTACTAAACAATGTTTGTTGGCCAGAGATGTTATGCCTAACGGTTCAACCAGCTAACTGAACAAATGTCATTAAATCAAGGGATTTCTGAGATGTCTAAAGTATTCAACAAGATAATAACTCAAAGTTCCCCAACGGAGTCGCTAGAAATGTTAGTTACTGGTGGCTCAGCTGGAAAACCGAACAATTGTCATAAAACCAGGGGTTATCTAGATTTTTAATGTGTTTTTTGAACTTTTATTAACTCGGAAAGATGTTTTCCCCAGTGGAGTTGCCAGAAATGTTAGGAATATGTAATCATCAATATTGGAAAAGTCCGATCACAGAAACAACATCGTTTCAACCACTTTGGGATTCTAGGATCTAGCCCTCCTGAATCCGGAGAGGGATCTCTCCAATAAGTGCAAAGATGGATTTGTCTTTGAAGTTTGGGGTAATGATATTAGGCTAGTTATGAAGGCCAAGGGTTTGTTTTGTTTTTGGATGGTTGAGCACGATTACTGTTTGAGGTGGAAAGTCCTAAATGCAAAGAGTTTCAAAGGTGAGAAGTTGCAAGCAATAAGAGTAAGCTTCGGCCAAAAAGATAGATGATTGCAGGTTTTAGTTAATTGGGCTATGGAGTCATAATAGGGTTTAATTGGAACAGCAAGAGGCAAGAGTGGTCCATGGGGCAAGTCATCTATGTCTAAGGATCTCTTTGAAGTTTGATTTATGGAATGAAATGATACAACAAGTAGGAAAATTAAACAGATGAGGAACAAAGAGCAGCCCAGGATCTAGTAAGTACTTATAAACTAGCCATCCTTTGACATAGACTCAAGAAAAAAATAAAAGTAAACTAGGATCTGGTAAGTAATTTTAAACTAGCCAGCCTTTGATACACTTTCAATAGAAAACATCTTAAAACAAAGGGAAGCTTGAAGGCAACCTTTGGAGTAGAAACCAGTGGGCTGGGCTCACCACAAATCCTCTCCTAGCTCTGCTTTACTTGGTTACCTTCAATACAAACACAAAGATAACACAAAATGGCCTAAGATCTAGTAAGTACTTCTAAACTAGCCAAATTTTAACACATTCCAAGGGAAACATTCAGACAGTTGTGGAGATGAAACTAGGACCAGGGCTCACCATATTCTCCTCAGTTCATCTTCACTAAACATATATTGAAAATAACATTTAAGAATAACATTCAGCTAAGACAATAAGACGAGGGAACGCCAACATTTCTATGCTTGAACTGAACAAATCATTCCTAAATAACACAATTTAGAAGAAAAAATTCAGATAAATATTTTCAGTCAGCGAAGGTTACTGATGTACAGTAGGTAGTAACTCTATGCATGTTGTTATTTATAAGAGAAAATGGAACACAGTGAAAACAGAAACAAAATAATGAGTTACAATGAGAAAAACATCACCATCAACATAGACCAGGATCCCATAAATCAGCTTGTATTGATGCTCCAAACCAATTACAGCTTTAAGTCGAGTGCTTTAGTTTAGCAACCATCTACACATCTCAGCCTAACCTATCTATCACCAGCAGAGCTCCAAGAGCCAGTGAATAGTATTTACAATCATAAGTTTCCAGCTCAATTACATTACAATGTTCAGTGACCTTGTCAACCAACCCCTCTCTCATCTTCTGCAGTAGCATATATAGAAGAATGGGGAGGTGAGATCTGATAAAAGATATCCAATTAAATTTAATACAGCTTAATGGATTCTTGGCCTTTGAAGGGCTCAATGAAGAAACTTTCATACGTATCCTCTGTATTAAATGATTTTCATAAAGATTTAAGTTCGATGGGAGATTTTGTTGACCTTTGAGGCTTAGTGTGGCGTCGAAGTAACTCTACAGATGTTTGTCATTAATTTGCCTGCAGAATTTACCTTTTGGCTATGTTGTGAGGCAGATATCCGGTCTTGATCAATAAATTCAGCCTCTGATTGAATACTTTGAGGTACAGGTGGCATTTCAGTAGCTGGGAGGAATCAATTTTCCTCAGATGTGGCGGTGGAGGTGTTCCTGTTGATAAAACACTTAAGATCTTCTTTAAACTGTGTTTTAAATCGGGGATTAGGCTTTTGATAAACATTCTTAGCCGTGATCCCCACAAATATGTCTTCCATTCTTTGTCCTGGTTCATTTTGATCTTCGTCACTGATACTCTTTGACTGTGCCCGATTTATGGTTTTTGTCGGTATGCAGGGCTGCGCAGGGTTATGTGGCATAAATGCCTTATGAATTATTAATAAAACGTGAAATTTGAAACTTGCGAATGATTACTCTGGTGGATTGAAGGCGGGAGGATCGTCACCCTCTGCTTCTGAATTTTCTTCGGACATGGCGGAAAAACCATTGAAAACCCTGCAAAATACAAACAAAAACTATGAAATCCATGCATATATAGGTTTACTGCTTCAGAAGGCACATGGAGAGAGTGGGTCCATTGGATGGCATCATCCAATGGTCGAGATTGATCGGGAGAAAACAAAAGGAAGGCGAAAGAATAATTTAAATCAGAGTCATCGATCGCACAAAGATCGACGGTCAGGAGGGTAGGTGGAAAGTCAAAACGGAGAAAACAGGCGATGAATTTTGGGCCATCGATCTACAGATCATATCGATGGCGGAGATGTTGTTATCACTGCACTGGAGCCTGGTTAACTGTCAGGCATCTTCGGTGAGCGGTAGTCGTCCGATGGGCAGCCTCAGATTAGACGGTGGATGCCAATATCGCGCGGGGTCCACGTTCGATGTTTAACGCGCGATGGACGACGGTTTGGTGAATAGTGCCCATGACACGTGTCAGCGAGCGTATGGAATCACTGCGAAATGTAAGAAAACCGCCCTCCGCTCGAAGGCAGTACGATGGATACCGCCGGTTTTGGCAATGGAAAGTGGATGGCGGGGACCACCGTGGTGATGGATTTTTATGGTTTTTAATGGTTTTCAAGGCTAGTAATGGGCAACGATAGAGGGAAAAGGGGAAAAATGCTAAACAAGGGGTACTTTGAGTGAAGCAAGGGGATTTTGGGAGGATTTAGAGGGTAAGAGGGGAATTTTGTCAAGGGGGAAAAAGGTTAAAATGAGGTAAGTTTGGAAGAAGGGGAAATGGGAAATGGTGCTTGCAGCAATATTCTTCCTTGGGAATCAGCAGGATTTTTGAGTGTAAAATAAACCAGCAGTGAAGATTACGGATAGAGGCAGGAGGCTTCCAAGAGTCTTCAAGAGCCAACACTTTTTAGTAATAAAATTTGTTCCTTGAAGGCTCAAAAATTCTTAGCCACCTTTTTCTATAAAAATTTTTATAGGTGGCTAACACTACTATGCTCCAAAAGACTGTATCCAACTTGCAAACTCAAATGAAATTGGATAAGGCATCATTACATGCCAGGGATTTAAGGATAAAATCCTTAGAAGATTTGGTAATTGAAACAGGAGCAGATCCTTCTAACACTGAAGTTGCTAGAAAATTAATAAAGCAGAAGAATGATGATATTGCAGCCTTAAGAAAGCAACTTAAATTTCCACAAAGTGAGCACCCTCAGGCAAAAGAAGTGCTTCAGGAAAAGACAGAGAAAGAGGAAACTATGAAACTTGTTTTGAAAATGATAGCCCAGATAAAAGAGATGGAAAACCAAATAGAATCTCTAATGCAAGAAAATGAAAATTTGAAGAAAGCTCAACAAGCTTCCATTCCTACAGTTATTCCAACTATAAGTACAACTATTCCCTCGACATTGGCAGAACATCTGGCACCGAAAGGAGTATCGGAAATTGTAGTGTCAATTACTTCTAAAGACATCTCTGCCACTTCTTCATCAACATCACAGGAAAATCCAACAGGGGAAACAACTGCCATAGTTAAGGCTATGGAAGACATGTCCATAAAACATAAAGAGATAATCAGTTTAAAAGGCACCATAAGAAATATGGAAACATCCAACAGAGATGCCTTAATCACTTCCAAAGGACATGAACAAAGGGCCAAGAGATTGCAGGAACAGGTTAATATTCTTCAACAACAAGTTAATCTCACTGAGCAGGTATCCTTCATTAAGAATTATCTGTGTAATAAAATCATTCAGGGCATACATTTGCAATGGCCCTCAATCCAAATAATCTATGAACAAAAAGAGTTACTTAAAATAGAACAGATAGAAATACAGAAGACCAAAGAAGAACTGGCTGATAAGCCTACTCAAGCCTTAAGACTTATCACATTTCCGAATAGTAAACACAGAGAAGAACTTGAGGAGCTAAAAATTTAGGACAGAACTGAAAGTATATTACAAATCAAAAAGGTCCTGAATAAGAGAAACATGATGAATAATTTGGAGGATAGGTGCAAAGATATGAACTTGGCTATCACCAGATTTGAGGCCAAATACACAGTGCTGTCACAAGCAAGTTTACCAGATATTCATGCATTGAATGAAAATTTAATGCCACAAAAATATTATGATAACAAAATCAGGGCTGCGAAAGAGCAGGTCAATAAACCTTTACCTCAAGGGTCTCCTACTGGTAAAGTCATTTTGGAATATTTTGAAAAAAATTTCTTCTTGAAAAATGAGATCAAACATATTTTCGTGGTTAAGCCAAATTTTTAAAAGTATACAAAGGCAGATGAAAGTTACAGGAAGCTAAAAAGCATGAAAATTCCTAGCACAGAGCAATGGAAAGAATTCACTGATTTACTATGAAAGTTTGCAGTCAAAGTATACCAAGACGAAAAATTAGTGGTCAAAGAGTATCAGTAGTGAAAGTGTATTAGTAAAAACAAGATATTACTACTAGTTATTTTTAATTTACAATAGTAAAAAGTGAAAGAAAGCAGAGTAAAAGAGTGTCAGGGCAGAACATGAAATAGGAGAAGTACACTACCAGCCTAGATCCATCTTAACTCTGGATCTATCAAGCGCTGAGAGGGATCAAATCTCTCGAGGTGAAAACCTCTTTTTTGAGTGCAAAACTTGAGGAAAGGTTTTCACCTCGAGAGATTTGATCCCTCTCGGCACTTGATAGATCTAGAGTTAAGATGGATCTAGGCTGGTTTCAGTCGTGTGCGACCAAGGAAAATCTATCGATAATATGAGGAACATATGCTTAATTTTATCAATAATATGTAAATACATCTAATATTAACATAACCATTTTAAATATGTTAAATATGTCTGAGATTTATTGAGTCATTTTAATTTTAAATTTGATTAGTTACCTCAGTTTGTCGAGATGATAAATATTGTAAAATAACTTTAATGATGAAATAAAATTTTGAATGCAAAGTGACAATGTAATAATATTAAATGATAGAAACTATGAATAATAAGAATGTAGTCAATTAAGAATAGTATTCATTGTGATCGATTTAAAACTATTTTCTTCACCTATTCTTATTTTCACCCATGTTAGTTTTATCATATTTTCATATTGATTATTTGAAAAGGACAGTTGGAATCATAAACCATTTAAATATTTAGCTCGAGCTGTTGTAGTAAACATCATACCTTGTCTCTCTTGCTCTCCAATATTAATAGGTTGAATTACTATAACACAAAAATAAATGTACATTGTCAATAATGTTTTGTGCTTACATTGAAATCATTACACACACACTATTAATCCAATTACTTTAAAATTAATGTACCATCATACATCCAATTACATCAAATTAGAAATCAACATATACACTGAAATCTGAAATCATTGCACACACACAATTAATCCAATGACTTTAAAATTAATGTACCATCATACATCCAATTACATCAAATTAGAAATCAACATATACACTGAAATCAATGCAACTAATGCAAGAAATCAAATAATAATAGAAAACAACATCTACACTAAAATAAATGTATCTAATGCAAGTAATGAAATATGATTAGAAATCAACATCTACACTCAAATAAATGAGTCTAGTGCAAGTAGGAAAATAGGATTTAAAGCCAACATCTACACTGAAATCAATGCATCTAGTGCATGCAATAAAATAGGTTTAGAAATCACCATCTACACTAAAATAAATGCATTTAGTGAAAGGAATCAAATAGGATTATAAATCATCTACATTTAAATCAATGCATTTAGTTAAATCATCTACATTTAAATCAATGCATTTAGTGAAAGCAATCAAATATAATTATAAATCAACATCTACATTGAAATTAATGCATCTAGTGCAAGCAATCAAATAAGATTAGCAATCACCATCTACACTGAAATCAAGGCATTTAGTGAAAGCAATCAAATAGGATTAGAAATCACCATCTACATTGAAATCAATCCATTTAGTGCAAGCAATCAAATAGGATTAAAAATAATCTACATTGAAATCAATTCATCTAGTGAAAGAAATCAAATATAACCAAAAATCAAAATCTACATTAAAATTAATGCATCGAGTGAAATCAATCAAATAGGATTAGAAATCATCATCTACACTGAAATTAATGAATTTAGTGAAAGCAATCAAATAGGATTAGAAATTATCTACATTAAAATCAATCCATCTAGTGTAAGTAATCAAATATCATTAGAAATCAACATATACACCAAAATCAATTCATCTAGTGCAAGAAATCAAATAGGATTAGAAATCACCATCTACACTGAAATCAATGCATCTGCTGTAGGAAACCTTTTTCCCTCTCTCCCCCATATATATCTATATATCCATCCATCTCTCCTTCCTTTTCTCTTTATCTCACCCCACCATAAAAAAACTCTCTCTCACTCCATATCTATCAATTTCCTTGTCCCTCCCTCCTTCTCTCCATCTAACTTTTTTTCTCTTCACCTTACATCTATATCTATATCTCACTCTATCTCTCTCTATATCAACTCCAAAACATAAACTCTCTTTCTCCAATATATCTATCTATCTATCACTCCCTCCTCCTCCTCCTCCTCTCTCTCTCTCTCTCTCCCCCCCCTCTCTCTCTCTCTCTCTCGCTTCTATCTCTCTTCCTTCCTGCTACCCTTTCTCCTTCTCTCTCCATCTTCTTTATCACTCCCTCTCTCTCTCTCTCCACCTTTCACCCTCTATGTCTTTATTCTTACCTCCCCCTCTCTCCATCTCCATCTTAATATCTCTTTCCCTACCTCTCTTCACTCTCTCTCTTCCTTTCTCTCCCCCCCCTCTCTCTCTCGATCTTCACCTTCCAACTTTGTTACCATATGCCTCTCTCTCTCCTTCTCTCCCCCCTTCTCTCCATATCTCCTTATCTGTCTCTTTATCTCACCCCAAAACATACACACTCCCTCTTCATCTCTCCCTTGTCACTCCCCCTCTCTCTCCACTACTCACTCTCTATGTATTTATTCTTCCCTTCCTCTCTCCTCATCCAGCTCCATCTCTCAATCCCTCCCTCTCTCCCCCTCCAAATCAATATTTCTATCCCTCCCTCTCTCCTCCCATATCTCCTCCTCTCTTTCATGTCCCCTCTCCTTTCCTTCCTCTCTCTCCCTTTCTCTCCTACCTCCCTTTCTCTTCCCCCATCTCTCTCTCTCTCCATCTCTCAATCCCTCCTTCCCCCCCCCTCCAAATCCATATTTTTATCCCTCTCTCTCTCCTCCTCTCTTTCAAGTCCCCTCCCTTTTCCTTCCTCTCTCTCCCTTTATCTCCTACCTCCCTTTATCTTCCCCCATCTCTCTCTCTCTCTCTCTCTCTCTCTCTCTCTCTCTTACAATCCTCTCTTCCTCTCTCTCATCATTCCTCTCTCACCTCCTTCTATTTGACCGCCCAGCCCTCTTTCTTTCTCTCTCTCTCTGTCTTCCAATCCTCTCTCTTCCCCCATCACTCTATCTCACTCTCCAACTATCTTACTATTTCTATCCCTTTATCCTTCTCTCCCCCCTTGTCTCCATCACTCCTCCTTTCTCCTTCTCTCCCCTTTATCTCCATCACTCCTATGTATCTTTATCCCACCCATAAGCATACACACTCTCTCTCCATCTCTCCCTTGTCACTCCCTCTCTATGTATTTATTCTTCCTTTCCTCGCTCTGCCTCTAGCTCCATCTCTCTAACCCTCCTCTCCTCCACCTCTCATCCTTTCTGTCTCTCCATTTCTCTCCTACCTCCCTCTCCCTTCCCCCTTTTTTCTCTCTCTCTCACTCTCTACACTCCAATCCTCTCTCCTTCTCCCTCCCTCTCTCCTTATCTCTCTCCCACCTCCATATTTATGTCTCCCTCTCCCTCTCTTACCCTTCTCTAACTCTCTCACTCTTCTCACTCTCTCTCTCTTCATTCCTCTTCTCCCTTCTCCTTCAATTTATCTCCATATCTCCCTTGTCACTCTCCCTATTTCTCCACCTCTATCATATATCATGATATATTAATATATATTACAATATAATAAATTTAATATTGTATTAATCTAAACATATTAAATTTAATAATATTAATATTTTAATATTAATGTTAGGGTTAATAATGTTTTTTTTGCATGGTATTAATAATAATTTGGTCCATGGTATTTGACCCTTATACTTCATATATAATTAGATCTTGATTTCTAATCGTATTTGATATATTTTTATTTATTTACCTTACCTCTTTATACGTCTTTTATATTTACTTATTTACCATACCTATTTTATAAATATATTATTTGGCCCATGGTATTTTCCCATGGTATTATTAATAATTTGTCTCATGGTATTTGGCCCATGGTATTAATAATAATTCGTCCCATAGACTTCACATAAATAAAACCTGTTTTTGAGTTTTTGTAAATACCTTTTTTTGAGTTTTTGTAAATATAAAAATCGGTTTTATTTATTTACCATACCTCTAGTTTATTTATATTTTTATTTATTTACCATACCTCCTGAGTAATATAAAAAGAGGTTTTATTTCTATACCATACCTATGGTTTATTTATATTTTTACGTACTTACCATATTTTATTGATTTACCATATCTCTTTTTTGAGTGTTAGTAAACTCTTCATATTTTAAGTTTATATCGTTTACATTTATTTTTAATAAATTTTTAATTGTTCATTTATATGTTTATGTAAGCTATTGTTCAAGCCGACATTTTTTTTTGGCTTTCGACATACTTACACATCGGGGTCATACTGGGCTGTAGAATGCTCCTCCCGGTGCAAGTCATCTTCCACAAGATTATGTCCCAAATGCCAGCAATACTTCTAGCTAAACAAAAAATCAGTTTTAGTAGATAAACTGTTCTATTTTTCTTGTAAAAGAGGATAGCTTGCCCATCTGTTTTGCAGATGTCCCTCTTCTTATGTAATAATTCCTATTTTTTCTTGAGATATTCTCTCAAACTTTTAAGATATTTTGTAAGCAATTTATTTTTATAAATATTTCATCTTTCTAACTATTTTGTGTGGAATAAAATTTTCAAGACTACAATAGACTTTTTTGTTGAAACATTGGGATTTTATGTGAGTTAAGTTGAAGCAGCAGGCTAGAAACTGAAGCTAATAGACATCATAACTAATGATCCTCGTGTTGATCAGATGAGTATTGTATCTTCCAGTTTTCATTATTTATTTCTTTAAGTTTCATTCATACATCTTGCGTTATCTTCCATCTTAAATGAATAACTAGGAAAGGTATTACAAAATCAGTGTAAAAGGCTCTATGTTTTTACTAGTTTTCATGATTATGTTTTCTGCTGATTTTCAGACTTTAGAATTCTTAATTTCTCTTTAGTCTCGTTTGACCTCAATTTCCCTCTTCCTTTTCTTTGATCTAAGGATTCTTAACTGCCCTTAGTCCAAATCATACCACTTCATCAAAATATCCTTTTTAAACCCTATGAAGATCATCTATCTTTCCCTTAGTATATTTGTTCTTTTGACCTTTGTTTTCTAGTCTTGTTTGCTATAAATTTGACTCCATTGCCCAATGGTTAGGTAGATATTTATATGGTTTCCCTTGTATTATTTTATTCCTACCAACATTCAAAAAATCAAACCAAATTGTCCGCTCATAGCTAGCCTAAAATCCATTACAAAACAAAGCTAAATCTTAAGGAGAGATCCCTCTCCAGAACTCAGGAAGGCTAGATCTTGAATTCTAAAAGAGGTTAGGTTCTTGGTTACCCCTAGTTTTATTTAACTATAAACCAAAATCCCATGACCTAATAATTACTAGGGTGATAACATACTGGAAACCATACTGGGGATTAACCACTCTCCAGTTTTAAGTTTAATATTGGAGGAAGATTTTTAAACATATCTTTTGTACTTTAAGATTAAGTTTAAAGGTTGTGGCTATTTACAGAATAACATACTGGTGACCATACTGGGGATTAACCACTCTCCACTTTTAAATTTAATCTTGGAGGAAGAGTTTTAAACATATCTTTTCTACTTTAAGATTAAGTTTAAAGGTTGTGGGTATTTACACAATAAACATTTTGGCTCCCAAGAAAGTCTATTATACTAGATGCAACCCTGATCCCAATCCTGTAGATATAGTAGAAAATCTAAACTAGATAGGAAAAAAGAAAAAACAAACTGTTAGTTCAAAAACTAAAGTACCCCTAAAAAGAGTTGATTCTTTACCCAAAGAATTAGTAAGCTTATCATACATTGAATTTGATTTGAAGTTTGAAAAATATTTATTTAGAACCAAGTCTGAAAATGATTTAAAGGAAACTATTTTAGATCCTATTTTTACTTCCTTTGTGAATGAAAAGAAGAGAGTTATTTCAGCACCTATTAAATCAGATAAAACTGAAAGTCAAAGTCTAGTAAAAAGGGTAAGTGTCACTAAATTTAAAGACATTGATGAAGCTATAAATTTATCCAATTTTTTGTCTCAATTTAAACCTCCAGTTTCTCAGTTATACACCACCATCTTCATAGCAGCAGATTCTACTTTGTATGCTACCACCTCATTTACATATTCCACTATCAGTTCTCCTTCGGAGCCTATTAGTCCTGATTTTCCTTTGCAACCTAGGATCATATATTCATCATATCCTCAATCCACCGCTAGTTCATCCACATATCCATTCATCCCTAAGCTGCCCTTGCAGCCAAAAGTAGTATTTCCATCATTCACCAAATCTATTACAATGACCACCATAAGCCCTAGCCATACTACTTCTTTTTCATCTCCTTTTTCAAGCCCTTCAAATACATCCACTGTTGTAATCAACACTACCCCTGCAACTACTACTATACCTCCAAGTTTAGCAAGAATCCAAGCCGTTGTTATAATTTACTGTAGGAATAGATAAATACTTTACTGAGAGAAATAAACATAAATAACCTAGCAAAAAATCATAAACATTAACACAAATATTTAACTGGGAAAAACCCCAAACTCTGGGGAAAACCCATCCTAATGAAATTTCATTAGCCTTGGCCAAAACCCTGGCCAATCCAGCCAAGTGAGCCTTCACTGCTCACCTCAAGGCCTACATTACAATGAAGTCCTCTCAGCCTTTTATAGGCTCCATTACATGCAATACCATGGGCTAAAACCATGGGTGCACAAAACCATGTGCCCCAAAACCACTACTATTTACCCTAGTCAACATTGACTCTACCCCGAGCCATGTTTACCTAACAATTCTCCCCTTAAACTTGACTTGGGGATTATTGACTAAATTCAGCCAAAACTGCTAAGTGAGACAACCCCGCTCACTCTAGCTCTTCCCCCCTCAAATTTTTATCCAGGGTAATTGTTAATTTGACATCCCCCCTATCACCTAGGTCTAACCCAGACTTTACCAGTGATTACCCAGGGGTACGCATGCCATACCAGGTCTTACAACAGTATTCCCATCTACATGTAATAAAATTAACTTCATTATAATATTTTTTTTTTGTTTCATTGTTGCTATTATTTGAATGACCATTCTCTACATTCATTCATGATATCATCTCCAAAGAGGACATCATAGTTGTACATCAATTTCCATATAAAAAAAATCCATCTACCGGATTACATGGGTCACCAACCTCTGTAACCGCCAGTCCTCTAGGAATTCTCTTCAGATACATGGTTCATCAATTTTTAATTAATCCTCCTACAAATATCCTCTCTCATTCAAAACAGTTAATTGACACACTCTGTCAAACAATTTTCTCTCGCAGCTAATGGATTGCTATTCTAGCACATATTCTCTCCTTATTCTTTCATCTTTCATGGATATACCCTAGCCCATTTTCCATGTTCTTCATTTCTTGTGTTGAACCTTCCACAAGCCATTCTTGGCACGATTTAAAAAAAATGATCTGACACTAAATTATTGTTGCATCCGAGCAAGAGCCTTTTCCTCACACATCATTTTCATCATGGTCCATTCCTTCGGAAACATAGATGAGCATTTAATTCCTTGATGCTGCTGACACCACACTCCACCACTCATATTCCTATCGCATATCTGTCTTGACATTAATTTTTGTGGCGCAAATCTGAACGTTCGCGTTCTCCATCTTACTCTCAGCCAATTCTAGGTGGAACGATCAAATGGAAAAAAATTTCAGGACTAGCATAAGCTACACCACTTCAAACTTGGATATATACCTTCTCACAACGAGAGAACCCAGATCGACTCAACCAATCTAATCCTTGGATGAGCATCATGACTGCTTCCTCAATGAGTGACACATGAATGATATCTTTATATGTGAAGGTATTTGTGTCTTCGAACTGTTGACGGGTAGGGCGGTCCTGTCCATTGTCATCGTAGCCACAGCTGTCGCCGCCTCCACCAAAGCATCCACCACCATGACCATCAAAGCTTTGACCCCCGCCCCATCCACGTCCTCTGCCGTGGCTCTATCCTTTTCTTGCAGTAGTGTTGTCCTCACCATTGCTTCGACTCCAGCCTCGACCATCGTTGTTCTCTTCATTACTCTCTCTTGTCATAATTCTCATCGATCTGTTCGTCCAGCCAACGCATCGCTCACATTAATCCACCCACCATCAGGCTTCAATTCCTCTCTCCAGCTCATCCATGGAAACTCCATCGCGGCTTTAAAATTATGCACAAGTTTATAAACCTTTTAATACACAATCAATTTCCATGATATTCGCAGGACCGACAAAGGTACATAATTCCTCTCTCTTGATGGTGTAGAAAACCCATACAAAAATGGTTGCAAAATATGACTATGTTGGTGGATCAATAGTCAGACCAAAATTATAGATCTAGAGTGATCTTTAGGCAAAAAAAGGTGGTAAATGAATGGGAAAACCCTTCTATTTATAACAAAATATTGAGTTAGTCTAGATATTGGTGCATAATTAAAATATTGTTAACCAAATCAAGATCCAACTTTTATGGAATATTTTATTATATTTGTTGGAGGGAAAAGGAGTTTGACTTGGGTCAAATCCCTTTATTTGTAAATAATAAATAAATAAATTATTTATTTATCGTTTAAAGGATGTGGTTGAATAATAATCAAATAAATAATGATTTATTTAATTATTTAAGGGTGATTTAGTCATATTCCACAAAGAATATTATTTAAATAAGGTTTAAATAATTATTCTTAGGAAATAATAAGATAAATAATGATTTATCTAATTAATTTCCCTATTTTGGGTTAAATATAACCAATAATATTAATTAAATTGATATTTAACTCATTATTCCTTAAGGAGAATCAAACAAATTTAGATTTATTTAATATTTCCTCATGGGGTTTCCTGTTTAGACCATAAAAAACTTAATAAAGGTGGTTTACTAAGTTATTTTTAAGAGGTCATCCAAGTCCCTCTAGACCTGTCTTCTGGAATGAATGAGCTGATGTCGACAGAAGGAGGTTTGCCATAGGTGAGGCAATAAGGGATCCTCAATTATGGCATGAGAGAAAATAGTAGAGCAACTAACAGACTGACACCAATGATGACGATGAATTGGGGGGTACTGAGTAGCGAATGGACGACTTCCCTTGGTAGAGCATAAGGGCATGGATGGCCTGGCAGCAACTGACACAATATCATGAGGGATAGGGGATAGTGGGACTGAAGGCCATAATGTGCGACACGAGAGAGGGACCAAGCAATGAAGGATGGAGGACTATAGTGGGATGTAAAGGGACTTGGGATAGACTCCATGAATGCAATGATGATTCAACTCAGATGTGCTAAACAAGCGTGACTTGATGGTGCTTCCACACAGAAAAAGTCCAATGGGGACCATAAAAACATGAGTACAAGATGGTAACTCACGACGAAAGTCGACACGAGCGTGTACAAGTATGGAGGAAAAGTGGTGCCCCTAGTACGAGTGTTGCAAGTGAAGAAATTATATTTTTAGAAGGGGTGAAGTGACGCTTCTTGGAAAAAATGTGTCTTGGTGAAGTATCAGATCACTAAAAACTAACAGATACTCATTTGAGGGCTCGGTGAGAGCTTTCCAACGGTACAGACAGTTTGGTAAATGGAGCTACGGTTTTCTCACAGCAGGTGAAAGAAAAAATAGGGGTTTCTCTTTTAGTAAGGCATTTTCTCTCCAAATTCACTCATTTTCATGTGGAGCTGTCGTGAATGTAGAGAGGAGAGAAGGCCCTAAATCTTGCAGCGATTGTAGCAGACAAACCGATCGTTGGAATTGAGATTCGTCAGTTGCAGGTAAGAATAATCCTACTCTTTCATTTCAGTGGATTGAATGTTCAGTTTAGGTACCCAGAGCTCATGAATAGGCTAGGTCACACTTTTTGGGGTTTGTTCTGCGACCTAGGTGGCAGGTACTAGGCTTAAAACTGCGACTTGTCCCAGGAAATGACCTGAAAAGTGAAACCTATCAGGGAAAGGGGTTTCAGTGTTGTTTTTGGCTGAGATTTGGGATTTTAATGGTTGAGGGGCATAGGTTCCCCCAAGCATGTTGTGGTCATGCCAAAATGTATTTAGAAAAAAGGGGAAGCTAGACACATTTTAATGATGTGGTGTGCCATTTGTTTTTGTTATTGTTATGCAGTTTGAGAAAGGGAATGGAGGATTACCAATCTCTTTTGGTACTGTATATATGAATCAAATGGACTTTAATTTTCCATATTGGCATACATGGTGTCATTATCCCAAAGAGAGGATTTGAAGATAATGAACTGGTGCTCTCCCAGAAAACTCACAGGTTGGTCAACAACAATGTCGAAGGGACTAGGTTGTTTATGTAAGATGAAGGAATGATGATGGGTATCATCCCTAGAGTGATCTGAAGTGATATGGGACTCTAGAGGTTCTTCTTAATGTGGAAGAATAATGGTACTAGAGTTGACATGACTAGATACACTAGGAGAGTTGTGGAGAATTTCTTCTCCTAGTCTCTCAAATATGGGTGCCCCCTTACCCAAACATTGGGTGTCAATGTAATCGCCACAAGGTGTATGTGGTTCGAATGCATGGGTTCGATGTAAGGGGGAATAGATAAAGTTAGGGGTGGTGACTACTTCCATAATTTCATCATCGTAATAGAAGATGCAGTTACTGGTGGAAGAAAGACCACCTGACGTGGCAAAGCTACCTGACTCATCATCATGAGAAGGGAGGTTCACATGCGCATTGTCACAAGTGGTGATATAAGAGTAAGAAGATAAAGGATCTACTGATGTTGAGCCCAGGGTGATCGCTGAAGGGAGGTCAAGCGAAACATCAGGGGAAGTCTCTAAGGGGACTTCCACTGAGGGTCTCATGGATGTTGATAGGTAAAAAATGGTGGATGAAGGCTCTGTCATCTCAACATCAGGAGTGGGAATGTCAATGGGAGCATTCATGTCCTCTATTTTTTCCGAAGCAAAATGCACAAATAAGGAAGTGGTGGACTCATTGCACTTGGCCTCGAATTGGTGAACCGCTTCCAAAGAAGAGCGACACTTTTCAAGGCGGGGACAGAGGTGAGTATAGTGGCCATGGAAATCACATAAAGAAAAAGGGTGATTTGTGTGCAAATAATTGTGTTTCGGGACTGAATCGGGTATAGTGACATATACCTCTGGGATATCAGACTCCCAAAAAATCTCATTGACCATGGACTTAAGATGAGGAAACTCCAGAAAAATATGGGTGGCGTGACAGACAACATCATAGAAAGCACATTGGATGGTATGCTTTGGAGGCTGAGGAGCGACAGGGTTCATCGGGGCAGCCTTTTCCTTTGATGCCCCCTTGTGAGATTTTCCCTTCTTACCCGGAGCAGTTGCAACAAGAGGTGGTTCCTGTTGAGGTGACTGAGGCACTGTTGCAGTGGGAGAAGTCATGGGGACCAGTTGAACCAAGATCAAAGCAAGATAAGGTTTAGGTTGACCAGGTGGGGTAGCAGCTGGAGGATCAAGGTACCAAATGGGAATCCCAAGGGTCGGGTTAGGAAGATATAGGGTGGCCATGACAGGTACCATGTAGACTCTTGGTGGGGGAGCTAGGAACTATATCTAACTAGAGGGGTAATGGCCAGGCGGGATGGCCCCTAAACAGTTAAGGCCTGGGGGAACCGTTCTAGGAGGGTAAGGAGGCTCATGAGTACCAGCTTAAGGGCCAATAGGAGGAGGTCCAAAGGGCTGAATTGAAGGGCTAGGAGAAGGCTACGGAGGGCAAGGAGGTTGCTGACTAGCCAAAGCGGGTTGCTTAAGAGCAACTCGAGATGATTGCATCATGAAAACATTCGATGAGCTGGGAACAGAGTTCATCATGAGAATCTGGTAATCATAGGTACTAGATGGAAGAGGTTGAGTGGCCATTTGACCTTCAGGTGGTTGGGTAGCCACAAATCCTTGCTGAGGGAAAGGATCAGTAAGCACAGTCGGTTGACTAGGTGCAAGACTGGGAGGGATAGAAGGGGTGGCTTGTTGTCCTCTCAATGTTGCTTAAGACTCCCATAGCTTCCGCATCTATGAAAAAAGAGGACAATCATGCATGTAATGACCATAAACACCACAAAAAGAACAGGGCTTATTCATCCAAATAGGCCTGCCCTGCTTGGGATGAGTGCCTTGTTGCTGGTTTGTAGTGTTAGGAGCATTACCTTGGTTAGGTCCAGGACTACCAGAGGCAGTTTGACTTTGAGCGCCTTTCCTCTTCTTTTTTGAGGCGGGAGGATTAGTCACACCCTGCTATGCATAAACCTACCCCTAAGGGGGCGGTGGTTGCTGTTGCTTGGGTTGAGAAGGCAAGGGAGGAGGAGGTGCTAATGTTGGAGGAGCTGGAGCACCAGGCTGTGGATACGGATAATAAGCAGTTTGGGTAACAGTGTGGTAAATAGGAGGTTGGGAAAAAAAGAGGAGGTATGTCGTATCCTGGATATGTGCTACTGGGAGGGGGAAAAGTGCAGGAGGTGCTGACCCCACCCCAAGGAAAGTCAGAGCCCATAGGAGGTTGAGGATACAGATTAGGGAAAGCTCCAATGATGCCGTAAGTGGTGTGAGATTCCCCTGATGTGTTCGCACCACCGGGCCTGGGAAGATCAGGTAGAACGGTATAAACATAACCTGATTGAGTGTAGATCAGGTCATACTTTAATGCAATTTGGAGAGCAACTTCTTCGATTTGAGGAAAGTGCGATGCGACATCTTTTCTGATAGGTGGTAAAATATATCTAAGGAACCAGTCCATGTAGACACTGTCTTCGAAAGTAGGAGCTCGACATAGGCTCTTTCTTCTCCACCATTCCTGGACATGATTGGAAAGTCGGGTCGCAGACGATTGATGGAAAGAAGTCAAGAGTTCGGTACCAATGTCATAACGAAGGGAGAGTTGGAAGTAAGAAAATAAATCCCGGGAAATAGTCGCAAAGGTGGTATGAGAGGAAGGGGCCTGATCAACATACCACTTAGAAGCTTCACCTGTAAGCATTTGTTGGAACAACCAAAGACGGACAGAGTCATTGGTAATGGAGTTAGACGAACACCACCCGTTGAAATATCGAACATGATTTGAAGGATCTTCTCTAGCAAGGCCTTCAAACTTTGGGATGTCAGAATGGAGCTTTGTCAACATATCAGGCCAACTAACGTCATGGTGTATAAGGTCATTTATAAACTGGTAAAAAACAGGGAGACTGAGGCCTGCCATGAAGGGGAGCAAGGGCACAACTCGAGTAGTGTCTGTTGCAGTCCCACTAGTGGTATTCTCAGCATGAGGGCCGGGGTTACCACCAGCATTAGGTCTTGTACCATACATGGTGAAGGTGACAGGGGGAGAACCGACGGCAGAATGAGAAGGAGAACCTAATGGACCAAAAGAAGAGTCGAAGTGTAGACTCGGTGGAGGAATAACTTGAATCCTATGTGGAGGAGTAAGTCTTCCTACCGAAAACCAAGGATGAAGGCCAAGAAGTATCTGGGATAAATGCCTTGGTGGCGCAATGATGATGACACAAACATGGCACAAAGGAAAAAGAGACTGACAAGGGTAGGGAGGTGCAGGATCAACTGATTACAATGTCGAAACAAGGGCAAAGAGGTGCAGGATCAATTGATTTCAATGTTTTAGAGTCTTTTCTTGGCGGTGTTAACCAAGCCCTTGTTCGCTTAGGGTGTGTGTGTAAAGTGTGTAAATTTTAATTTTTAAACTCGGACGTTTATAGAGAAAAAAAAAAGTGTGCTGTATAGCTGTAAATAAACCTGCAAATGACAGTATATAAGCTTGAAAAAATAGAAAATAGACAGCTAATGATGCAATAATTTGAACCCAAGGAGGCAGGCCTCTCAACAACTAGTCTATATGTGAGTAAAAAATTAATCAAAACACACTAAAATAACCAATAGATATAAGGTTATGAGGGACAGGGATCTAAAGGAAAAATCTGCTGGAAAGTGGTGCAGAAAACAACAACAAATCAGAGGCTATCTCCTGGAGGGAAATGGAGTGAACCCTAGAGGAAAACCCAAACAAAGCTAAATGAGGCGATTTGGATGGATAACAAGCCGATTTGAAGCGGATCTAAAGGTGAGGTATCAGATCTGAAAAAATGGTTGAAGACTCTGCAATTTCAGACAACCTGCAACAGCAAAAACTCTTCCACAAAAATTGGAGGGTACTGAAGCCCTAGGGGGCTAGGTTCCCACTTAGTTGAGAAAAATAGAACAAGTACAGGTCCAAAACGGGCAGAGATGGAGGTCATACAACCCTAAATAGAGGCTAAGTCAAACCAAGAAAACTTTTAGAAAAATCCCTGCAAAAAGTCCACGTCGCAGTTTCTAACCTGTTTTCAGCAGAGGTCAGAGTTTTTGGGCTAAAAGGTGCATCCTGAAGGTCCAAGTCATAGGTTTTGGGCCAAAAAGTATGACTTACACTTCCGGCACTCTCGACAGCAGATTTCAGAAAAAAAGTGTCGTCTTAGCTGCGACTAATGTTTGTCACCTGCGCAATAGGTCCGAAAACACACGGAAGTTATAATTTTTATTGTTTTATGGTTTTATAGGTTAAAAACAACATCAATAAAAGCAAAAAAAATGGGTTGAAGAGAAATTTTATGGTTTGAAGCAACTGGATATGCAAGGATCAGAAAAACAATAGCAGTCGTAATCGTAAACCTGTGTGGAGTCGCCAGTTGTTAGTATGAATATTAATTCTAAGCGTATGAAAAAATACCACTTTAGTTGTGCATAACCAACAGCCGTAATAATAGAGATGACTGCCAATATCTTCAAATATGCAGTTAGGTGATCAAGATAAATGCTGCAAAAATCTAGATCTATGCATTAGAAGACATTAAACAGTAGAAAAAACAAGATTTACTCCATACATCCAATAGACAAGACAAGAATATGTTGAATGAATTTTGTATTAGGGGCACCTGGGAGGAAAACACAGGAGGGTGTTCCTAGTTCTCCTCAATGGGATGGGTTCTTGAAAGTCCTCAACACATCAGATCTAGAATTCCTCTCTCTTGATGGTGTAAAAAACCCATACAAAAATGGTTTCAAAATATGACTATGATGGTGGATCAATAGTCAGACCAAAAGTATAGATCCAGAGTGATCTTTAGGCAACAAAAGGTGGTAAATGAATGGGAAAACCCTTCTATTTATAATAAAATATTGAGTTAGTCTAGATATTGGTGCATAATTAAAATATTATTAGCCAAATCAAGATCCAACTTTTATGGAATATTTTATTATATTTGTTGGAGGGAAAAGGAGTTTGACTTGGGTCAAATACCTTTATTTGTAAATAATAAATAAATAAATGATTTATTTATCATTTTAAGGATGTGGTTGAATAATAATCAAATAAATATTTATTTATTTAATTATTTCAATGTGATTTAGTCATATTCCACAAAGAATATTATTTAAATAAGGTTTAAATAATTATTCTTAGGAAATAATAAGATAAATAATGATTTATCTAATTAATTTCCCTGTTTTGGGTTAAATATAACCAGGAATATCAACTAAATTGCTATTTAACTAATTATTCCTTGAGGATAATCAAACAAATGTAGATTTATTTAATATTTCCTCATGGGGTTTCCTGTTTAGACCATAAAAAACTTAATAAAGGTGGTTTACTAAGTTATTTTTATAGTGAAAGCAATTTTACTTAGGGTAAAATTGGTCTTACATGGTGTACTTGGATCCATCTAATGATAATAGGTTAGATGAACAAAAAATGGTGTAACACATATTTTTCATCTTTTCTCATGCAGTAGAACAGAAATTTTAGGTTTAGACATGTTGTTTAGAGGCACCTTAACTCTGTCTGCTTTCTATTGCTTAGATGTTTTCCTCTACTAGGTTTGATTGGAGAAATTAGGAGTTCCCTGTTTTTCCATGTCCATCTAGTTTGTTTCCTTGAGATTAAATCAGTAAAGTATGGCTAAAGAAGTTAATGGTTTTCCCTTTTCTTTGGTTTTTTTTGAAAATTTGTTCTCAACGCTTTCTTTGAAGTGTACTAATTAGGGTTTAGGCTAAAGAAGTTTATGGTTTGCCCTATCCTTTAGTTTATCTTGAAATGGTTACTTTGAAGGTCTTTATAGTTTAATTAAGGAATTTACGAGTTCCTTGCTCTTTGATAATTACTTATGTATTATATTGCATGTTTTCTTTCTCTGAAGGTAGATAGCTAGAGAGGTTAGGATTTCCATGCTCTCTAGGGTTTTTTGGATAGTTGTTTTTAAGCTTACTTGATAAATCTAGGTCAAAGAATTTTATGGTGCACCCTATATTGTGATTCTTTCTTATGCATAGTGTTCTTAAAGACTTTTCTTGTTATAGTACATGTTAAAGGATCCTTAACTTCCCTTTAAACCTACTAATATCACAATTTAATGTTCACTTCACTCACATAAGCTTTGAAGATCCATTTGGCTTTGTTAAATTTCCCTCTAAAACACCCTCTATTGTTGTACTTTTCAAGACCTTTTGCAGAATCCATAGCCCAATGGTCTAAATCTCTCTCACTCTATATTTTCTGCTTGAAAAGAAACCCAACCAAACAAAACAAATAAACAAACCCTATCATTATAACTAGCCTAAAATCAATACCCTAAATCAATCAAGTTACATCTTTTACACAAACATAGAGAGAGCCCTCTCTGAGTCCATGAAGGATAAGTCCTAGGACTCCAAATATTGGTTTGATGTTACCCTTGTACATATGGCCTTACCAATCTGACAAATTACAGGGACCTAACACATATTAATCCCAAAGAGCCAAGTCAATTCACGAAGGCTCAAGGAGACGTAGCCAAAGACATTCGGGTGAACTCCTTTATTAAGTTTGTTGTTATGTGTTGATGATTAACTTACTGCACTTTATGGTTGTTGTACATGCTTTTATTCAGCCTAAACAAATGTTTAATTCCTCACACATAAAGCATTAAAACAATTAAAACAAATACACCTTATTCAAGTATGCAATTCCACACATGCATGTATAAACAAGATCTTAAATTTGTTTAATTGAGTGGCAGGTGCTTGCATAGCATAACAAGTCAGCCATCCATTTCAGATCATGAGAGCAGAGCTAATTCAAGAGCATGTAACCATTTTTTCTCCGTTATTATCACTCTAGTAATTCTAAAGTTATGGGATTTTAGTTTTTAGTCAAATAATTCTAGAGGTAACCACAAACCAACTTCAAAATCTAGGATCTAGCCTTCCTAGGGTTCAAAGAGGGCTCTCTCTTTAAGTTTTAACTTTGTTTTAATTTGTAAATATTATGCTAGCTATGAATGTGCAGCTTTGGTTTTGTTTTGGTATATTTGGTGGGAAAAATCACTTGAAAGGAAGGATAGAGGGAAATCTATTTGTCCATTGGGCTAAGGAGACAAAATCAAGCAAACAAGACTGGGATCAAGGGCAAAAGGTCAAATGTTTTCAAGGCAAGATAGTTAACCCTTGGAGATCTTGGAAAATTGTTTTTATGAGGTGGTATGATCATGATAAAGGGAAATTAAGAATCCTTTGATCCGGAAAATGAAGTAGTAGGAAGAGGTCAAACGAGAGAGGGAGAAATTAAGGGTTCCCTACACTGAAAATCAGAGAAAAACATATAAATGATAACTAGTTAAAAACAGGGTTCTTTTAACAAATCTTGTAGTAATGCTCCTAGTTATACATTCAGATTTAGCATAAGCTTAAATGGATGCATGTAACAAAGAAATAAAACAATGACAAGTGAGGAAATACTTCACTCCAAATATCTCATCACATGAATCCTGAAGTATGATGCCAATTGTTTTGATCTAGCCTGCTAACTTGAAATTCCACACACAAAAACTTTGAAGTCCAAGAAGAAATGACTATAACAATCCCAACAATTTTATTCCACCCAATATACTTCTAAAAATGAAGTATTTATACATATTTCTTGAAAAAATATCCTAGAAGACTTCCAGGAATTATCTGAGGAAAATAAAATATCTTTACAACAACAAATAGAGACAGTTGCCTAACAAATCAGCAAACTGTCCTATTTATCCAAAAGAAATAGAAATTGTTTTGAGGATAAGATGCAGCTAGCTACCTTAGTGTCCTCCTTGCTGGCTCTTCGATATTTTTTGAAATCTGATCTGCCTTGTATAATAATCTTTCTTATGTTTGTTGCACAATTTTCCAATTGGAATGCCTTGTCCTTGTGGCTTATTTACCTATTCCTTGGAAAATTCTCTTATCTTCTTATCATAGTCATTTTGAGGCATCAGCTTATCATTAATTACCATAATGTCAGGCAGTCATTTTTGTCTCAAAATTGTGAACTTAACCATAAACCTGGTTATGGAAGTATTCATACTTTCACACTTTTCTCCCAGTTTCCTCATCAAAATTTTCTTTGTTATGACTTTCCTAATTTCTAGGATAGTTGCAGTAGCGTCTCTGATTTTGAGTTCTTCCAACTCCTGTCTATTTTTACTGTTGAGGAAGGTGATCAGCCTTACAACTTGCTCTGGTTTGTCATCCAACTCATTTTGAGTCTTTTGAATTTCTGCTTGGGCTGCTAATAATAACTCTATTTGCCCAAAAATTACCCGAATTGAAGGCCACACATCATGGACGACTTCAATAACATTGTTCCAAAGGTGATTTTTGATGTATGATATTTGCTCCTTTAATGTCAATTCCTTCTGCAATTTCTTCAACCCTTCATTTACTCTGATGGCATTTTGTTCATGTGTCTTTGCATTTATCTGAGCTAATTTATTTGACTTCTCAAGATTTTCTACCATCTTTGTCAACCTGTTAATCTCATTTGTCTTTAAAGACATTTCTTCCATTGCTTTCACTATTTTTTTGGCCTCGTATGTAGGTTGTACTGCTATTGTAGATTATTTAGTAGTTGATGTTGTGGAAGAAGTCACTGGCACTGCAGTAGCCAGTGGTTCTTTGAGTGCCAAATTTTCACCTAAAGTTGAAGGAATTGCTACAGTGATAATTGGAATAACTGTAGGGATCTTTGGTTCTTTCACTATTTCCTTTTCTTGGACAAGCTTGTCCATCTGTATTTCCATCTCTTTAACCTAGGTTTTCAACTGAAGAAGTAAATTCATCATGTCATCTTTTTCACTTTGTTCCTGTATGACTTCTTCTATTTGAGGATGCTCACTTTGAGGAAGTTTGAGTTGTTTCCTCAAAGCTGCTATATCTTCATTTTTCTTCTTCACCAACAATTCTGCTGCTTTGATATTAGCAGGATCATATCCCACCTACAACACTAGTTCTTCTAAGGCTTTTATCCTTAGATCCTTGACATACAATGAGGCTTTTTCCATCTTCATCTGATCTTGCATTTTGGAGATGGTGTTTTGGCGCTTCTAAGCACTCATGGCTTTATTTGTGACAGTAGAATATAACATTTCAGAGATCTGTCTGTGGAACTCAATTTGATCAAGAGCGTGGATCTTATCTATCTAGACCTCCAAATCAAATTTCTTATAATCAGCCACTGTCTTAGGAGTTTTGACTGTGGGCTGCAACACTGACATGATTAGATTTTGATTAGAATAATCAAATGCAGAAAGGAGCTGTTTTTCCACACTTGCATTCTGTTTGAGATATTGAGAAAAAATATAATTCTTTATCTCTTCATTCCTCAATTTAATCTACTTATATTTCTCTTTAATATCCAAATCCTTTTCCTCATCTTCCTGTGAGGAAGAGGCTTCCATGCTTTGTTGTCTTTCCATCAACTGTGTATCTTCATTATTGATTTGTCCTTCATTCTAATTTTAGCAGTTGGCTCATTAATAATTACAGTAGCAACATTTGTCTCTGGAAAATCTATATTGGTATTTAAAGGCTCTGTTTCTTCTACATCAATTGTCACTTTTCCTTTACCTGCTAAATCTAATTTGGGCCTTTTGTTATATATGAGCTTGAACTTGGTTTTAGTTGTAGTTTCTACCACATAGGCTCCTTCTTCCCTTACTCTTTTAATGGACTTCTCTGGTTTATTTTCAGTCTCCAACGTATGACTAGTATTAACTTTGTTCACTGCATCTATTAAATTGTTTTCAATCCATTCAATCTGATTGGAAAAATTTTCTATTTATGGTTTTCCTTCATGAATGAAGGGTGTTAACTTGCATTTAACCCTTAGTTTACTCAAGATCCCTTGTGGATCATATTTCCAAGGGAAAATCTCTTCAAATTTATATTCCCATTACTTATTTGTTGCTTCTTTCTCTGCATCCCTGTGATTGCATATGAATGGCCCTATCTGGTTCTTAAGTTTGAATTGTGTCTTCTTCTTAGCTGACATGAAATTTATGAAATAAAAGTTTAGGATCTACCTGATACACTCCAAGGCAAAGATCCTCATTGAAGGATGTTTGGGTAACTTGTAAGGTAACAAGTTTGACCTAAAGACATTGATCTCAGTATACTTTTCATACAAATACCAATCACCAACCTTAATCTACTCTGACAACTAAAATATCTTTTTAATTTCTTCATTTATTCTTGGCTGCTCTATTTTTTTCAACATTGTGATCACTGGATGTAAAAATAACTCTGAAAATTCTAAATAACTGAAATATGTACATTCTTTCCTGAGCAAGGATGTCCAAAAAATTACAGATAGAGGATTTCCCTCTATGTCAAGTTTTTGGAGAGTAACTGAAAAATTATCTGATTGGAAGTATAAAAACATATGGAGAAGGTAGGAGGTATATCTAAACACTCCATCAATTTGAAAATTGGTCAATTGATAATGAATACTATCAGCAATGAAACCACCATATTCAAATATTACTGATGGGGGTTGACCTGGGAAGAAAGTGGATAAGAATTCCAAGATGGAATCATTTATGTGTTCATCAGTAAAATATCCAAGGATGAAGGAAAGCATGGAGATCACATGTCTTGAACCTTCAGGGAATTTAGTAGTAGAATATGGAGGATTTACCTTAGGAATTTCTACATGCAGAGGCATAAATGTTTGAAAAATCATGAACCTTTTGGGAAAATCTAGGCCAATATATACTTTGGTGTGGGCCATTATAGACAAAGGGACTGCTTGGGGGTCAGGCTGAAGCTACAACATCTAGTTAATTGATTCTGAAATAATGGTAAAAAGCACATCTTTATTGGAATTTATAATAGCTCTTTGCTAAGGAACATAATACTACTGACACAATCTAATGACATCCTAACATGGGTGAGTTAATGGGACAACATATTTGGGAAAATGGGATTCCCATATATGGACCTCTTCTTCATTATCTAATGAATTTTCATAGCACCAGTTATGGATATCTAGCAGGTTAAATTAAAGAATGGGATATGCTATCTTGTAATCAGTAACAGCTAGTGGGATGTGTTCAATATCAATAACAGGTGGTTGGAGAGGATTGACAACAATAGCAGTATTCGAAGTCATGGCAGGGGTCAATTTAGGCACTTTGGAAGCTTCGAGATTTCTTGCACTTTGCTTCTTAGGCATTTTGATCTACTTCTGCAAGTTGAGACAGTTTGCAGAAGCAATTTACTTTAGCAGAGGGTTTATTGGACAAATTTGGAAAAGTAAAGCTTTTTTCTTTGGTCTTTCTTCTCAATTAGGTCTGTGAAAGAGTTTTATAGGCTTTTAACTGGTTTAAAACAAGAAACAAGTGTTTCTTGAGTACTTTAATGGAAATTTGGGCTAAAAACTCTTTTTAAAAGGGTTACAGAGGCTTAGGATACCTACAGAGGTTTCCTGGTTTGATTTAAGCTTGAAATAGTTCATCAAAGTGTGAAAAACTCACAAATTTCTTGAAAAATTATGCGCAGCAGAGCAACAGGGTTTCTTGGAAAATTTTGACAGGGTCTAGCCTATATTTGGGGTTTTTTGGTAGTTTCTTTCAATTGATTTCTAAAGCTCTAAGTGTGCTTTTGTTCTTAAAATATCTTTCAAATCGATTACTGGTTTGAATTTTTGAAAAATACCTTTTACATGGAGGTATTTTTCTTTGGAACAATTTCTGAGGTTTTTGAATGAGTTGATGGCTTCTGTTGCTTTTCTGGAGCAATGTGAAGCTCCTCGAAAATCTTCAAGGGTTACAGGGAAAATTATGTAGCCTTCTAGGCATGAAAATGGTGGAAAATGGTGCTTTTACAGTGGAGGAGGATGCACAGTGTGTTTAGGTTAATGCGCAGAACATAAAGGGATGAATGAATTTCTAAGGTTAAAATATGCATTTTGGTAATATTACTTAGGCATTGAATGATTTTTACATCAGCCATGAGCAGCGGTTTCGGGTTTCAAAGGATTGAAACAACCAGTGGTTATCGTGTGACAATCTGGTGGTAAATGGTATTGCGCTTAACCTACGCGATCGAATAAGAAACATCCAAGTGGAGGAGAGAGGAATTGTGAAACCACCCATTTTGTGCAGTTTTGGAGCTCGGGTGATCACGCATCTTTTCCATGCGATATTGTATCTGTGCCGTCGCATCTAGGGGATCAATGCGAAGGGTCCATATTTGCTGGGAAGCTGCGCTAGACTAGGAGTGAGGCCAGAGTATGTTATATGCGGTGGAAATGGCTTAACCTTTATAAAACTGTGTTTTAATAAAGTTTAAGAATTTACGCTTTATGAAAATAGCGGAGGGGTTTGGTTTATTTAAATTTTTTTTAATAAAACATTTACAATGGGTCGATCATGGCATAGGCAGGGATTAATATTATATAGTAATTAAAACTTTTGAGAGATGTTTGAATACTATAGGGGCGGGATTAATTTTATAGATAGGTTTTTAGACCAATGGGTTTGTAGAGCGGAGTTTTATTTTGCGCACATGGGGATATTTAACATTGGTCTAAGCTTAAAATAACGGTTTTTGTGGGTTTATTTAAATATAAGGGAATTAATATATACAAGAGGGTGTAGTTATGGTTTTAATACACTAAGTTAGGTGTTAGTATAAAAAAAGGGTAGTGTAATGGTCATAAAATACATGTTAAACTCTAGATAAAGTGTAAAAATAAAGCATTGCTCATCTTTGTTGTATTATTTCACTTATACTTAGGATAAATATTGTTTGATGGTTTTATGAATGATTTTGAAGGGAATAAAGTTAATTCTTTTGGGGTTTCAATTTTACTAAGTAGAAATATGTCTTCACTTAGGAAAAGGGATTAAGATGTATGAATGAGGGGAAAATGCTGATAAATGTGGGTTTAAGGTAGGAACTCAATATTTTCAACTAATAGGTCATCAAGCCTTGGGTCCAGTCCCAACGAAAGTCAGAGAAATGCTCTGAGCCTTTTTGACTGATAGTGTAGAATATTGAATACTTGTGGGTGGGGGGTGGGGAATTAGTGATTTTGCCCCATGATGCTTTATTACATGCTTGCTAAACTACTTTCTACCTACCCAACTTTATTTCTAACATTTTTTCTTCATTTTGTAGGTGCATTTAGGCTTGCAACCTTAAAACATTTTTCTTTCAAAGCATAAAACTATCTAAGTCTACCTTATTTCATTCGAGGGCTCAAATTAAACTGTTGAGCTCCTCATTATTCTTTTCCTATCTACTGATTTGTCAAGTTTAAACTGTTTGAAAAATCTTTATTCTCTATCTAAAACATGAAATTGAAAACATGGAAAGTTAAGATTAAACTGTTTAATTGATCATGGATTATGGCATTTATTTACACTATGCACATAATCATTATTATTGTAGTAAAATTAAAAGTAGTGGCATTTGGACTTGCTCACTTTCAGGTCTTATTTCTCTTTTTTCTTTTGGGGTCTATATTTTTCTAAGTCCTTTTATTTTTCTTTTAGGACTTTTTACCCTCTTTTTAGCTTTTTATTATTTTTCATTTTTTCCTAAATATGGGAAAACAACTTGCAGAAATCAAGGTATGTACATATTTACAATATTATCAAAGTCAATTCAAAATTTTATGAACCCTATTATTATAAGACCATAACAGTGGCTCCACACGGGGATGACATTTCCTGGTGAAATATCAAGAACTTTAAGACTAGTAGCCTTTGAAATTTGACTGTGATGACCCTGTAAATGTCTTATGATATCTGCAATTTATTCATACTTATGATATTTACCTTCAAAGCTTAGGGCCTTCTCTTCAGGCTTCAAATTTGTTAGGGAAACATCCAATCCAATCTAAACTCTGCAATGTATACGTACAATGATCAAAGTGAATAAAAACTAACTATTTGTTAACTCAGGAGAATAGTAGTGCTTTAGCATTCTGCAATTTATTGGCCCTTCTTGCAGATCTGTTCTATACATTTCTTTCAAAAATGAAGTATTATTACCTCTATATCCATAAATCACATAAGGTCCTTTCCACAGAAAATCAAATTTTCCATGTTTACCTTTGTCTTCTCTTCTCGAATCCCACTTTAACACTTTATCTCCAATGTAGAAATCATGCTCATTAGTCTTTTTATCAAAAAAATTATTGATTTTATCCTGAATGACTTGAGATTTGATATAAAATTATTCCCTTGTTTGTTACAAGTGAATAGTTTGATTGATCCTTCTTTGAATGTCATTTGTTTCAACTTGTAACTCTTTGATAATTCTCATCACCGGTACACCTAGGGAGGATGGAAAAACAACATCCATTCCATAAACAAGCTGGTAAGGGGAAGTACCAATGGATTTTTTAGTAATAAGTCTATCTTCCCATAAGGCATTGACTAACTTCTTATTCCAAGTCTTTTTATTGTCTTCAAGTAACTTTTTGATGATGCTTACAAGGCTCTTGTTTGAGGATTCAGCTAGGCCATTACCTTGGGGATAATATGTAGTAGAATGACCTAAGGTAATATGGTATTTGTGGAAAAATTCAATCATTTTCTTGGATTTGAATGTTGTTTCAGTGTCAGTAATCATCTTTTGGGGATATCCAAATCTTGAAAGAATGTTGTTTTCTAGGAAGGAAATAATGACAATATCTGTGGCTTGTCTGGAGGGTATGGCTTCAATCCACTTGGTAAAATAATCAGTGGCTGTCAAAATCCACTTATGTTGGCCTAAAGATGGAGGTTGAATTTCACCAATGAAGTCTAAACCCCATTGTTGAAATGGAATTTCAGTTGAAATAGGCTTTAAGGGGATGGGTAATAATTTCTTTTTACCCTAAAAAATTTGGCACTTATGACATCAGCAAACAAAGTAGGCCAGTAAAAACCAGCTCTCAGGATCTTGTGCGCAGTAGTTTTCCAATATAGATGTCCTCCGCAGTCACCTGCATGAAATTATTCAAGTATTTTGTCAGCTTCTTCCTTTAATAAAAAATTTAATAAAATCCCACTATGATCTCTCCAAAAAAGTACATTGTCTAAAATACAAAATCTTACTGCCTTTAGTTTTAATAATTTGGCTTTGGTTCTTTACAATCTAGGAGGAGCTTGTAATTTTAGGAGTAAAAATATGATATTTGTATACCAAGGTGAGTTTGAGAAGGCTTCACTGGTCGTTGGAGTCGCCATCTCTTCCTGATCATCTGCTTGGGCAATAAAAATTATGTTTAGGGCATTACAGTTAGATTCAGCCATAAGTCTAGCTAATCCTTGACCTTTGATGAGTTTTGTGGGTTTTATCTCTATGTAATATTCTAATATCATGGAAATCCACTTACCTCTTCTTCCATCACGACCATCCTAAATAAGAATGTCTTTTACTACAAAATTTGGGATATAGGCAATGGTATGAGAGTAGAGAATATAAACTAAGAAGTGTTTAATGGCCTTAACCAAAGCTAGGGCTTGTTTCTCCATAATGTTGTACTTCAAAGGGGAATCTCTAAGGGTCTTACTGAAGAAAGCTATGGGTTTTTCAAATCCTTGGTCATTTTTCTGCAGTAAAATTGCAGCAATAGTGTGTTCTAAAGCAAATGAAAAAATTATGAAATTTTTCTTAAAATCAGGAATTATTAGGACTAGAGTTTTGGTTAAGGCTTGTTTGATGGATTCAAATGACTATTTGGCCTCAATAGTCCATTTAAGAACTGAATATTTTTTAAGCATGTTATTTATTTCTCTAATTATCTCAGCTAAATTAGATATAAATCTTCTTAAAAAATTAATCTTACCTAAAAAGGCTTGTAACTCTTTAATGTTTCTTGGTGGACTGATGTTAAGAATTGCTTCTATCCTAGTAGGATCTATTCTGATTCCTTCTTTAGAAATTATGTGTCCAAGTAACTTTCATTCTTCTAATCCAAATAATCTTTTATTAGGGTTTAAAGAGATGCCAAATTTCCTACACTTAATAAAAACTTGTCTTAGATGATCCAAGTATTCATTATCAGTTTTGGAAAACACAGTAATGTCATCTAAGTAAATTACTAGGAAATCATGTATTTCCTTTGCAAAAGCTATGTCCATAGCCCTTTGAAAGGTTGCTCCTGCATTCATTAGACCATAAGGCATTTTTAAATACATAAAAGTGCCACAAGGAGTAGTAAATGTTGTTTTGGCTTGATCTTCTTTTTGGACTAGAATCTGGTTATATCATGAAGATCCATCTAAAAGTGACATCCTAAAAGAGCCAACTGCCCTTTTTAATATATGATCCATTTTAGGTAAAGGGTAATTATCTTTCAAGGATACTTTGTTTAGATTCCTAAAGTCAACACATAATCTAATCTCTCTTGTTTTCTTTCTTGTTGGAACTAGGTTGGAAACCCAATTAGAATATCTGATTGGTGCAATTATTTGTGCATCATACATTATTTTCACTTCTTTTTCTATAAAAGGTATTAAAATAGGGTTAATTCTTCTCAACTTTTGCTTAAATGGATTTTGGTCTTCTTTTATTGGAATTTTATGTTGGATTATGTTGGTATCATAGGATTTGAGATCCTCATAAATCCAGGCAAAAACATCTTGATATTTCTTTAAAAGAGTAATGTATTTTTCCTTTTCTTGTTGAGGTAATGTTTTGGAAAGTTTGATTATTTTGGGTTTTAACTCTGTACCAATATTGCATTCCTCTATATCAGATCTAACTAGCGCCATTTTAGGTTTTCTAGCTACATCATTTGAGTCAAAAAGATCTTCTAAGGGATTTAAACCTTTGGGTAAGAAATTATCCTTAAGATTCAATATATCTTATTCATCATCAATAATTTCTTCAATATCTACTTTCCCTAAGCTATCTATATCAGATTGACTAAATCTAGTTGTTTTAGAAAACTTTATTCTATTTACATATAAGTTATTGAAATCTATTTCACAATCTAAATCTTGATATGTAGTACAATCCTTGTCTATCTTACAGTTCTGAAATTCACCATCATTGTTCATAAACTTGTAAATCTCTTCATCCTGAGAAAAAAATTTCCAATACTTAAGGTTGTCTGGAATTATTGGCCTATGTTTGACTTCAACAGTATATATGTGATTAGGATGGAATTGTAAATTGCATGTACTAGCAAAGGTTGCTAGACAGTGAGCCTGTATATTTTGTTTTCTAGGTATGTCAAACGTAGGTTGATATTTACTGATTTGAATCAATTCTTCTTTGGTAACTGTAGTTTGTGTTCGTTTGTCTTCTTTTTCTACAGTTATGTTTTCACTTTCAATTGGTTTAACATTATTTTTTTGAGTTTCTTGTGTTTTACTACTCCTAACTTTATTTTTGGGGATTTTTTGTGAAGCAGTAGATGTTCTTTCAGACTTAGAATGATCAGCAGATGTTTTTGAAGTAGCAGTTTTTGGATGTACTGATTTAGAGTCAGCAGAGGGTATTTTAGGTTCTAAATTTGTTGTTTTAACAGAATTAGAAGCTTTAGCAATAGTATATTTCTGTGAATCTTTTGTATCTTGAGAAACTTCATCAGTAATATCAACAATTTTAGGGCTTGATGCATTTTTAGGACTAGAAATGTTTTGGGAAGAACTAGAGTTTTTCTTATTTTCCGTTGGCAGAATTTGCAGAACTTTTGTTTTGGGAGCTTCTACCATTTTCTTATTCTGAGTTTGAGAAGTTTTCTTGGTATAAGACTCATTTTTTTTTTATTTCTAAGGTTATATTGACTATGCGTTTCATTTATAGCATAATCATAACCTTGTTTATAATCAAAGGATTCACTTGAATCTAATTTGAGTTGTTGGAGTTCAAATAATTCCTGATCTTCCTAAGTGAGAAAGATATATTATTATCATATATTCCCATTATATTTATTTCATCCTCATCCTCATCATTATTCTGAGAACTTTTAGCATATTTCTCTTGGAATGGGGGCCTTATTATTTGGTCTAAGGCTGTTTCTTTTACTTTTCCTGAATTTTTGTTTTTTCTAAAATTGGGATTTCTGATTTGTTGTTGATTATCCCACTGAGGTCTCCTCTCTATGTTGTCTAATATATCCATAATTCTATCTAAATTTTTAGCTAACATGTCTATTTTTTAGTCTGAATTGGAATTTTCTTCTTTAATGGTCACTCTTCTCTCATTTCTTAGTCTAGCTTTTCTGGCTAAAATTTTTACTTCTACACTAACAACATCTATTTGCATTCTTTCTAAGGTTTCTGCATTTCTTTCCCTCAATTCATAAGCCATGTGCATGTCAAATCCATCAGGGAATTTGAGTAAGGCATTATCAGGGGTGGGTTCAATATTTGCAGGGATGGAATTGTAAACACTGTTATATCTAGTGCAGTAATCTTGGATTGACTCATTTGGAGCTCTTCTCATGGCATTAAATTCAGACAATATCTAGAGTGGATTATTTTTATTTTCCCATTTATTTAAAAACAATCCATGAAATACAACTAAATAAATTACACTACTAGCAACAAGAGCTCTAAACCACTTCTTAACTTCTCCTGTCAATGTTTGTCCAAATAACCTCATTTGAACATCAGACTCATCAATCTCATGGATTTCAAATAAATATGTCATTTTATTTATGTGTTGCTGAGCTGTATAATGGGTAGTGACATCAAACTATGGTATCTTACTCTGATAGTCTTGAGGCATGTCATGAAGTTGTTGTGGTAAGACTAGGGGAGCATATCTAGTAGCCATGGCTTGAAGTTTAGCTTGGCTAGGAGGTAAAGTAGAACTTCTTGGGGCTGTGATGGAAATGATAGCTGATGAACTCAAAGTTGTAGTTGAAGTGTTGGGAAATGAAACTGGAATGTATATGGAACTACTAGGGAATGAGGATGATGTGTTTAAAAAAAAAAACGTGAGCTAATGGATATAGTGGATGAATTGAGTGGTGGGAATAGTACTCTAGGCTGTAAAGGTAATTTAGGGATAAATGGATCTGTAGATGAGTTGGTAGTGGAAGTTATACATGATGTAACAACATACAGAGATGAATATTTAGCTGGTATTGTTGTGGTATGTAACCGAGAAACTAGAGATTTGTTTGAATAGGTCAAAAATTGAGCTAATTCAATACCTTCATCAATATCTTTGAGAATAGTAACATTAAGTTCTTCAATTTTAGTCTGATCTTGAACTTTCTTTGATTTAGAATTTACTGTAATATTTTTCTGTTTTGTATTCAATAATGAAATAAAAACAGGGTCTAAAACAGTAGTTTTCAAATCACTTTTAGATTTACTTCTAAATAAAGAATGCTCAAATTTCAGATCAAAATCAATATATTGCAGACTTAAAAACTCTTGTGGTAATGAATTTACCCTTTGTAATGATACTTCAGCTTCTAAATCTTCTAACTGGTTTTTCTTTTTACCAATTTAGTTTGGTTTGTCTACTATAATAGTAGACTTGGGATCTGGGTTATGCCTGGTATAATAAACTTTCCTATAAGCCAGAATTATTTTTTTCAATACCCACAACTTATAAAAGCAATATTAAAGTAAAAGGATGAAAAGCGATTTCCTTTAAGACTAATTTTATGACTGAGCATTGGTTAGTTCCCTAGTATGGTCGCGAGTAATGTTATCACTATAGTAATTCTAAAGTTGTGGGATATTGGTTTTTAGTCAAATAATTCTAGAGGTAACCACAAACCAACTTCAAACTCTAGGATCTAGCCTTCCTAGGGTTCAAAAAGGGCTCTCTCTTTAAGTTTTAACTTTGTTTTAATTTGTAAATATTAGACTAGCTATGAATGTGCAGCTTTTGTTTTGTTTTCGTAGATTTGGTGGGAAAATTCACTTGAAAGGAAGGATAGTGGGAAATTTATTTGTCCATTGGGCTAAGGAGTCAAAATCAAGCAAACAGGACTGGGATCAAGGGAAAAAGGTCAAATGTTTTCAGGGCAAGATAGATAACCCTTGGAGATCTTGGAAAATTGTTTTTATGAGGTGGTATGATCGGGATAAAGGGAAATTAAGAATCCTTTGATCCGGAAAATGAAGTAGTAGGAAGGGGTCAAACGAGAGAGGGAGCAATTAAGGGTTCCCTACACTGGAAATCAGAGGAAAACATATAAATGATAACTAGTTAAAAACAGGGCGCCTTTAACAAATCCTGTAGTAATGCTCCTAGTTATACATTCAAATTTAGCATAAACATAAATGGATGCATGTAACAAAGAAAGAAAACAATGACAAGTGAGGAAATACTTCACTCCAAATAGCTCATCACAGGAATCCTGAAGCATGATGCCAATTTTTTTGATCCAACCTGGTAACTTGAAATTCGACACACAAAAGCTTTGAAGTCCAAGAAGAAATGACTATAACAATCCCAGCAATTTTATTCCACCCGAAATACTTCTAAAGATGAAGTATTTATACATATTTATTTACAAAATATCCTAGAATACTTCTAGGAATTATCTTAGGAAAATAAAATATCTTTACAACAATAATAGAGACAACTGCTTAACAAATCAGAAAACTGTCCTATTTATCCAAAAGAAATAGAAACTGTTTTGATGATAAGATGCAGCAGGCTGCCTTGGTGTCCTCCTTGCTCGCTCTTAGATATTTTTTGGAATCTAATTTTCCTTGTCTGATACTCTTTCTCCGATACTCTTTATTTACTGATACTCTTTAACCCTTAGTCAAAAATTGTTTGCTGCTGTAAAATATGTTTTGACTATAATTCAGAAAATAGTTTAGTCCTCTTTTCGTATATATCTCTTTTATCTATCACAATAAATATGTGAGTGACTGCCAATCCTCATTTTTAGGAATTTGTATATTTTTTAATTTCCTGAAGTTCTCATCAGCTTCAATATATCTAGCAAAGGTTAACTTGATGAAAAATAAGTGCTTTATCTCATGTTGCAAATAGAATGTCTTCAAAACTCTTGAGTAACACTTTTCCAGTTGGAATGCCTTGTCCTTGAGGCTTATTTACCTGTTCCTTGGAAAATTTTCTTATCTTCTTATCATAGTCATTTTGAGGCATCAACTTATCATTAATTACCATAATGTTGGGCAGTCCTTTTTGTCTCAAACTTGTGAACCTAACCATAAATTTGGTTATGGTAGTATTCATACCTTCACACTTTTCTTCCATTTGCCTCATCAAATTTTTCTTTGTTGTGACTTTCCTAATTTCTAGGATAGTTGTAGTTCTGTCTGTGATTTTGAGTTCTTCCAACTCCTGTCTGTTTTTACTGTTAAGGAAGGTGATCAGCCTTACATCTTGCTCTGAATTGTTAGCCAACTCAGTTTGAGTCTGTTAGTCTTCAAGAAACAAATTTGGAGCAAAACTGTGACTCCATAGCCCAACGGATTGATACTCTCTCTTACCTATCCTATCAGCTGAACCATTCTTTCAAATTACTCCCACCTTTACCCTTCAAAAGACTTCCTTTATTTTGATGATATCCTACCCAACAAAAAACAAACAAATCCCTTGAGCTTCATAACTAGCCTAATATCATATCATGAACCTATAAGCATATCATTCTAAAACACATATAGAGAGATCCCTCTCTGAATCCAGGAGGGCTAGATCCTAGGATTCCAAAGTGGTTTTGATGTAGGCCCTGCAGTGTTTTTTCTTTTCAATCTTGCAAACTACGGGAGCCTAACAGAGTCTTTTGAATTTTTTCTTGGGCTACTAGTAATAACTCTCTTTGCTCAAAAATTACCTGAATTGAAGGCCATACATCATGGATGGCTTCAATAATATTGTTCCAAAGGTGATTTTGATGTATGACATTTTCCCCTTTAATGTCAATTCCTTCTGAAATTTCTTCAACTCTTCATTTAGTCTGATGGCATTTTTTTCATATGTTTTTGCATTTATCTAATCTAATTTATTTGAGTTCTCAAGATTTTCTACCATCTTTGTCAACTTGTTAGTCTCATTTGTCTTTAAAGACATTTCTTCCATTGCTTTCACTATTTTGTTGGCCTCATCCATAGGTTGTACTATTGTTGTAGATGATTCAGTAGTTGATGTTGTGGAAGAAGTCAATGGCACTGCAGTAGCCAGTGGTTCTTTGGGTGCCAACTTTTCACCTAAAGTTGAAGGCACTGCTGCACTGATAACTAGAATAACTATAGGAACCTCTGGTTCTTTCACTGTTTCCTTTTCTTGGACAAGCTTGTCCATCTGTATTTCCATCTCTTTAACTTGGGCTGTCAACTGAAGAATTAAATTCATCATGTCATCTTTTTCACTATGTTCCTTTGTGTCTTTTTTTTTTGAGGATGCTCACTTTGAGGAATTTTGAGTTGTTTCCTCAAAGCTACTATATCTTCATTTTTCTTCTTTACCAATAGTTTTGCTGCTTTGATATTAGCAGGATCATATCCCACATGCAACACTAGTTCTTCTAAGGCTTTTATTCTTAGATCCTTGGCATACAATGAGGCTTTGTCCATTTTCATCTGATCTTGCATGTTGGAGATGGTGTTTTGGAGCTTCTGAGCACTCATGGATTTGTTTGTGATAGTAGAATATAATATTTCAAAGGTCTGTCTGTGGAACTCAATTTGATCAAGAGCATGGATCTTATCTATCTGGACCTCCAAATCAACTTTCTTATAATCAGCCACTTTCTTAGGAGTTTTAATTGTGGGTTGCAACACTGACATGATTAGCTTTTGATTAGAATAATCAAATGTAGAAAGGAGCCTATTTTTCACACTTGGAGTCTATTTGAGATATTAAGAATAAATATTATTCTTTATCTCTTCATTCTTCAGTTTAATCTGCTTATATTCCTCTTTAATATCCAACTCTTTTTCCTCAACTACTTGTGAGGAAGAGGCTTCCATGCTTTGTTATCTTTCCATCAACTGTGTATCTTCATTATTGATTTTTCCTTCATTCTAATTTTTAGCAGTTGGCTCATTGATAACTACAGTAGCAACATTTGTCTCTAGCAAATCTGTATTGGTATTTAAAGGCTCTGTTTCTTCTACATCAATTGTCACTTTTCCTTTACTTGCTAAATCTAATTAGGGCTTTTTGTTATATATGAGCTTGAAATTGGTTTCAGTTGTAGTTTCTGCCACATAGGCTCCTTCTTCCCTTACTGTTTTAATGGAATTATCTAGTTGATTTGCAGTCTCCAAGGTTTTACTAGTATTACCTTTGTTCACTGCATCTATTAAAGTGTTTTCGATTCATTCAATATGATTGTCAAACTTTTCTATTTCTGGTTTTTGTTCATGGATAAAGGGTGTTAACTTGTATTTAACCCTAAGTTTACTTAAGATCCCTTGTGGATCATAGTTCCAAGGGAAACTCTCTTCAAATTTATATTCCAATAACTTATTTGCTGCTTCTTTATCTGCATCCCTGTGATTGCATATGAATGGCCCTATCTGGTTCTTAAGTTTGAATTGTGTCTTCTTCTTAGCTGACATGAAATTTATGGAATCAAAGTTTAGGATTAGCCTGATATACTCAAAGGCAAAGATCCTCATTGAAGGATGTTTGGGTAACTTGTAAGGTAACAAGTTTGACCCAAAGACTCTGATCTCAGTATATTATTCATACAAATACCAGTCACCAACCTTACTCTGCTCTGACAACTGCAATATATTTTTCATTTCTTCATTTATTCTTGGCTGTTCTGTTTTGGTCAACATTGTGATGACTGGATGTAAAAATAACTCTAAAAATTCTAAATAACTGAAATCTGTACATTCTTTCCTGAGCAGGGATGTCCAAAAAATGATGGATAGAGGATTTCCCTCTATGTCAAGTTTTTGGAGAGTAACTGAAAAATTATCTGATTGGAAGTATAAAAACATATGGAAAAGGTAGGAGGTATATCTAAACACTCCCTCAATTTGAAAATTGTTCAATTGATAATGAATACTATCAACAATGAAACCAGAATAATCAAATATTACTGATGGGGGTTGACCTAGGGATAAAGTGGATAAGAATCCCAAGGTGGACTCATCTGTGAGTTCATCAGTAAAATATCCAAGGATGAAGGAAAGCATGGAAATCACATGCCTTGAACCTTCAGGGAATTTAGCAGTAGAATATGGAGGATTTAACTTAGGAATTTCTATATGAGAGGCATAAATGTCTGAAAAATCATGAACCTTTTGGGAAAATATAGGCCAATATATAATTTGGTGAGGGCCTCTATAGACAAAGGGACTGCTTGGGGGTCAGGCTGAAGCTACAACATCTGATTAATTGATTCTGCAGTAATGGTAGAAATCACATCTTTATTGGAATTTATAATAGCTCTTTGCTCAGGAACATAATACTGCTGACACAATCTAATGACCTCCTGACATGGGTGAGTTAATGGGACAACATATTTGGGCAAATGGAATTCCAAAATATGGACCCCTTCTTCATTATACAATGACTTTTCATAGCACTAGTTGTGTATATCTAGCAAGTTAAATTCAACAATGGGATATGTTATCTTGTAATCAATATCAGCTAGTAGGATGTGTTCAATATAAATAATAGGTGGGTTGAGAGGATTGACAATAATAGCAGTATTTAAATTCATGGCAAGGGTTGGTTTAGGCACTTTGGAAGCTTTAGGTTTTCTTGCACTATGCTTCTTAGGCATTTTGATCTACTTCTACAAGTTTAGACAGTTTACAGGAGCAATTTACTTTAGCAGAGGGTTTATTGGACAAATTTGGCAAAGTATAGCTTTTTTCTTTGGGCTTTCTTCTTAATTACTTTTGTGAAAGAGTTTTATAGGCTTTTAACTGGTTTAAAACAAGAAACAAGGGTTTCTTGAGTATTTTAATGGAAATTTGGGCTAAAAAATCTTTTGAAAAGGGTTACAGAGGCTTAGGATACCTGCAGAGGTTTTCTGGTTTGATTTAAGCTTGAAATAGTTCATCAAAGTGTGAAAAACTCAAAAATTTCTTGAAAAATTGTGCGCAACAAAGCAACAGGGTTTCTTTGAAAAATTTGATAGGGTCTGGCCTGTTTTTGGGGTTTTCTGGTAGTTTCTTTCAATTGATTTCTAAATATCTAATTGTGCTTTTGTTCTTAAAATATCTTTTAAATCGATTGTTGGTTTGAATTTTGGAAAAATACCTTTTACATGCAGGTATTTGGCTTTGGAACAATTTCTGAGGTTTTTGAATGAGTTGATGGCTTCTGTAGCTTTTCTGGAGCAATGTGCAGCTCCTCAAAAATCTTCAAAGGTTACAGGGAAAATTATGCAGGCTTCTGGGCATGGAAATGGCAGAAAATGGTGCTTTTACAGTCGAGGAGGATGTGCAGTGGGTTTAGGTTAATGCGCAGAAGATAAAGGGATAAATGCATTTCTAAGGTTAAAATATGCATTTTGGTAATATTACTTAGGCATTGAATGATTTTTATGTCAGGCATGAGCAACATTTTCGGGTTTCAAAGGATTGAAACAACTAGTGGTTATCGCGCGGCAATATGGTGGTAAATGGTATTGGGCTTAACCCATGCGATCGAATAAGAAACATTCACGTGGAGGAGAGAGGAATTGTGAAACCACCCGTTTCACACAGTTTTGGAGCTCGGGTGATCACGCATCTTTTCCACGCGATATTGTATATGTGTCATCAGATATACGGGATCAGTGCGAAGGGTCCTTTGCTGGGAAGGTGCGCTGGACTAGGAGTGGGGCCATAGTATGTTATATGCTGTGGAAATGGCTTAACCTTTATAAAAATGTGTTTTAATAAAGTTTAAGCCTTTAGGCTTTATGAAAATAGCGGAGGGGTTTGGTTTATTTAAATTTTTTTAATAAAACATTTACAATGGGTCGATCATGGTATCGGTGGGAATTAATATTATATAGTAATTCAAACTTTTGAGAGATGTTTGAATACTATATGGGCGAGATTAATTTTATAGATAGGTTTTTAGACCAATGGGTTTGTAGAGCGGGGTTTTATTTTGCGCACATGGGGATATTTAACATTGGTCTAAGCTTAAAATAATGGGTTTTGTGGGTTTATTTAAATATAAGGGAATTAATATATAGGGGAGGGTGTAGTTAGGGTTTTAATACACTAAGTTAGGTGTTAATATGAAAAATGGTAGTGTAGCGGTCATAAAATACATGTTAATCTCTAAGTGTAAAAAGAAAGCATTGCTCATCTTTGTTGTATTATGTCACTTATAATTAGGATAAATGCTTTTTGATGGTTTTATGAATGATTTTGAAGGGAATGAAGTTAATTATTTTAGGGTTTCAATTTTACTAACTAATTAATTTATAAATATTTAAGAGTTGGTCAGCCCTTTCATTCTCCTTCTTTCCACTATTTATTAACCTGGATCTTCTCTCTTCTTAGAAGGTTGTCCTGAGAGATGAGTCTTGATTTAGACTCTAAACGTAGACTAAAAATGACGACTGTGGATATTCCGAATTTTATATCTGAAAAAACTACACCACAGAAACCTCCAATCTAGAATTGTCTACAATATCTCCAATATTATTGTGTTGGGTTCATGAAGTCGTGCACATAATGACCAGCTTCTCCACATTTGTAACAAATGAGTTTTCACCTTTCACGACTAGCCCCTCATCCTCTTCCTCGTCCTCTTCCTAGAAATCCACCGCGCCCAAACGACGATGCAGGAGAATATGGTCCTCTACCCTGTTACACAACATTTTTTCATTATCCCTGCAATCCCCATCTCACCCATTGGAGGGTCTTTTCTGTGACTTATAAGAAGTGTCATGCTTTGCAAAGACCATCATTGCATTCCTTTGCATGAGAGTAACATTCCTCCCATTGATAATTCCCTGAGCAGGACTGTAAAAACCCTTGTTTTTGCCTTGGCGCAAGTAGCTAGTTACACTCCCACACCGAGATGGAAAATTAACACTAAGCCTATGCTAGTTGGTGCTTTTTCCTAGTTAAGCACCTGCGCCAAGCTATTTATGGAATGTTTTTTAAAAATAGAGGCGGAGGTTCTATTCCAACCACCTCGAGGATGAGTCATTGGGAGTGGTTGAACTTAAACGACCACAGACTCCCTCTTTTAATTAGTAGTTTACACCTCCCTTGGAACTCCCCTAAAGGATAGGACTCTCTCCCACCTTTGTAGGGATCCCAACCTCCTCCTTTTCCTCTATAAAAGAAGCTATCTCTCTTAGAACAAACTAGCTAAACTTGGAGAACTGATACTATAGCTGAATGACTAGAGAAGATAGATAGAAGGAATTACATTGTGGAGAGCTTGAGTCCATGCCTTCACCCCATCCGAATTCCTTGACGAGCATCTGAGACATAGTTCACCTAAACCCCACTGGAGGAGACTGCGAGGTCAAAGCAACAGTTGTAACTCTTCCTTCTATTCATTTATATACATGACTATTTTTTGGTTCCACTATTGTGTTATAATGTTTGTTTAATGCAATATGTTTAGCCCTCTTTGACTAGTTAATAGTTATGAATGGAATGTTGTCATCTTGTATGCTATTCTTGTTTCCTTGTTCTTTTTGCAGGTATCCAAGCATAATGGCGAACGGATTGTGACTTGCCGAAGCAGGAGTGAGAGGCCACCACTACTACAACAACAACGACAGCGTTGGATTCCAGGTAGGTTGATCTACTATTTCCCTTGTTCATTCAATAATTAGGAAGCAACACTTTAGCGTGTCCCTTTGTTTCTAGACCCACTCTAGGGCTAGAGGGATCATCTATATCCACAGAGAGGATTTACCTGCATAAAAAATTGGAGACCATACTGGGGATTATAAGAGTGTGAGTTTGTCGTTTCATTTTTTTTGGGTCAGTTTCAATTATTGCTTTAGTTATCTTTTTTTTCTGGGTTCCTTATTTATTTTTTATCCTTTGTTCAGCTCCAGAGTGTCAATATTGAACTCTGCTTATTGCGTTTTGGTTTTTCCTCTTTTTCCCATAGTCACCTGGCTTGGCGCAGTTTTTTCTCATAACAATCATGCCAATTGGCACAGGTTGCTCTTTTTGCAGTTGCGCCAACCCCTGTATGGCGCGGATTACAGCCATACAGTCATGCCAACCCCTATAGGAATTGGTTTGACCTCCTTGATGATTCTTTTGGTCAATTGTGCTTGTTTCTGGGTTATTTTCTATGCATGATTTTTCCTTTGGGATAGTGTTAATTGTTGTCGAATTGCTTTTCTCAATTTTTTTTCCATCTTCCTATTAGTGTCAGTTGAGTCCTTAGGGTTTTTAGGTGTCCTTGTGCACTGAGCCTTCTGTTAGAAAATTGAGTCGGTTTGACTGTTGTCAGTCCCATTTGTGGCTTGATTGCACTCGGTTTTCCTGATCTTTTGAGAAATTTTCTTGGTTGCAGAGTCATTTCATTTTCTTGATTGGTTCTTCGCCCTTTTTCTCCAAGCATAGATTACATTTCTTGTTTTGGATCATTTTGAAAATTGTCTCTTGGTTTGAAAGATTGTGACATTAGTTTGAGTGATTTCTTGTGTTTGTTTCGTGATCTATTGAGTCATTCAATTTTGATTCCTACGCAATACTTAAGCTAGTGTTTGTAATTTGCTTTTCATTGAAAAAATAAAATAAAAAAACATATTTTTCATTCTTTCTTGCATTTGAAAGTGAAATACTCTTTTGCATAACTAGCATCAAATTATCTAGGAAAGAGTTTCATTTTCATATTTCGTTAGATGCATTAGTGATTTCTCAACATAATTTCCTTGTTTTCTTTTTGTTTGAAAGATCTCTATCCTTCTCATAACTAACATTCATTGAATCAGAAATGATGTTCATTTGGATATAGCTTTCGTTTAGGGATTTTTTGAGATCCAACATCGATAGGACCTTAAAACTAAAACGTAATTCAAGATCAACTTTAAAATTTATTTAATTAACCTAAGGAAGCATTTAAACCTAACGAAACATTTTTAGTGGTCTAGGCTAGAGACGTGTTCCGGCGTCTTAAAACCTAGTAGCTGCCGTTTTCCATTTGGCTTTAGACAATGCCAGTATGGACTTGTGCTCCCCATACCGTCCTTTCATGCTCGTTTAAAATTGAAAGTGACTAGAGTCATCTTTGGCCTGTTTCTTGACTCTTTAAAAATGAAAGAGAAAAATATGATTTCAGTGTCATAAAATTAATCACCTACAATCACACACCCGTTAATTTTTATTACTTGGCCTGTTGTTTTTCCTTGGTTTTGATCTTGGAGTCCTTGATTGGTTTTATTTTTCCCTTTCTGTTTTGATATACGGTCACGGTGGTGGAACCACTAGTTATGTCGTCTTCACTGCCTCCTAGTGGTAGTTCTTTCCCAGATGTTTCTTTCAAAACTCCTCAGCCCATTGGTCTACCGAGGTCTCACATCCTATTCTCCCCTCTGTCCTGCCTCTTGCTACTTGATCTCCTCCTAAAGAGCCAGTTGAGTTCAATTGGCCCCCTTCTAGTGCTTGGTCTGGTTTGGGGGAAGAATGATATTTTCCTCTTCTTACGTCAAGCTCGCCATTTTTTGCTACTGCTATGCCTCCTAGTCCCCATAGTCTTTTTGAAGATCTTACGGCGGAGTCAGATATGGATTCATCTAGTCCTATTTGTAGTTAAGGAATGACTGTTTCCACAGGAAAATATCAGCTTTTTCCAGAAGATGTCCCTCATGTTTCTACTCAATATTCTCCACCATCGGTGTCACTTCCACCTAGCTATCAGTCCTTGCGTCAGATTATGCCTGGAGTTGCCTCCATTGTGCAATCTAGTACAGTAACTCCTTCTCAGAGTTCGGTCTTACCTTCATTAGGACTATTGCCTTCGACACCTGGTTCGTCGATTACTGTTACATCTATTCCAGTTCAACCAACGGTCTGTGTGGCTTCATCCACACCTGTTGTTACCCATCAGTCGTTAGGATCTTTTCCCACTCGCAGGTCTATTTTCCTCAATCCAATGTGGCATGTTAATCTCGGTCCTAGTAGATCAAAATATAGTGCTGCGGAGGCCCCACCTACTTCTAGTGTTGTTTCCACTACTCCTGTGATTCTTGGTAGTCTTACTTTTGAAGAGTATATGTCGGTTGTTCAGCAGCAGAGTTCTCAGGGTTCTCAGCAGTCTCAGGCTCCTCGTAATCCTCGATTCCATCACTATGATGTTGTTGGTAATCCCATATATATATATTTGCACCATTATGATGTGTATGGTAATCCGGTCTATTTGCCTCATATTGATCCTTATCAGGTTATGTATGATCCTTATCAGACTGTTACTCATTTGGGACCTACCCTACCTGCACAACCCTCTGGGTTGCAAGGACAACCCTCATCGACACAACCTTTAGCTCAGCAGGGCTCTGCTTATGGTCCATAGGGGCAACCATACAGTCCACAAGGTCAACATTTAGGCCAACATGGACAACCCTCCAATCTGTTTGGTCAACCTCAGAATCAACCAGGGCCATCTGAGGCTCCTAGGGGAAAATCTACCCACCACAGGGAAAACCTGGTGCACCACAACTACAGTCACATGTTCAGTATGGCCAACATGTTGTGCAACCAGGACAACCCTACAGTCCTTCTTCGGGTCAACTTGGTACATCACAACCATCGGGCCAACCTTTCCCACAAGGCCAACCCAGTGGCCCTCAGTACTCGGTTCAACCTGCTCAGCAACCAATTCAACCTGCTCCTCAGCCGATTCCATCATTTCAGCAGCCTGTTTTAACTATTTATAGTCAGCGAGGTTTACCCACTCAACAGCCTACTCAACTTGCTCAGCCGCGTCCGCCTACTCAACCGCAAGGTGCTTACTACCCTCAAGGTTCATATCAACTGGTATATACTGCACCTCAAGTTCCTTACCTTCAAAATCAGCCTGTCTATCATCAACCTCAAAGTCATGCTTACATTCCACAATAGACTCGATACGTTGCTCAGTAAGGACCTCAATGGTCTACTCTGACCCAGTATCCTGGTCCTCAACCCCAGTATCAACCGACTGATCCTGCGTCTAATCCCTATGATCTGAATCCTCTGAGAAAGAATGCATGGGGATAGAATCCTTCTTAGACTGGGAGGAATGTACATGCCGGTCCTTATCAAGGACCTCTGATGACTTTCAATACCCAATTATTGTTTCTTGCTACATTGGAATTACCTGAAGTGTCAAAGTTGACGAATGATCCTATTCTTCATAACCCATATTGGCCTAAGGTTCCAACCAGTATTCCTGGTGATTGTCCTAAATTTGAGGGCAAGTCTGGTGAAGACCCCGAAGAGCATGTTATGGCTTACCATTTTTGGTGTTCCTCTAACTCTTGGGTTAACGATTCTATTAGAATCTGTCTTTTCCAGCGAACTCTTACTAGTGCCACTACAAAGTGGTACATTGAGCTATCTCGTGGCGTCTTCCAAGATTTCAACTCTTTAGCCATGGAATTCCTTACACATTTTCAGCTGCCATTCCGTTATGAGACCGGGACGCACCTCCTCACTTTATTGAAACAGGACTGAGCTACTCATATCTCGAATCATATTCATGAGTGGAGGCACCATCGTCGCATGATCAAATTTGAAATTCCTGATCAGCTTCTAACTCATTGGTTCACCACCTCCTTTGTCGATCATATTTCCAAAGACATAGCTATGGGGGCATGTGTAACTAAGGAACAATCCATTTCTTACGCCTAGTACCTTGATCTTGTGTACTCTTAGTCTAGTGCATTATATGATATCTTGCCTGATGCTCCCCGACCCATAACTTCTAAACCACCAGCGACTCCATCAGTCAATGGTATTATTGGTTTTGTGTCTCATACTTCTTAGAAGTATTCATCTTCAAAATTTGGGAAGCCGAAGTCTGTTCCTTCCAATAATTTTGCTTCTCAGTCTACTCCGAATTATAATAAACCCGCAGAAGCTAATGTTGTTCAGGCCAATCCTAAGGATAATAATTCTAAAGGTAAAAATAAAGGTAAAGGTAAAGCCAAAGCCGACACCCCAAAATAGGACTCTCAGAAAAATCGTGTTGGTGATGGTTCTCAATGAAAACCGAAGTACCCTTGTTTAATCTGTGACGAAGAGAACTTCACCAAAGATTGTCCACGATGATCCGAAGTGAGCTGATTGCTCAAAGGAACCCAGGGAACTCTGGCCATTCTTAAGGAACCTTTCCCACCTCAGCCGACTCAGATGGTAGAGAAACCTCAGTCCTCTGCCCCGTTTGGCTCTCAGGTGTTCATGATGAATGGTTTGAGTACCGTTTCTATTGCTACTTGATCGAAAGATTATACTAGATCCCATCAGGACATGGGGAAGGATATTGTTGATGGTCCTCCTCTTCCTCCACTTGTTACTGGTCCTCCTGAGATTGAAAGGCCCAATGTTGAATCCTTTGTGCGACCACCTTCCAAAGGTGTGCTCCATAAGTCTTCTTATAATCCCAATGCCCGTCCCACTCACCATTACAATATTGTTGAAGATCTGACTCAGGCGCCATTCGTGATGTCTGCGTTAGAAGTGTTAGAAAATTATATATATATTACAGAGAAATGAAACACATTAAATATGTAGAAAACACAAGCACACAAAACACATAAAAATAGAGAGACACAGATATACGTGGTTCACCTAGTTTGGGCTACATCCACCCCGAACAGCCAGTCCTTCCTTTCTATTATCCAGCAAAATGAAGAGACACAATCTACAGCAGATCCACTGTAATATCCTCTGTTCTCTCTCTTAGTCTCCCTCTATGTTTCTCACTTAGAGAATACACATACAATACACAACCGCAATACCATACCCTCATACAAGCGAGGGGTTTCCTTCTAGGGAAAAAAAACCCTAAACTAAACATAAATTTACCGTCATATCATCTGCCTAATGAACGACCCAGATTGACTAGAAATTACTATACTTTTACAAGGAAATTTTACATCTATTTTTAGCTTCAGGGGCACTGCCCCCAAAACCCCCCGCCAGGGGGGGCTCCATAAAGTCGCAGCCGCCCCCCCTAGACCCCCCAAGCAGTGTTTAATTACAGGCAGCTTTTCTGCCCCATTAAGGTATAAGGGTCCAACGCTGTGATACAAAATAAATAAGATAATCAGGCTCCACACCCAAAAATCTCCCACTTGGAGACTGATTGTAGCAATTGCACCGCTGCTTCATTTGCTGGACAATGACTCCTCTTTGGACCTAGTTTTTTCTCATCTTCATCGTCATCCTTGAAGACAAATTGAAACTAAGCATATTCTCAGTTTCTCCCTAGTTAAAACTTTTGTTAGCATATTTGCATGATTCTGGCTAGTGTATCTTTTCCAGCTTCAACTGTCCATCTTCCAATACTGACCGTATGAAATGGTACTTGAGCTGTATGTGTTTAGTCCTAAAATGAAATGTTGAGTTCTTTGCAATATGAATGGCACTTTGGCTATCATTGTATAACGTGCCCATATCATGCTTCTTACCCAATTCATCCATAAACCTTTGTAACCAAATCATTTCTTTACTAGCCTCTGTAGCAGCAACATACTCTGCTTCTATTTTTTAAAGTGCAACAACACTTTGGATTTTTGAAACCTAATTGACAGTTGTTCCACTTACAGTAAATACATATCCTATAGTGCTCTTGTTATCTCTGTCACCTTCCATATCTGCATCAACATATCCTTGTACAGAAATGTTTGAACCACCAAAACATAATGCTTGATTTGTGGTCCTCTCAAATATCTGAGAATCCATTTCACTGCCATCCAATGTTATTTTCCTGGATTGTTCATGTACCTACTTACAACTCACCGCATGTGCAATATCAGGCCTTGTGAAAACCATTGCATACATTAAGCTTCCAACTGTTGATGCATATGGAACTTTAGACATATATTCCACTTCTTCTTGGGTCTTGGGGCACATCTCCTTACTAAGATTGAAATGGCTAGCAAAAGGTGTACTAACTGGTTTTGCATTCTGCATATTAAATATTTTCAACACCTTTTGTAGGTACTCATTCTGAGACAGTGTTAATTTGCGATTTTTCCTGTCTCTAGTTATTCTCATACCAAGGATTTGTTTTGTAGTTCCCAAATCCTTCATTGCAAATGAATTTTCCAATTTTATTTTGAGCACATTTATTTCCTGCATGTTAGACCCTGCAACAGGCATGTCATCTACATACAATAACAATATAATATAGTTTCCATCATTTTTCTTTTTCAAGTAAACACAATGATCAGAGTGACATCTAGTATAACCTTTTTCAGACATATTAAACTTGCCAAATTTTAGATACCACTGCCTTGGAGCCTTTTTTAAGTCATACAAGCTCTTCTTTAACTTGCACACTAATTTTTCTTTCCCTTTGACCTCATATCCTTCTGGTTGCTGCATATAGATATCCTCCTCCAAATCTTCATGGAGAAATGATGTCCTTACATATAATTGTTAAAGATGTAAATATTCCATTGCTACAAGACTTAAAATATTTCTAATTGAAGTAATTTTAACAACAGGACAAAATATTTCATCAAAATCAATACCTTTCTTCTGTGCAAACCCCTTCACCACAAGTCTAGCTTTGTACCTCTGTTTTCCTCCATCTTCTTCCTTCAGCCTACAACTTGACTAAGTTCCAAGTCTGGTTATGCATTAAGGAGTCCATCTCTTCTTATATGGCTAGCTCCCACTTCTTCCTACTTTCAACTTGCATTGCTTCTTCATAAAATTTAGTTTCACCAGAATCAATCAACAATAAATAATATAATGAAGGAGAGTATCGTTCAGGGGGTCTACTTATCCTAGTAGATATTATAACACCACTTTTAGTTGTTTTAGGTTCCTGTTGCTGTTGTGGTGGTTGCTATTGTTGTGGCTCTTGATTATTATTATTTTTAGGTATCTTTTCCTTTTATGTGATCTCATCAAGAACTGTGTATTCTTTGTTTTCTTTTTGTTGTTTCTTTTCCTGCAATTGATTCTTATACAATACCTTTTCATTGAATATTACATCTCTGATCCTAATGATTTTGTGATTTTCATAATCATATAAGCGATAACCAAAATCATTAACACCATATCCAATAAAGTTACATTTCTTTGATTTTGCCTCAAGCTTGGTTCTATTTTCTTTATTAATATGGACAAAGGCCTCACAACCAAAAGGCTTTAAAAAAGAGTAGTTTACCATTTTACCTATCCATGCTTCCTCTGGAATACCACCATCCAAGGAACTTGAAGGCCCTCTGTTTATTAGATAAACAACAGTATCTACAACATCTGCCCAAAATTTTAAAGGCAATCCTGCATGCAATCTCATGCACCTTGCACACTCAATGGTTGTTCTGTTCATCCTTTCTGACACACCATTTCCTTGTGGTGTTCTTGGAACTGTCTTCTCTCTACAAATTCCATGCTTTGAACAGTACCTATCAAACTCTTTGCTGCAGTATTCACCTCCATTGTCTGATCTGAGACACTTCAACTTCTTTCCTGTCTCAATCTCAACCAAAGTTTTCCATTTCTTGAAGGTATCAAATACATCATATTTATTCTAAATACAATAAATCAAAGTTTTTCTAGTTGCATCATCAACAAAAGTAACATAATAACAAGAGCCACCGAGAGATGATACCTGAGTAGGTCCCCATACATCTGTATGCACAAGTTCTAATTTTTCATTGTTCTTTTCTTTCCCAACTATGAGAAATCTGACTCTCTTTTGTTTTCCATAAATGCAATTCTCACAGAAATCCAAATCAACATTCTTCAAACCCGGAAACAAATTTCTTGAGTGAAGAATATTCATCCCCTTCTCATTCATGTGTCCGAGCCTATGATGCCATAATGCTACATCTTCTCCTTTAGAAGTTAAAGCATTAATAGAGTTAGAAATACCATTGCATAAATACAATGTACCAACCTTTTCGCCTTTTGCTATTACCAGCTGTTGGGTTTACATTAGGGGAATTTTGAGGTCTAAAATGGGCCTCCTAAGGAAATTATAAAATAATAGTGGAAAAAATCTAATAAGATTTGATGACATCATCAAATTTTAGAGGGAAAAATGAAAAAACTACTTTTTCAATTCATATTTTCAATTTATCTCCCAAATTTTTTACTCAAATTTCGAGCGGGAGTACTCGTTGGATGCAGAATTTAATTCCCCATCCAAGGAGTACCCATGTTGCATACTTTCGATGGGTCCTACTACATGAAAAATGAGAAATACATAAAAAAACGTGATTACAATCACGTTTTTTTATGTATTTCTCATTTTTCGTGTAGAAAAGTTCATCGAAAGTATGCAACATGGGTACTCCTTGGATGAGGAATTAAATTCCGCATCCAACGAGTACTCCCGCTCGAAATTTGAGTAAAAATTTTGGGAGATAAGTTTAAAATACGAGTTGAAAAAGTAGTTTTGTTATTTTATTATTTTTTAATATTTTTACTTTTTTACTCCAAAAATGGTGAATCATCCATTATGGATGACATCATCATATTGAATCCTATTGGTTGTTATAAAGTTTATTTTTGTTGTACATTTTTCTTATGAGGCCCATTTTAGACCTCAAAATTCCCCTAATGGGGGTCCTGACCCAGGTTTGCACGTTAAGGTTTTCCAACAAACCCCTATACTACTGGCCCTTTCGGCAGTGACCTACTTGCGAAGGTCAAAGTCTCACCCGAAGCAGTATGGGAGGGTGCTATAACTAGGTTTCTGTACCTAGAAAGAGAGCAGGTAAGCCAAGCCACGCACAGTGCACAAATCTATAGAATAGAGCTAGTTCGCAGGCTTAAATAGATATTCAGTGTACACAATATTACAGATATAGATCTTAGGTCTGCATCCACGTGCATTCAACTAGCAAAGATATAAATTATAGTACACGTAATAGTCCATATAGCATATATTATAAATAAACACATCAGATAACACAGATTATTCGTACCTTATCACAAATTTAAAACAGAGCATAGATTCATATAACAGATAGATCCAGAACCAAATACCAGCAATACTTCTCATATATTATCAGCATATTCTTACATAACCCCAAATCCCACCCGCGCACACAGCCAGCAGGCTCCGCACACAGTAGGACAAAGGATCTCCGTGCACACAGCCAGCAGGAGTCTGACCCAAATACCCGAAACCCAGAACTAACAATCTGCACTTAGCATTTACTTCTATTCATCTTATTGTACCTATCAACTTAGAAAGACTTACTATTTATCCCAATTTAGCCTTGACTTACCATGGTCCGCAAACTGTGGTTTGTGGACTCATAGTTTTACCTATCTACCCGCCTACAATGTATTGGGGCTTTTATCCACCCTATCACCCCTGCGCTAGACTAAATATAATCAAAATAATACAAAATTGGACCAGCTTTCATCAGTGTGGGAGAACCTGCTCCAACAGTCCCCCAACACAATCTTGTGACTCGTTCCGAGTCACGGTGGTTGTAGGTCTTCCTTCATCTTCCGTGCAGCGTCGCTATTATGGGAAAGAGGTACCTTCAGCATCTGCACAATTGTTATCCTCCATTGGTGAAGGGTTGTGCTACGAAGTAGTGTACCAGATATTTCTTCAGCTGACTCTTGCATTCGAAGTCCCTAATGATACTGCCACTGCCTGACCGAAGGATTGCAGCTACTTTAGCCATGTAGTCATTTGCTATGATATGGCTTGAGTCTACTACCATTAAAGTATCCTGGAAGCATATCCCCTTGTAGGGTGGCCAACTGGATAGCTCCTCCATCCGTGATTTCCTTGACTAGATAGGGACCCAACCAATGTTGTCGAAACTTACCTGGGTGCTTCAAAAACTGGCTATCATATAAGAGTACCAAGTCATCTTTTGAAAATGTCTTCTGGCATATATCACGGTCGTGGCATGCCTTATCAAGTGTTTTCTGGACTTTCTGATGAAATTTGGCCATAAATCAGTCTTCCTCTAGGGTGGTGAGCTGCATCAGGCATTTTTCGAGGACATCTAGGTCATCCATGTTTGTAAAGGCTGCAATACAAAGACTAGGAACAATATACTTTATAAGCATGATGGCCTCCTTGTCGTAAGTCAATCGAAAGGGGGTTTGTCCTGTTAACTTCTTGCAAGTGGTGCGATAGGCCCATAGAACTTATGGGATGCGCACGTCCCAATCACTGTGGTCGGCGTTACAAACCTTCATTAGCGCCTGTTCCAATATTTTACTGAATGATTCAATAGCCCCATTGGCCTGTGGATGATAAGGAGTGATTTTTGCATGATGAATCCGGAATTCTTCAGTCAAGGCTTGGATGGTTTCCTTAACAAAGTGCGTGCCCCGGCCACTCATGAGGATCTTGGGGCACCCAAAGCGGGTTAGAATCTGCTAAAAAATGAAGCGCACAGTAGTCTCCGCAGTACAATCTCTTACTGCTTGGGCTTCTGCCCATCGGGTCACATAATTTGTGGCAGTGATTATAAAACGAGCGCCTATTTTCTTCCCTGGCGGATTAATAGGTCCAATAAAATATATGGCCCACTTATCAAAGGCTTGCATGGCCATTTGTGGTTGTAAGGGCATCTCATTGCACCTTGATGGCCATCCCGTTCATTGACATGTATCACAGGCTCTGCAATAATCCTGGGAATCACTATGTACAGTAGGCCACCATAGCCCAGCCCGTAAAATATTTTGCACCATTGCTTTGCTCGCATAGTGCCCACCTGCTATTCCTTCATGTGCTTCTGTTAGGATGGCTTGTCGCTCATGCTCCAGAACATACCTGCGTAGTACTTCATCTGCACCTAACTTATATAGCTGGACTGTGATAATAGTAAAGTCTACCGCTTGTGTGACCAACTCCTTCTTTTGCTAGACCGAGTAGTTTGTTGGCGCCATACTGGTAGTTAGGAAATGCATGATATCATCAAAGTGTGCATCGAAAACCTTAATGGTGAATATTTTCACATCAGGGAGCCTTCGTCCAGACTAGTAGGTTCTTCTCTAGTATAAATACGGGATAGGTAATCTGGTCCTGCGTTCAGCTTGCCTTGTTTAACTATGATTTTGAAGCTATATTCCTGGAACAACAACAACGATCGACAGATTCCCCCCCCCCAAAATAGGGTTATTCACTAGGTATTTTAAGGCTGAATGGTCAGTATACATTTTGAAGTGACGTCCTAACAAGTAGTGGCGATATTTTTGTAGTGTGTAGACCATGGCCAGTCCTTCCCTTTCCGTTGTGGCATAATTGCTCAGCATTTGAGAGTTTTCGGCTAGCAAAGGCGATTGGATGATCAATGTCCCCCTCGCCTGGTTGCATAAGGATGGCTCCTAAATTGATTCCCGAGGCATCTACGTGTACATGAAATTCCTCTGTCCAATCAGGAAAGACAAGAATAGGTGCCAAAACCATCTTTTCTTTAAGTAGTTCAAAAATTTTCTGACATTCTGCCTCCTAAAAAAAAGAAACATCCGTCTTAAGTAGCTTCTCGAGCGACGCTGTGATTAGGGCGTACCCCTGAATGAAATTCCTATAGTAGCCTGTATGTCCCAGAATTGAGCGTACTTTTTTTTCAATTTTCGGGATAGCCAAGTTGATGATGACAGCAATCTTAGCGGGATCCATCATTAGCCCTTGCTGGCAGACTATATACCCAAGTAGAATGCTGAACGGTACACAGAAAATATACTTCTTTATGTTGAGGGAGATTTGGTATTTGCGGGAGGCATCTAACATTAAGCGCAACTTCGAGACATGCATTCGTACTAAGCCAAATATAGTCCAATCATCAAAGTAGACTTCTACAAAATTTTGGATGAATTCTTTGAACACTGCAACCATGACACATGAGAAGATAGCCGGAGAATTCTTGAGTCCGAATGGCATTATAGTGTACTAGAAGGACCCCCATTCAGTGGAAAATTTATTTTTACTGTGGTCTTCTGGGGCAATGCAGATCTGATGATAGCTTGAGAACCCATCGGTAAATGAGTACACCTCGTGACCACCTACACTGTCTAGTATTTCATCTGAAAAGGGCATTGGGAACGGGTCATGTATGCAGGCATTATTTAACTTGAGCAGGTCAATGCAGATCCAAATTCCCCCCTTTGTTTTCTTCTCCTGAAAAACCATCGGGCTGACCCAGTCTGACTGTTCGACTGGCTTTATGATACTGGCAGTGAGCATTTTATCCAGATCCTCCTTCACCTTTTTTTTGTACTTTAGGTTCAATCAGTAAGGCCGTTGTTTAATTGGTCACGCATCGATCTTGAGCATGATGTGCATAACTCCTAGATCGCTAATGATCCCCTTGTGTTCGGAGAAATTGGTAGGAAAGAGGTCTTGATATTCTGTCAGCAATTCCACCACCTTGTTGATGGTGTCATTATCCCAATAATCATCGATCTTGGCCAACTTGGGCTGGGTTGCCATCCCAATATTGACTTCGTGTAGCTTTAGTGGTTTCGTTGCATCTACCATTTGTAGTGAAGGTCCTGCAACTGCGCAGTCACCTTCAGATTCTAGAATAGAGACATTGCGCAGATTGTCTTCTTCCTCAGCAATTGTAATATTGCAGCAATTGGCGATGTCTCACATTTGCATATCCCAGGTTGGTTCCTTGACTGTAGTAGATGGATTCGAGTTACCAAATTTATACACATCCAAGTCCTGCAGAGCTTCGTCTAATGCTTCCGACTCTCTGACCAACCCAAAGGTCCTGATAAATTCCTCCTCCAAGTTTTTCCAGAGAGATGTCTGCTAATGCAGCTCCGCATCCAAGTACGAGGCAATGAGGATTGGGCCTAATGTGTGGATAAATTAATGAACCCATTCCTTGGAGGTCTGATTCTACCAATTATCCATCCATGCTTGCAAATGTTTGTGCGGGTTTCCTGGGCCGAAGAACTTTGCAATTATTATCTAAGGTGGAGATTTAAATCGTAGGACCCTCATTTCCCGACATCTTTCCCAGTTCGGAAGTGTCGCCTTGTGGTTTTCCCACCATCTCGTGGGTGTGGCACATACGGCCAAATTAAGGGCCCATAATTGCCTTTCTTCTGGGACCTCGTCCTCAAGTTTTCGCAAAAATGTCTTAACTTCTCCTGAAACATCAAAGAAGGGTAGTTCCCTTACCTCCGTGGATATGCAGCGCAGCACAGATACATCATGTAACCTATTTTTCCAGTTGTCCATTTCGTCCTCAGTGTCAGATAAGCATTCACTCTCCTTTTCCCAGCAAAGCATACCTTTGTCTGTAGGGTTGACCCACTCTTGATCCTGGGCGGTCAGCTTATAGATGTGATCTAATTCGTCCTTGTTCTGTATAGGTTCGGTGTATCGCTCTCCGTCCATCGTGTCTAAAGGGATGCCCACCTGTGTCCTGTCGACTTCAAATACGATGCTACGTTTTTTTAAGTTAATGAAACCGCCCATGTCAATGGCCCAACCTAGCCCTAGGAGTGCCGGATAGGGGTCTATATACTCCTCAATCTGAATAACCTCAAAGTCTTCTCATACCTTAATCCCAGCGATATCGATGACTACCTGCGATAGCCTCCCGAATGGGACTATTTTCTGCTGATTGGCCATATGCAGTTGGATATATGACCATTCGAGTTGAGGTTTCCCCATCCGTAACCATGTTTGTTTAGGGAGGACATTTGCATCCGACCCCAAGTCGAGGATGACCTGAGTCATCTCATAGCCGCTAATTTGTGTTGTCAACTGCATCTCCCACCCTGTGCACTTCACCTGGTTATACAGCTTGTGGATTTCCTTTAGTCTTATAATTGAAGTTTTTCCAGCTGTACAGTTATCGATCAGAGCCTATAGGGTCACCACAGCTCACTGATTGCGAAGGAGCTTCATGCATGCTTGCAGGAATACTCCTACCTCCTCATTTTCTGTAGTGTGCACAGGTACCTTTGTATTATCAATCTCCTGGCGGGCTGTGACAAAAGCCTCCTTTTATTTAGCCAAATCTAACCCTTCCTGCTTAATGGGCACTTTTCTAATTAGCAGCTCAGCTTCAGCCTTTTCCATACTCCCACCTGTGGCCGTGCCACTACGGGCTATAAAATTAATATTGTCCCCTTCTGGTAGAAATTCAGCCTTGACCCTCTGGATATTCTGCGTAGGTTTCTGTTGCTTCTCTTTTATTCTAGTTATTAGGACTGGACATTCTTTGACCACATGATCTCGCCCCCTGCAATATATGCAGGCTGGTCGAGACGGCTTCGCACAGTCTCTTGCAAAATGACCTAACTTCCCACAATTATAACATACTAACTGTCCTCATTCTCCACTGGGGCTTCCCCCTTGCCCTCTATTCCCGCTTCTAGTAGGGGAAATTCTACTACTAATGGATGATCCAGGCGATGCGGACTCTGATCTCATTCGGTATATACTTCCTCGATCCATAATTAAGTCATATGTTTGGCAGTTTTGTTCATCGTGGCCTACAGACCTACAAAATCCACACCATCATTGTTTTACTTCTGGGATGTATGCAGCTAGGCAGGGATAGTAATGAGTATCTTGTGATCCTTCAACCCGACAGTCATTGCACCATAGCAAAGGTTACCTCAGCTTCCTCGTGTCTGGGGATTGTAGTGGACTAGGCCCCTTTTCGTGCTACTTGCGTAGGCTTTGGATTTCAACTTGCATAGCTTCTAATTGACCCTGGATTTTTTGTATGCCCAGCTGAGTCTCGTCCCTTGGCGCAGCTTAAAGTTTCATGGCTACTTCCAACTCCTTCTCCTAGGTGTCAATAGTTTGGCGACCCATTTTTATCCGTAAGTATGGTAAGAGCATAGCAATAAACCATTATGTATGTTTCTTATCATCATACTTGAAACCTCCTTCTCAGATTCCTTTTTTAATCACTGATCCGCTTCCCATACAGACTCATATGGTCCCTGCTTGATGTCTTTTAGTTCGTTGACTATCTGTGAATAGGACTTAGGTTTTTTGAATTGTTGCTTTAGTGTCATTTTTATCTCAGCAATAGTTGCATTTTCATGTTGTCCAATGTATCCCATATATCAATCCAGAGCTCTTTCCTTGAAAGCCACAGATAGCTAGGCCTGCTTCACAGAATCACTTGTAATGTTTTGCACCGTCCGTACTGATTCAACCACAAACTAGAACCTATCCATATCTTCATCACCCGCACCCTTGAAGGTAGGTAGCTTTAAGTTCACAGCCATATCTACCTTCTTTTAGGCATTTTGGCATTACCTAACTGCTCTTTCAAAATGCTCCTAGTCCCGGAAATGGAACCATTTGTTGGGTTTAGGGGTCCTAACCCAGGTTCACACGTTAATTTTTTCCAACAAACCCCTATACTACTGGCCCTTTTTGCAGTGACCTGCTTGCACAGGTCAAAGTCTCACCTGAAGCAGTATGGGAAGGTGCTAGAACCAAGTTTCCGCACCCAGAAAGAGAGCAGGTAAGCCAAGCCATGCACAACACAAAGATCTATAGAATAGAGATAGTTCACAGGCTTAAATAGATAACCAGCGTACACAATATTACAGACTAGATCTTAGGTCCGCATCCACGTGCGTTCAACTAGCAAAGATATAAATTACAGTACACGTAACAGTCCAGATAGCATATATTATAAATAAACATAACAGATAACACAGATTATTCATACCTTATCACAGATTTAACACAGAGCGTAGATTCATATAACAGATAGATCCAGAACCAAATACGAGCAATACTTCTCATATATTATTAGTATATTCTTACATAACCCCAAATCCCACTTGCGCACACAGCCAGTAGGGTCCGCACACAGCAAGAAAAAGGATCTCCGCGCACACAGCCAGCAGGAGTCTGACCCAAATACCCGAAACCCAGAACTAACAATCCGCACTTAGCATTTACTTCTATTCATCTTCTTGTACCTATCAACTCAAAAAGACATACTATTTATACCAATTTAGCCTAGAATTACCATGGTCAGCAAACCGTGGTTTGCGAACTCCTAGTTTTACCTATTTACCCGCTTACAATGTATTGGGGATTTTATCTGCCCTATCACCCCTGCGCTAGACTAAATATAATCAAAATAATACAAAATTGGACAAGCTTTCATCAGTGTGGGAGACCCTGCTCCAACACTAGCGCTCCTTTGGTGACCTTCCAAGTTTTATCTGTAAAATTCGTCACACAACCTTCAGTACCTAACTGCCCTGTTGAAATCAAAATTTTCTTCAGATCTAGAACATGCCTTACCTCCTTTAATATCCATTGGTTTCCATTTTTTTTTTTACAAGAACCTTACCCATTCCAATAATTTTACAAGGTTTATCATCACCCAAATAGACTTGTCCAAAATCTCCTTGAAAATAGTCATGAAAATATTTCTTATTAGGTGTGGCATGGAATGAGGCCTCTGAATCTACAACCCAAGAATCAATAACATTTTCGAAAGAAAGAATCAAATCATCTTGTAACACATCACCTACCACATTTGCTTCATGATTGTTTTCTTGCTGTGTGTCTCCTTCTTTTCCCTTCTAAGATCTACAGTCTTTATTTAGGTGTCCTTTCTTTCCACATTTCCAGCACACTATCCCCGATCTAGACTTGGATCTTCCTTTCCTTGATTTACTGCGATATCCCGAGCTCTTTCCTCTTTCAATTCTTCTTCCCCTAGACTCTACACTCAAATCATTACCCAATGTCTCACTGGAGCTTTTCCGTTGCATTTCCTCGCTACGGATTGCACTGACAACATCATCAAACTTTAAAGTACTAGATCCGGAGATAGAGTTACTAATGGCCATAACTAAACCATTCCAGCTTTCTGGCAATGAGCACAAAAATAGCAGAGGTCTAACTTCATCATCAAAGTTTACCCCTGCAGAACTTAACTGACTAGTAACGTTATTAAAATCATTTATATGGTCTGTAACAGATCCACCTTCCGACATATTCATATTAAATAAATGTTTCATCAGAAATACCTTGTCTAAGGCCAAGGGTTTTTCATATAATTTCACCAATGCCTTAATCAAACCCTATGTTGTTGTTTCCTTCGAAATATTGAAGGCTACTGATACCACGAGGCACAACCTTACTGTTCCCAGTGCCTTTCTATCAAGACTATCCCATTCTACGTCTGTCATAGCCATCAGCTTCTTTGTTTTTCCGCTCAATGGTAGGTACGAATCTTTCTGATACAGATAGTCTTCCATCTGCATCTTCCACAGCAAGAATTTTTGGCCGTTAAACTTCTTGACCTTAAACTTACCATCTTCCACCATTTCTCCCACTCAAACCAGGAACCCTTATTTCTTGCAAGTTTATCAACCAAATAGACCTTCGGCTCTGATACCAGTTGTTAGAATTTACTGCAAAAATAATAATAAAAATTCTGACAGGAATAAACATAAAGAGGCCAGCAACAAATCATAAACATAAACACAAATGTTTCTCTGGGAAAACCCCAAACTCCGGGGAAAAACCCAACCAATGAAATTTCATTAACCATTGGCCAAACCCTGGCCAATCTGGCCAAGTGAGCCTTCAACACTCACCTCGAGGCCTACATTACAATGAATTATTTCCATCCTTTTATAGGCTCCATTACATGCAATACCATGGGCTGAAAAACCATGGGTGCACAATACCATGTGCCATGTTGGGGTTCCCATGTTTTGGCGAGATTGGCAATACCAAAAGATGAGACAACATCAAACCACTTTCAGACCTCAGGATCTAGCCCTCCTGGGTCCAGAGAGGGATCTCTCTATGATATGTCAAAGGTATATGACTTTAAAGCTCAGTGTTAAGATGTTAGGCTAGTTATAGGCACAGGGTTTGTTTGTTTGATTGTTTGTTTGGTTGCTGGTTATCAGGAAAGAAGGGTTCAATGTAAGACAAAATGAGCAAAGAAGATTAAGGCAGAGGTGAAGTATTCCAGGGAGCATTCAAGACCATTGGGAAATGGAGTCAAGAAAGGATTTGCTTGTTAGTCAATAGGCAAGCTTTCAATTGGGCTAGTCATCTAAAACATTGGATCTTAAAGATGATTGTGTGGTATGGAATGGTAAGAGAGGAGGAACAGTAAAGGTTTAGAACACAAAGTTAAAGATCAGTTGGTCGCACAAGGATCCTAGTGGACAGGGCTAACTCTAGTCCCTAGTGTTCCCAAATATTCCAGCTAAATCCTAATAAGAGTATATAAGAATAGATTCATTTAACTCATACATCAGAGAACATGCAATAATATCCACTACACTGGTTAAATTAATTGAAATCAATCCTTAGATCACACATATAGCAGAAAACATCAAAGGCAAGGAGAGCAGAAACATAGGGTACCTAACAAGGGTAAATCCTATGCCAATATTCTGATGCAAGCCAGTAGAAACAAAATGAAATGAATTAAAACACAGAGATAGTAAAACATCACCGCTGCTTTAGATCAGGATCCAAAGAAATGTGCTTGTCATATTAAATAGCAATACCAATCAAGTGCAACAATGCCAATAGCCGAATACTTAGTCTGAACTCATATTCCTCATCCTATCTTACAACTTTACACAGAGGTTGTGTCTCAAAAGAAACTACTTACAATTCTCTGATAACTGATCAACAACCTTTACAATGAGTTTCTTCATGAATTTATAGCTCTAGTGGAGCAGATAAGGTAGGTTAAAAACTAAATGCAACATTAAAAACTCAGAAGAGGAAGAAAGGTCGAAGCCCACTCTGTATAAATTTTGTGTATTTATCTCTGGCACTCTTTTGGGTGGAAGATTGGTCTTCTCCAGGCTTCCATTTACTCCGGTATGTCTCTGATGTACTTGGCTGCAGTACTCTGTAGTACTTCTAGTGAATTAAATAAAAACGTAGAATCGGGATGCTAAGATCTGCCATACTATGCAACAAATGCTTCTGATGGCATAGGACTACTGTAGGGGGGGGGGGAATTCGCTTGGACACAATGTAGACTGAAACAATAATGTGTACCGTGTCCTTGCTCAAGAAGAAAAATTCTGCTGATTTGAAACCTTGATTACATTTTTTTCTACGCGCTAGACCTCCTGTGTGATCCTCGAGATTTTCGATCTGGTACTCTGCCTTTAGAACTCTAGATTAAGGCTTAAAATCCTCAATACTGAACGTTGAAATCATTGATCATTAGCTGGTATTTCTCCGCTGCTTCATAAATGTCTCAATCTGCAACATCTGGGTTTTAATGGCACTGGATAGGTTTTTCGCGGAGATTGAACTGTCCTTGGATAATATTTATGCCGCCGCTACCTTTCCGGGCATTTCCTTGTAGTACCAGCTTCCAAATTCGATTCTCTCTGCACAGCGCACCATTAGAATGATACATATGAACCATGGCGGTCTCCCGCCTCTCTGCAACCCTACAAAATATGAAAACTGGTTAAGAAAACCATCCATGGGGGTCGAATGATGTGGACGACTGCGAAGAAATGGTGAAAAAATGCAGAGGAATGGTGGAGAAATGCTCTGGCGAAGGTTGGAAAAGTGCACAGAAATTTAACGTAAAAAATGAATGTTTGACTGTGGAATGAACATATATAACGGGGGCGGGTGAATGTACGGTGGAGACACGTGGAGTGGTGACGTGTTGGGTCTGGGAGATAATGGGACAGTCAACGGCGGGGGTGAGAATAAATCTGGGTCGTCCGATCTCAGGAGGAGATCGATGGCCTGGGACGCGGCGGAGGGCGATGGACAGTGGGCCAGGGGTACGAATGCCTCTGGTTAAACTCCGCGCAACTTCGTGAAGCGACAATCATTGGATGGGTGATCGCAGATCAGACGGCTAATATTTATATCACTCCATGTCTTGTACCGAATGATAACGTTTGATGAGTGGGCGGTTTTCAAACAATGCCGCTACCACGCGTCGCGTGATGAGTGGAATCACTGGACCATCGGAAAATACCGCCTACCTCCGAAAGGCGGTGCGATAGAAACCAGTGGTTTATGGAAAGTGCACAGTGGGGACCACAGGGGTAGGTGCATTCTAGACCATCAGATCAACGGCTAAACAAACGGTGATGGCACGATCAGAGAGGTGGACTGTGAACAATGGGTGTTGCGGGGGTCGCGATCGTTGTTCAATCTGTGTAGATCAGCGGCGGAAATTGCTCCCGATAACCAAATGAGATAAGCACTCTTTGGGCTAGCGCTCGGTTTCAGCGTTCGGTCACGTTGGGGAAAAGGGTTAAGGCGCTAGGGCCATAGGGGGCTAAGGCCACAATGTGCAGAGTATGGGTTTTTCGGCCCTTTTAATGAAATTTGAGGCCGAAAATGGGTAACGATAGAGGGAAGAAGGGGAAATTTTGCTAAACAAAGGGTGTAGGAATGGTTTAAAAGGGTATGGGTATGATTTAGAAAGGTTAGAGGGGAATTTTGACAAGGGGGAATAAAGGGTTAAAATGGGGTATTCTACAGGGATACGAGGGGCAAATGAAGGCCTTTAGGAGCACAATTTTTGCAATCAGAGAGGCTTCATAATGGGAATCAGTAGAGGGGATTTTATCATAGGGCAAAGGCATAGGAGACTTCAAGGATGATGTGTCTCCAGGGGATATGCATTCATTGAAGGCTCAGAAACAATTTAGCCCCTTACTTGCTTGTCAAAAATTTATAGGGGGCTAATAGTGGTTCCACATGGGGATGGCTTCTTCTTGAAGAAGTCAAGAATTCAGAAAGTGATCTTTGGTGTAGGCCAGATGCCTACTGCTTGAGCCACCTTCTTCTTTGATTTTCAACTGCCACACTTATGAAGACATCAATTCAGCAGAAAAAATTTCCCAATCATTCTACCTACCCATTCTACAATCCTAGCATTTTTCCCTAGGGTGCATTTGAGCTAGCAGACCCTTTACATCTTTTTATTTTTTACAAACAGGAAAATAAACCTATTCTATTTCTGCCCTTTTTACTCCATGAGACCATATTATACTGTTGGTCTCATATGTTTCTCTACCTAATCTAATATATGCTGGGATTAAACTATCCAACAGATTTCTTCTCTATATTCTAGAACGGAAATTTAAAAACATCCAAACTAGAATTAGACAGTCTAGTTTGTTGTGGATCCAAGGCATAAATACAGTTGCACATGGACAAAAACTTGCAGAAAACTGAAAACAAAACTTTGAAGGCTTGAAACCTGAGGTTTGAAGAATCCTTCTTTCTTTGTGACTTCAAGTTTTGAGCTTGTTAGAGTCACTTTCTTTTCTTCATTTCATCTCTGGTTTTGGGCCTATTAGAGCTGATTCTTCTTCTTCTTTGCTGGTCCAGGTTTTGGGCATGTTTTGACCAGCTATCTTCACTTTCCTTGGCTCAGGTTTTGATCATATTAGAGCCAATCTTTTCACTTTAGAGGCCCATGTTTTGAGCATGTCTGGACCCCTCCTTTTCCTTTGTTTTTTTTTGGAACACTTTCTCTTTTTCTTGAAAATAAAACATTGCAATGGTATGTACAATGGAAATGGAAACTGGAAATTGGAAATCAACAGAAGTAGTGTTTGAGCATCCTACTATTGACAGGGCCCCCAAATAGCTTTGTACCATCTAATTCTTGTAGGAAGAAGGCATTCGGCCCCACAGTGGCCTGGATGATGTATGGACCTTGCCACAAACTGTCAAACTTGCTGTGCTTTCCTTTGTCCTCTCTTCTTGAGTCCCACTTCAGAACTTTATCTCCAATTTTGAAAATAAAAGGCCTTATTTATTTTTTCAAATAACCTCTTTATGCTTTCTTGAACCTTGATAGCTCTGTTATAGACCTCTTCCCTTGTTTTTTGGAGATGAATTGTCTGGTTTATTCTCCTCACCATGCTGTCTTCTTCTGTCTAAATTTCTTGGACAAGTTTGATCACTGGTACCCCAAGGCTGGTAGGAAACACTGCTTCTATTCTGTAGACGAGCTGATATGGTGACATGCCAATGGATTTCTTTGTTGTAAGCCTGTCAGCTCACAGGGCATGCATTAACTTGTTATGCCATGACTTTTTGTTCTCTTCCAGCAGCTTTTTGATGATGGTCACCAGGCTCTTGTTTGATGATTCAGCTAATCCATTACCCTAAGAGTAATAGGCAATTGAATGAATGAGTGCTATTTGATACCTGTGACAAAAATCAACCATTTTCTTGGATCCGAAAGCAGCAGCATTATCAGTGATTATTTTCCTTGGGCAGCCAAACCGAGAGAGGATATGACCTTCTAGGAAGCTAATGATGACTGAATCTGTGGCATTCCTAGTAGGTATGGCCTCTATCCACTTAGTGAAATAGTCTGTGGCTGTTAGGATCCATTTGTGTTGTGCAGAAGAAGTAGGGTGAATTTCTCCTATGAAATCTAGGCCCCATTGCAGAAAGGGACCTTCAACAATGATGGGCTACAAAGGTAAGGGGAGGAGTTTTCTTTTGCCTTCAAAAATCTGGCATTTAATGGCAGGAAATTATCATCTTATGGATATCATTGAAGAGAGTCGGCCAATAGTAACCGGTTCTGAGTATTTTTTTTGCAGTAGCCTTCCAGCTCAGGTGGCCTCCACACTCTCCTGCATGGAATTCTTGTTTAACCCTCTCTGCCTCATTTTCAGGCAAACATTTAAGAAATAGGCCATTTGGATTCTTCCAGTATAAGAAGTTATTCAATATGCAATAGCTCCTAGCTTTCAGCTTTAAGAATCTGGCCTTGGTCTTTGATAGTTCAGGAGGGGCATTGAGGTGTGTAAGCACATACAGAATGTCAGAATACCAAGGAAAGCTCTGAAACTTTTCCTCAACAGTGGGATCAGGCGATCCCTGCTGCTCATCCAAGGCATCTACCATGTTGATGTCTAGGGCTTGTAGATTTGATTCAGCCATTAGTTGAGCTAGGCCCTGACCTTTGATCAGATTGGTGGGTTTTATATCGAGGTCATATTCTAAGATCACAGCAATCCATTTGCCCCTCTTCCCATCTGGGTCTTGGGACAATATGTCTTTAACCACTATATTTGGTACATCGGCTATGGTGTGGGAATGCAGTATGTACACCCTAAAGTCTTTCAAGGCCTTAATTAGAGCGTAGGCCTGTTTTTCCATTATGTTGTATTTCAAGGGTGCATCCCTGAGTGCTTTGATGAAGAAAGAGATGGGATGTTCCATTCCCTCTGGATTCTTCTGCAGTAGAACTGCATCTATTGTATGCTTGGAGGCAAATGAAAAAATCAGGAAATCTTTTGAGAAAATTGGGCTGATTAGGACAGGAGCCTGGGTGAGTGCAAGTTTTACTGATTCAAAATATTTCTTAGCTTCAACAGTCCACTTAACTCCTACACCTTTCTTCAGCATGTTAGTCATATTTCTAAGGTGTTCAGCTAAGTTGGGAATAAATCTCCTTAGGAAGTTGATTTTCCCAATGAAGGACTGTAACTCTTTGATGTTTCTTGGGTGTGTGATTTGTAGTATTCCCTCAACTCTTTGTGGATCTATCCTAATCCCTTTCTCAGATATGATGTGGCCAAGAAGCTTACCTTCTTGCAGCCCAAATATAGTCTTTTTAGGATTCAGTGACAGACCAAACCTTCTACATTTTTCAAACACTCTTCTCAGGTGTTCTAGGTGTTCTTCCTCAGTCTTGGAATAGACTGTTATGTCATCCAGATAGATGACAATGAAGTGTCCTATTTCATCTGAAAAAGCTATGTCCATTGCTATTTGGAAGGTTGCACCAGCGTTCATCAATCCAAAAGGCATATTTACATACATAAAAGTGCCCCATGGAGTGGTAAAGGCTGTCTTGAGTTGGTCTTCTGGGATTACTAAGACTTGGTTGTAACCTGAAAAACCATCTAGCAGGGAGATCCTTTTATAACCTACTACCCTTTGAAGAATATGTTCCATTTTTGGCAAAGGGTAATTGTCTTTGAGTGAGGCTCTATTAAGATTCCTGAAATCTATGCACAATCTAATCTCCCCTGTTTTATTTCTCACAGCCACTAGGTTTGATACCCAATCAGAGAACCTCACAGGCACAATTATACCTGCCTCATACATTTTCTTAATCTCTTTTTCAACTGCAGGCAATTGTTTTGGGTTTATCCTGCGAAGTTTTTGTCTAAAGGGTTTCTGATTTTCTTTCAAGGGTATTTTATGCTGTATGATGTTTGTGTCATAGGCCCTTAAGTCCTCATAACTCCAAGAAAATACATCCATGAATTCCTTGAATAGGTCAATGTATTTATTTTTCATGTTTGCAGGCAGGGACTTAGCCAATTTGATCATCTTAGGTTTATCTTCAGTGCCTATGTTGTACTCCTCGACATCAGAGTCTGCATGCTCTATAGTGGGCTTTTTTTCTACATCATCAAAGTCAAAAAGGTCTTCTAAAGGTGCCATACCTCGAGGTATGTTATTATCTTTGGTTTGCAGCACCTCCACTTCTTCACTGTCTGCGTTTTCGTTTTGGATTTCCAATCTGTTCATTTAAAGTATTTATTTCTATATTACAGGGTGTTTCTTCCTCATATGAGGACTCTTCTCTTAGGTAGCTACTGTCAGATTTGGGGTTTGAATCAAAAAATTCAAACTCATTCCTGCCTACCAGGAATCTTCAATCTGTTTATCTCCTTCAAAAACTTGCCAATATTTTTCATTGTCCAACACTACAGGTCTGAATTTAGTCTAAATGATGATCTGTTGGTCGCTTGGAGTCTTAGGGTATGAACTAGCTAAGCAAGCTAATCCGTTTGCAATGACATTTTGACTCCTAGGAACAAACACTAATTCGTATTCAACAAATTTTTTCATTAAATCCATAGTGTCATTCCTGTAATCTCTCAATGGGATGCTTACCGTTGTTTTGGCTTTTTAAACTTATTTGTGGTGATCATTTTTCAAGATGCTCGGATTATCCACGGTGTTGAAGAACATGTATCGACGTTTGAACCCCAACGGGATTTAAAATTTAATGCGATGATGGATCCCAGTTGGGGTTCGAAACGTCGATACATGTTCTTCAACACTGTGGATAATCCGGAAAGCATCTTGAAAAATGTTTCGTTGTGTATTCACCATTCACCTGTTTGATAATCAGCTCAGAGTCCCCACGCACAGTTATCCTACGGGCTCCTAATTTTCTCAACAGGTTCAAGCCCAGGATAAGAGCCTCATACTCTGCGATATTATTTGTACATCTGAAATGCAGGTTACATGCATGGCTCTCTGTGTAACCACTTTCTGCGTTATGTATCCACATTCCTTCCCCAGTAGTTCTCTTGGTGCATGACCCATCGAAATTCATTTCCCATAAGTTTTCATTCTCGGGTTTGTCATCGTTTACTTCCCTACAGTTGGGTTCACCATTATGTTGCATTATAGGGGTTGCACTAGGCTGTGGGTTGTTTTTTTTTTCCTCATGGGTGTGGAAATTAGAGGGGTGACTAGTTGGCTGATTGCATTCCATTTCTGGTTCATTTTGAGTTCTTGTTTCAGTGCACTGTTCTGAGTTTTCTACATCATCCTCCTCCGAGTCTAGAGTAGCCATTATGTTAAGGTCCATGGGTTCTGTTTCCTTGTTGGTATCTCTGTTTTGGGACTTTTACCCTTCTGGGGATTCATCATTACAGAGGATGAAGGAGTCAAGGTCTGTATGTACAGAGTATAAAGGTGAGTTTTCAGGCTTCTTGGGGCTACTGACCAGAAATTTCATTTGTGCCTCTCTGTACAGTCTTCTAAGTTGGCCAAATATTGGGATTGCGGTATAAGCCCCATCCATCTGCATTGTCCCTTGCATCTTGGCTCCCCATGATCTTGATAATAACATGCCATACTTGGGTGGCACATCTGCCACAACAACATCCATGACCATACATTTTACTGGAATCTGGGTAAGGATCACACATAGATCTTTGATCGAGCCAAGACACTTTACTCTGCTAGAGTCAAATGAATATAGGTATTTATATGGATGAGTTATCTCTAGGCCTAGTCTTTCCATCACTACTTTAGGCATCAGGTTGTGTGATGCCCCAGAATCATGCATTGCATTGTGGAGAGTCTTATCATGGATATTAAGACTGATATAAAAAGGGAGCACTACCCCTTCCTGAAACTTTCCTTCTAACCAAACAGAAGGGCAGGTTGATCATCACTCAGATTTACAGTGTCACTGTTCTCACCTAAATTTAATGCTTTCAAAATTTTTCCTTTATATACATCCTGAGTGGCCAGCTCAAAGAGTGGGACAGAGATTTTGATTTTTGCAATCTCACTCTCCAAATTGAAAGTGGACTGACTCTTTGGAATGTTCAACTCTGTTTGGTTAGCCACTGCCTTAGTGGTTGAATCAGTGTGCTAATTCTCGTTATGTACAGTGTTTGTGATAGTTTTAGTAGGAGCACTAACTGCAGTACTAGTGCTACTAGTTGGTTTACCTTGTGTATCAGTGTTTTGGTTGTCTTTTTCTTTGTTCTTTTCAGAACTCTTAGCTGTTTATTTGTTACTTTCAGCAGTCACTTTAGAATTTTTCTCAGGTCTTTTCTTGATGGTGACCTCAGAAGCTTTTGGTTTGGTATTTTCTAGGCTCTTTTTGCTTCTAAGTTCATATGGTTCTCTAACCTGCATCATGGCATTCTCAAATCCTAACCTGTAATCTTCAGGTTCTAACCATTCCTCATCCCAATACAAGGGTGAGGAGTGACCTTCTTTTGAGTAATAGTTATGGATTGAATTTTCTGTTTCAAACATGTTTATTGTGTTCCCCTCAGACTCTTCTATGATTCCTTCATATTCATCTAAAAAGTTCTCTTGGAATGGGGGAATAACTTGCTGATCTGATTCTCTTTGTCTGTTGGGAGTGGCATTGTTTCTTCTAAAGTTTTGGTTTTGGTTATGGTTTTGATTTATGTTTTGGTTACTAACTGTGACAACCATTTTTTCCATCATTTGGTATAGCTTTTCCATGTTTTTGGACATGCAGTCATAATTTGGGTCAGACGTGGAAGCTACATTGTCATCTCTATATGTTACCCTTTTCTCAGCTCTCAATCTTCCTCTTTTCTCAATTAGATTAGCCTCTACACTCACTGCTCCTTTTTTCATGTCTTCCAACGTGTTGTAATATCTCTCCCTAAGATGGTAGGCCATGTCAGCATCAAAGCCTTTGGGGTATTTCGCTAGAGCCATACCTTGGGGAGGTTTCATGTGTGGAGGAAGAGCATTGTAAATGCTGTTAAATCTCATTGTGTAATCATGGACACTCTCTCCTACGTTTCTCTTAAGGCTCATATATTCTTCTAGGATTTGGCGAGGGTTGGCCTTAACCTCCCATTTGTTTATGAAAGTATGATATAGAGATGGAAGATCATTAATGCTACCCGGAGGTAGGCCCTTGAACCATTTCTTCACATCACCTCCTAAGCTCTGGGCAAAGATTCTCATTTTGATTGTATCATCATCTATCTCTATGTAGTCAAAATAATCTTCCATCCTATCTACATGGTGTTGGGATGTGGTAGACTCTTTTGTAGTGAAGTGTGGGATCTTTGATTGATAGTCATTGTGTAAAGGCACTAGAGGCTGGGGTAAAACCAGAGGTTCATACCAGGCTGCAATGATGATGTTTTGATGAGGTATAGGGTTGACTTGGGCAGCTGGTATATGGATGACATGGATATTATGACCAGCAAAAGACTGATGAGAAGATCTAGGGTGACTGAGCCCCAAGTTCTGAATGAAGTGTATATCAGGAGGTGTAGATGGAGGGGTCTGTCTATTCCCAAGTGCTTACCACTTTGAGGTGGTGAAACAGGAAACTCAGGGTCTGGCTGGTCGAGAACACTGAATGACCTAGTTCTTGGCAAACTATTTTGAGTGCCTAGGTCAAAAAATGGGTCTGATAGAGCTGTAAAGTTTTCTGGTGTAGAGTTAGCTCTATGGATGTGGCTAGAAATAGTTGACCGCTTATGTGTGGGAGATCCCTTGAGGATGCTCTCAGGGTTGTCAACTATTTCAGGTGGGTCTGGGTTAGGGTAAGCTCTTGTATGAATGGTTCTTGAAGCCAGAATGTTGTTTTCTAACCAAGCAGCTTAACCCTACTTGTTACTTCTAATGTGCTTGTTGTTGTAATGGCTTTGGTCTCCCAGTGGAGTCTAATGTGAACCAAGATAATCAGCAGGCCTACTGATCACCAGTGGAGTCTTTAAATTGTTTAGGAATTATGGAGTCGCCAGGTGGAGGGTCTAAGATGCTTCTGGAGGGTACACTGTCCACCACAGTGCTTATGAGATGTCACCTTTCAGGGACATCTTCCAAACACAGCAAACTCTAACTAGAGATTGATTGGGAGGGATTTGTCCAGATATGTCACCTCTGAAAGAGTGTGAGATTTGGAGGCTACCTAGCCCTTTCCAGACTCTGTCCAACAGTATGGGGAAAACACAAAAAATGGTATAGAGGTTGATGTGTGAATAGGAGTGTTTTAATGCCAACCTAACCAGAGTTTCGAGGTTTCTGAGGCTCTTATGATGTAGTGAGGTGAGAAACACTCAGTACTCCCTAGGGGAGTCGCCATTATGTTGGGGTTCCCATTTTTTTGCCAGATTGGCAAGACCAAAAGATGAGACAACATCAAACCACTTTCAGACCTCAGGATCTAGCCCTCCTGGGTCCAGAGAGGGATCTCTCTATGATATGTCAAAGGTATATGACTTTAAAGCTCAGTGTTAAGATGTTAGGCTAGTTATAGGCACAGGGTTTGTTTTTTTTATTATTTGTTTGGTTGTTGTTTATCAGGAAAGAAGGGTTAAATGTAAGACAAAATGAGAAAATAAGATTAAGGCAGAGGTGAAGTATTCCAGGGAGCATTCAAGACCATTGGGCAATGGAGTCAGGAAAGGATTTGCTTGCTAGTCAATAGGCAGGCTTTCAATTGGGCTAGTCATCTAAAACATTGGATCTTAAAGATGATTGTGTGGTATGGAATGGTAAGAGAGGAGGAACAGTAAAGGTTTAGAACACAAAGTTAAAGATCAGCTAGTCGCACAAGGATCCTAGTGGACAGGGCTAATTCTAGTCCCCAGTGTTCCCAAATCTTCCAGCTAAATCCTAACAAGAGTATCTAAGAATAGATTCATTTAACTCATACATCAGAGAACAGGCAATAACATCCACTACACTGGTTAAATTAACTGAAATCAATACTTAGATTACACATATAGCAAAAAACATCAAAGGCTGTTGGAAAAATACTGAGAGGGGGGGTGAATCAGTATTTAGTGTAGACAATAAAACTTTGATATTTCCTTCTTAAAAACCCATACGCGACTTTCCTGAATTCAACTCGCGTATATACGCGGATATCCTTTACAGAACTCGCGTATATCCAATGAATTAATTATGCAGTTAATTACAGGACTTAGATCATTGCATTACTCATTTATCATATGTTCAGAAAACAGTAAACATGTGCAGAAAGAATAGAGTAATCATCACACACAATCAATCACACATGAACACCAGGATTTTTAGGTGGAAACCCAATTTGGGAGAAAACCACCACTGTCATCGTCTCAGTCTTCAATATTTATTATTAAGAAAACTTCTTACAACATGTACTGGCGCAGACTCATACCAGCACGCAGGCACCCACCTGCAGAAGTCTACAACCTTCTCTCGTTTACCAGCCTTTCCTGGAAGGGAGCAACAACCCACTGCTCTCATTTACCAACCTCTCCTGGAAGGGAGCTACTACCCCCTGATATTAACACCAGCCTCTCTTGGCAGAAAGCTTCTACTTTCAGACTGAAGGCTTCAACCCTCAGATCCACTGTAGACCACGTTTCATCAATTTTCAAACTGGATCAAAACAGCTTCAACACAATCCTTCACTTATCAGCAAATGTCCTTTTCCCAGAGCATCAAACAGAACAGTGAAACCTTTGTAACCAGAATATCAGAGATAACCCAAGCTTCAGAATAGATATGCAGAATCTCAATCATCTTTGAGCAACCATCAGTTCAAATTGCATACGCGCTTTTCTTCAAACAGACTCGTGTATATACGCGCGTTTAATAAAGGCAACCCGCGTATACATCTGTTCACTTTTCAGAAAAACCCTAACAGTCCATACGCTCCTTTGTTTAAAGAGATCCGCGTATATACGTGATTTTCATGAAACAAACATGCGTATAGATATATAAAAGATAAACTTTGCAGAACAGATCAAATCTATGGACTTACCCAGATTTCTTCAATATCTTCAATAGATTTGTGCCAGGTCTTCAATACTTCTTTTCAGATCATCCTAGAGATTCATCATTTCCAGATCTAGAGATTTTGAACCTTCATCATATTCATGGGTGCATCATAGATTCAGATCTATTGATTAAGAACAGAGTTCAACCATATAAATAAACTTCAGAGTGAAGTATTCATTTAAAGCCCAGACACATGCACACCCTTTGCACAATGATTTTCTTCTCCTTATATAGGTTTACCCTTTATCAATACCATGAGCCAAAACCACACCTCTTCCGATGGTATTCCTGGACGGGGTCAAATAGACAACCCATCGCTCAATACAATGGGTCAATACCATGGTAGTAACCCCTGGTTTTACACTTTTAGAGCGCAATTGAGCATACGCGACTTGGCACGTACTTTCCCGCATGCATACGCTACTTCTCCTAGACAAACCCGCATATGCCTTGAGACACAAACTTTTCATCATTGGTCTATCACATACTGGAATTCCTTTCATCATTACATCTGAGCTGCTCTGTAGACACATCAGATTTACATCATTAATTAGTATATCAAGTCAGTTTCCATTAAGTACAACTTTCATCAAGTAGGTTGCCATCATCTTTATCAAGTGGGTTGCCATCAAGGACAACACTCTGCATCATATTGCCAACAATCTCCCCATTTGGACTTGATGGAAACCACGATGGTGTTTGATCACAACAGGTAGATACATTAAGCATAATGATAGTCTCCCCCTATTCAAACACCATGTCACTCTCCCCCTTTGACATCAAGGGCAAAGGGCGGATCAACACCAACACAAGGTTTTTCTCCTCATGTTGAAAGAAGAGCGTTGGAGATCTGATGTGCACTGAAGTGACCATGCTCCCCATGAGTTCATGCCGGATCTTCAAACATGTTTTTCAATGAAGTACAAGACTCTATGACCTTCCTATCACCAAGGACTCATACTTACATCAAATATCCAACCAAGTGGATTTACAGATGAGACTCAAGTACCCAACCATGTGGGTTTACACATTTTGACTCAGCTACCCAACCAAGTGGGTTTACACATTTTGATCCAATTACCCAACCAAGCGGGCTTACACATTTTGATCCAACTACCCAACCAAGTGGGTTTACACATTGAACAAGTCCTTACATGACTGAATATTACAATTTACATCATAGGTCTCAACATGACCTTTTCATCAAATTACAAATATGACCCTTCATACCCAAGACAAAAGGATCTCAAGAGAGAGATCATAATTCAGAATCATCATAATGCCAACAATGCATTATTCTCAGCAAGGCTAATGCTCCCCCTGAATATGTGCATCCTGAACACTTTCAACAGCAAATCATCAAGGCATCTTCACCCAAAATCAGAGAATGAAATAGAAATATAAGAGCCGAAATACCACCAGAGACTCCAAATAGCATCAGAGATACCAAACAGCACCATAGCTTGTGCTGAAGAAATGCTGACCCAGAAAAATTGTCAGCAACCACACATACGTGGTTTTCTGTGTATGAACTCGCGTATATACGCGACTGTCTTTCAGCGAACCCACGTATCCAAATTAATCTTCAGAATTTTAATCAGATCTAATCCTCTGCATGGCATAGACTACTCCCAGCTTCTGTCTGAGATATTCGAATGCTTCCCTGGGCAAAGGTTTGGTAAATATATCAGCAACTTGTTCTTTGGAGGGAACATACTCCAACTTCACCTTTTGTTCAAGCACTTGCTCACGTAATAAATGATACTTGATGGGAATGTGCTTGGTCTTGGAATGCATAACAGGATTCTTTGAGATACTGATGGCACTTGTATTATCACACATAATGGAAATAGGAGGTGAACATTTGATTTGGAAATCTTGTAAGGTTTGCATCATCCAAATAAGTTGAGTGCAACATGATGCGACAACCACATACTCTGCTTCCGTTGTAGATAAGGCAATAGAGCTTTGCTTCTTGTTGAACCAAGATACTAACCGGGGCCCCATATAGAATGCACCACCACTAGTGCTTTTCCGATCATCAACATTTCCAGCCCAATCTGCATCAGTGTAAGCATGAAGAGTAAGATCAGCATTCTTTGGATACCACAGTCCAAAGTCTTGAGTTCCTTGCAGATATTTGAATATTCTTTTGACAGCCTGAAGGTGAGATTCTTTTGGATTAGCTTGGAATCGTCCAACAATCCCAACTGCATGCATAATGTCCGGTCTAGTCCCAGTGAGATAAAGTAGACTTCCTATCATAGATCTGCAATCTGGTTGGTTCACCATTGGAGAATCATCATGAGAACTGAGATTACATCCGGTTATCATTGGTGTACTTACAGGTTTGCACTCTTCCATGCCATACTTCTTCAGAATTTTCTTAAGGTATTTTTCTTGTGATAAGAATATACCATCTGCAGTTTGATGCACTTGCAAGCCAAGAAAGAATGGTAGTTCCCCAAGTAGAGACATTTCAAATTATTGCTGCATGACAGAAGCCAATTTCTGACTCATAGATTCTTCATTACTTCCAAAAATGATATCATCAACATATACAACCACAATCAAAAGTTTATCATTTTCAATTTTTGTGTATAAGTTACTATCAGCAGACCCCTTTTAAAATCCTTGTTGATGAAGATATTTGTCAAGACGATAATACCATGCCCTTGGAGCTTGTTTGAGACCATATAGAGCCTTTTTAAGTCTACAAACAAGATTTTCATCATTTCCCAAAATGAATCCTTCCAGTTGTTCTATATAAACTTCTTCTTCTAGATCACCATTGAGAAATGCAGATTTAACATCCATTTGATAAACTTTGATTTGTTGAAAACTTGAAAAAGAAAGAAACATTCTTATGGCTTCAAGTCTAGCTACAGGAGCAAAATTTTCTTCAAAGTCTATACTTTCTTATTGAGTATACCCCTTGCAAACAAGTCTAGCTTTATTTCTTACGACATCCCAATTTTCATTTAACTTGTTTTTGAATATCCTTTTAGTTCTAATGACATTTTTGTTATGAGGTCTTGGTACTAATTCCCAAGTGTCATTTTTTTCAATTTGATCAAGCTCTTCATTCATGGCTTGAACCCAACATTCATCTTTGCTAGCTTGATTGACATTGTGTGGTTCAATAGTGGATAGAAATGCCAGATAGCTAGAGGATCCTACAAGAGTCCTTCTTGTTTGTACACCTGATGCCTTATCTCCCAAAATCTGATATTCTGGATGATTCTTTTGAACATATCTGGAAGGAGCCTTTTCAGATAAATCATCTTCAGGTTCTTCACTGGATCCACTGTCTATATCATTCCTATTTGATGTAGAAGGACAATAGTCACCATCATTTTCTTCTGTCGTTTGTTTTTCTTCTTTAGGGGATGCAGGAGACTCATCAATGATAACATCAATACATTCAACAATCTTTCGAAGCCTTTTATTGTAACATTTGTATGCTCTACTTGTAGATGAGTAACCAAGAAGTATCCCTTCATCTGATCTAGGTTCAAAATTGCCAAGCTTTTCATCATTATTTTTGATAAAGCATTTCCAAAAACTCTAAAATTCTTCACAGAGGGAGAATTACCATACCAGAGTTCATATGGAGTTTTGTCACTATTTACTCGAACATGTGCCTTGTTGATAATGTTCGCTGCTGTATGTGCTGCTTCTCCCCAAAAAATGTCAGGTGTTCCAAAATCATAAAGCATAGCTCTAGCCATTTGTTGAATTGTTCTATTCATTCTTTCTGCTACACCATTTTGTTGTGGGGTGCCTGCTACAGAGAACTATATTTTTATGCCATGTTGTTCACAAAATTCAAGGAATTCATTTGATGTATATTCTCCTCCTCGATCAGATCTAAGACACTTGATTTTTAGATCTAATTCATTTTCCACCAATGCTTTGAAGATCTGAAAATTTTCAAATGCTTCATCTTTGTGTTTAATCAACCCAATCCAACACATCCTAGAGAACTCATCAATAAATAAGATATAGTATTCTTCCACACGTGGTGAATTTTTCCTCATAGGTCCACATATGTCAGTATGAATAAGTTCAAGAGGCTTACTTGATGATCCTTCTTTGGCATTAAATTGCACTCTGGTCTGCTTACCGAATTGGCAAGATTTTCATATGATACTCTCTGGTAGAGTAATATTGGGAAGACCACGAAAAACTTTAAGTCTGCTTGATTTGTTGATTTGAGAGAAGCTCAGATGCCCCAGCCTTCTGTGCCATAGCCAATTTTCTGAAGATTTGCTCAAGAAACATTGATCTTTGCAGTTTGTTTCACCATTTTTTGGTCATCTAACCTATTATCATTAGATGGACCCAAGTACACCATGTAAGACCAATTTCACCCTAAGTAAAATTGCTTTCACTATGTAAAATAACTTAATAAACCACATTTATTAGGTTGTTTATGGTCTAAACAGGAAACCCCAAAAGGAAATATTAAACAAACCTATATTTGTTTGATTTTCCTCATAAACCATAATTTAATTATTATTCCTAGTCATGTTTAACCCAAAACAAAGAAATTAATTAGATAAACCTTTATTTATCTTATTATTTTCTAGGAATAATTATTTAAATCTTATTTAGATAATATTTCTTGTTAAATATGACCAAATCACCCACAAATAATTAAATAAATCATTATTTATTTAATTATCCTTCAACCACTTCCTTAAAAAGATAAATAAATCATTTTTTTATTTATTATTAACAAATAAAGGGATTTGACCCAAGTCAAATACTTTTTCCCTCCAACAAATATAATAAAATATTCCATAAAAGGTGGATCTAGATTTGGTTAACATTATTTTAATCATGCACAAAGATCTAGAATGACCCAATATTTTGTTATAAATAGGAGGGTTTTTCCTACCATTCTTCACCTTTTGTTGCCTATTAGATCACTCTGGATCTATACACTTGGTCACATTTTTTCCATCATTTGCTGTGTGAGCTCCCATTGAGCTCTATTCTTTGCATTGGGTTTTCTACACCAGCAAGAGAGAGAAATCTTAGATCTGAAGTGCTGAGGACTTCCAAGAACCCATCCCACTGAGGAGAATTGGATACGCCTTCTTGTTTTCCTCCCAGGTGCCCAATTAATACAAAAATTCTTTCAAAAATTGTTCTTGTCTTGTCTATTGGTATATAGAGCAAACCCTTGTTTTTACTGCTTAATGTCTTTCCATGCATAGATCTGGTTTTTTGCAGCTCTTTTCTTGTTCAACTAACCGTAGATCTGAAGATATTGGCAGCCACTTTTGTTGTTAGGGCTATTAGTTATGTGTAGCTAAAGTGGTCCTTTTTAGTACACTTCGACAAAGGATTCATACCAACAAATGGCGACTCCACACGGGTTTTAAATTACGACCGCTGTCATTTTTCATATTCCTACATATCCAGCTACTTCAGACCCTATGGTTTCTTTTCAGCTGTTTATTTATCCTATTTTTATGTTGTTTTTCTCACATAAAACCCTAAAACATTAAAAATTTTAACTTCCGTGTGTTTCTGGCCCTATTGCGCAGGTAAGCGACATCAGCCGCAAGCTGAAGGCGGCCCAACTTTTAGAAAATCGTAAGTGAGACAACGAACGGGAGGAGCCGCACTTACAGCCAAAAGCTGGGGCACGGACCTCAGTGTACTTTTCGGCGACACGACGCGGCCACCGAAACGGTCGCACCACTGCTGAACACCAATTTTTCAGCTGTGTTTCTGCAATTTTTCTGGGTTCTGCTGAAGCTTCTGTCAGGGTTTTCCAGCCTCTGTATCAGCCCGCTTTGACCTGGTTCTGATTTGTTTTGGCTCATCTAAGTGGGAACATAGCCCCCTAGGGCTTCAGTACCCTCCACTTTTTGTGGAAGAGTTTTTAGCTGTTTCAGCCATCTGTTTTTTCAAAGTTTCAGCCTTCCCTTTTTCAGATCTGATACCTCCTCCTCAGATCCCTTCAAATCATCTTTTCTTCCTTTCAAATCACCTCTTGTCATTTTGTTTGGACCTCTCTTTAGGACCTCCTCTCTGTCCTTTCCGCTTTTTGCTGATTTCCTCCCTTTTCCAGCCACCTTGCCTTTGTCTCTTGGCTGTGATCTGCACCTCTTTTCAGCAGCTTTGCCCTTTAGATCCCTGTCCCTCCCGACCTTAGATCTATTGGCCTCTCTTTAGTGTGTTTTGACTAGATTTTTTTCCCCTTTTTTAGACTAGTTTTGAGGGACCCACCTTCTTGGGTTATATAGATGCAATGGTAGCTGTTATTTTTCTGTTATTTCAGCATTATATACTGTTCTCTGCAGATTTATTTTCAGTTACGCAACAACTTTTTCTCTTGCTCTCAAAATGAAAAGGGTTTAAAAATTAAAATTAATGCACGCCACACACTCACCCTAAGTGAAGAAGAGCCTGGTTTACACCGCGAGGCAAAGACTTTAAAATCAATTGACATTGCACCTATCTGCCCTTGTTTCGACATTGTAATCACTTGATTCTACACCTCCTTGCCCTTGTGGTCGTTCTTCTTCCCCTTGTGTCGTGTTTTGTTGTCATCATTGCGCCCCCAAGGCGCACTTCCCGGAGACTTCTTGGCCTTCACCCTCAGTTTCTGGTTGGTCATTGACGCACACTCCGTCCGCCTGCCGTCGTCGACATGGTCCTCCTCTCCAAGGTCCGCCCTCAGGCGCTCTTCTGATTCATTGAGTTCTCCTTCTCCTCCTGGTTCTCCCCCTGTCACCTTCACTATGTCTGGTCCAGGGCCTAACGCTAGCGGTGCTCCAGGCCCTAATTCCGGAACTACTACTAGCGGAACCACCACAGGAACTACCTCGGCCATACCCTTACTGCCGTACATCACAGGCCTCAGCCTCCTCGATTTCAATCGGTTGATCAATGACCCTATCCCACGATGTTGGTTGGCCTGCTATGCCAACCAAGCTCCCCTCCGACATCCCTAAGTTCGAAGGCCTTGCTGGAGAAGATCCAACCAATGATGTCTGATCTTTCCACATGTGGTGTTCCTCCAATTCCATTACCGATGACTCCATCCGTCTTCGTTTGTTCCAACGCATGCTTACCAGCGAAGCTTCTAAATGGTATGTTGACCAAACCACCTCTTCCCATACCACCTTTGCGACCATTACCCAAGCCTTTTTATCTTACTTCCAGCTCCCTCTCTGATATGATACTGGTACGGAGCTTTTGACCTCTTTCAAGCAAACCTCCTCGACCCGCCTTTCTGCTCATGTTCAGGAATGGCGACGAAGACGAAGCTTGTGTCGAGCTCCCCCTTTCAAAGATCGGATCTATATGGACTGGTTCCTTCACTCTCTCTTAGCTTCCATTGGCAAAGATGTCGCCTCCCATTTTCCTCAAACCGAAGAAGCTGCCCTCCAAATAGCCTTGATATGACCGATGTCCCCGCGCTCGATCTGGTTATTTTATCTTGTCCTTCTTAGACTCCCGGAGGCCGGGGTGGCTAACGCCCCGGGGGCATCTCATTCCGCTGACGGTATCATTGGAGCCCTTTCCCATCCGTACGCTCAACCTCCTATGGGCTATGGTCTCCCTCAGGGAGGGGCCAGCACCTCTAGCACTCTTCCCCCTCCTGGTAGCATGTATCCAGGATACGGCATGCCTCCTCCTTTTGCCCAGCCTCTTGCTTACCTCAATGTTTCCCAACCTAACCATTACCCTTATCCACAGCCTAGTGCGCCAGATCCTCCAGCATATGCGCTTCCACCTCCCTTGCCTCTTCAACCCCAGCAACAACACCTACAGCCCCCTCCAGGGCAAGTATTTGCACAGCAGGGCACGACTAATCCCCTTTCTTCTCAAAGAAGGCGGAGAGGAAATCCAAATCAATCTGCCCCTGGTACTCGTAGACCCAATCCTCAAGGCGTTGACCCTAACACTGCTAACCAGCAACAGGGCACTCAGCCCAAGCCGGACAGGCCGCTTCGCACAAATAAGCCTTGTTCGTGTTGCGGTGTTTATGGTCATTACACCCACGATTGTCCCCTCTTACCTCAGATGCGGCAGATGTGGGAGTCTCAAGCCACATTGCGCGGACAACATGCCTCCCCTCATGCTCCTTCTAATGTGGCCCCTACCCAACCAGCTTTTTTTACTGATCCTTTCCCTCCGCAAGGATTCGTGGCTACCCAACCACCTGACGGATAGGTCGCCACTCCACCTTCCATTTCTGGTTCCTTCTATTACTAGATCCTCATGATGAACTCTGATTCTTCCCCAGCCGTCGACCTTCACCTGCAAACTCGGTCTCGCCAGTACCCCAAGCCTCCCGCTCAGTCTGCCCCCGATTCCCCTTCTTCCGGTTCTACAGAGCCTCTTTCGACAACCAATGGTCCCTTACATATCCCTCAACCCAAATTTGAGGTCCATACCAAGATTCCTAAAGGACCGTTACGTCGAAATGTTGCTTCTGGTCGAGCTGCTCATTCGTATAGCATAGTAGATGATTTGGCGCAATCTCCTACTGCCATTTCCACACTGGAACTCCTCCAGTCGTGCCCTTCCCAAAAGAAGGCTCTACTATCTACCGTGGGTGCTGTAGATCCTGCTGATGACCAAATGATTGTGTTCGACGCCCATCAATCAGACCATCCTCCTCTTCCTGCTTCCGTCGCCTTCCAAATCCCAGTCAAAATCCGGAACGCCAACGTTTCTCGGTGTATAATTGATGAGGGGGCATCTACCTGTGTGATGTCCGCTTCGGTTTGGAAACAACTCGGATCTCCTGAGCTGGCCCCTTCCACGATCACCCTTCGAGCGTGGGACGGCCACGCCTCCCAGCCCATTGGCCTATTTCGTAATTGTCCTATCACCCTTGCCGGTAAGACTATTTGCGTCGACGTCGAAGTCATTGACGCCCCTCTAGACTACAACATTCTATTGGGGCGAAGCTACACCTATGCCATGTCTGTTGTCCCATCCGCGGTTTTTCGCAAGATTTCTTTCCCTCACAATGAAAAGATAGTCACATTGACCAGCTGTCTTACCATGAGCCGCCGTCTCAGTCCTCTCCGGAGACGACCATCTCTTCTATAGCCAATAAGAAAACCGTTGATTCCTTGACCAGTGTCTCCCCCGGCGTCTACAAAGATTCCTCCCTGCTTGGAACTTTTCCTGGTCTTCCCCCTCCTCACGTCTCGGATCCCAGCTTATCAAATGTTTGCATGATGCAATTGTCTCAGGCTGCTCTCAAGCAACCTGCTTCGGCTAGTCAGCAACCATGCTCTCCGCAACCTGCTCCTAGCCCTTCACCTGTAGTTGGTAGTCATGAGCCTCTTTATCCTCCTGGCATGGTTCCTCCAAGCCTTAGCCATTTAGGAGTCATCCCATCTGGCCATTACCCCTCTGGTCAGATACTGTTCCTAGCTCCCCCACCAGGAGTGTACACGATACCGGTCATGGCCACCCTCTCTCTCCCTAACCTAACCCTGGGCATACCCGTCTGGTACATTGACCCTCCAGCCGCTACCCCACCCGGTCACCCCAAACCCTACCTTGCTTTGACACCGGTTCAACCGGTCCCCCTCGCTTCCTCCGGGCCCCCCGCACCTCCCCAGGACCCTGCCCCTGTGGTGCCAGCCCCGGGAAAGAAAGGAAAAGCTCGTAAGGGGGCAACCAATCAGGACCAAGCCGCCCCGACAAACCCTACCCCTCCACGACCACCAAAGCCCGCTATTCAGTGCGCTTTGTGCGATATTATCGGTCACGCCACCCATATGTGTCCTGAATTGCCGCACCTCAAGATCCTGGTCAACGAGACGTTTCCCGACTCTGATATCCCCGAAGTCTACGTCACTATCCCGGATTCCATCCCGAAACTCAAACCCTTGCACACAAATCACCCTTGTTCTTTTTACGATTTCCACGACCATTACACCCACCTCTGTCCCCGCCTTGATGAGTATCGTTCCTCCTTAGACACGTACCACCAATTCAAGGCTACGCACGACAAGATACCGTCTCACTTGTCTGCGAGTTCTACTTCTATAGGACCAGAGGATATACCTACTCCCATTCACATTCCTCCTCCCACTATCGAACCAACGGAGCCTTCGACCACCATTTTGTACCTATCATCATCCTTGCGACATAGTTCACCTAACCTTCGACCTACAGACACTCTCGGTTCCCCCTCATTCGACCTTGGATCTGTTGACGTTGTGCATCTGAGCCCTTCTCCACAGGATGACCCGTCACACATCACTACCTCATCGGGTGATCCTTCTTCCTCTAGTCTTCCCATCTTTCAGTCCGATGAAGACATTATGGAAGCCATGACCAACCCTGACTTTCCGTGGGATGATATCCACCATCGCGCATACTTCCTCCCACAGCAGTCCCATGACCAATATGCTGGGGAAACCAAAGACTTCATTCCCAATGAATTCGATTGGTTCCAAAATCCCATCTGTGCGCCCGATGCTTTCGAAGAAGGAAACATGGTCAACATCTCTCCGACCATTAAAATTGACATTTCGGTCAAACCAGGAATCGAAGAATATATCACCTTGGGCGCCCAATGCACCCCGAAAGAAATAGAAGCTTACACTAAGATTTTCAAATAATTCCATGATATTTTCGCCTGGTCCTACTCCGAAATGCCTGGGCTCGATCCCACCATCGTCGAGCATCATATCGACACGTGGCCCGATGCCAACCCAGTCCGACAAAAGTTGAGACCCATTAATCCTTCCAGACGTGATGCTATCAAAGCCGAAATCGATAAGCTCAAGCAGGCTAGTTTCATTTATCCTATTGAATACACCACTTGGGTGTCCAACCCGGTTCCCATCCTCAAGAAACAAGGAACCATCTGTGTCTGCACGGACTTTCGTGACTTGAACAAAGCTTGTCCCAAAGACAACTTCCCCACACCATTTATTGACCAAATCATCGATGAGTGTGCAGGGCATGAGGTTCTATCCTTTATGGATGGTTTCTCCGGATACAACCAAATCATTATCCGTCCTACTGACCAGCTTAAAACTGCGTTCATCAGTCCGTGGGGGACTTTCGCTTACCGGGTCATGCCTTTCGACCTTAAAAACGCCGGCGCCACTTTTCAACGGGCCATGTCTTATTGTTTCCATGACTTAGCTCATATTATCCTTGCTTATTTAGATGACCTCACTGCGCGTTCTAAGCATCGGGCGCAACACCTACATGATCTGCGTACCATTTTTCTCCGATGTCGCAAGTATAATATCTGCCTTAACCCATTGAAATGTGTCTTTTGCGTTCCCGCCGGCCATCTCTTAGGCTTCATCTTGTCTAAGGATGGTATCACTCTTGACCCTTTGAAATTTCAAGCCATTCTTGAACTTCCCATTCCACGTACCCTACGCCAGCTCCAAAGTCTCCAAGGAAAAGCTAATTTTCTTCGTCGGTTCATCCCTGACTATGCCACCACTGCCCATGGGTTCCTTAGACTCCTCCGATCCAATATCCCATTTGTTTGGGATACCTATGCTCATGAGTCTTTCGATGCCCTCAAGCAGGCTCTCACATCCGCTCCCTTGATCCGCCCTCCCGACTTTGATCGGGACTTCATCCTGTACATCTCCGCTTCCACCTATTCGGTCGTTGGAGTCCTTATCCAGGAAGATGACAATGGTATCGAGCATGTGATTTACTACATCAGTAAGAACCTTGTAGGGCCTCCCGTTTCCTACTCGCATGAAGAAAAATTAGCACTGGCTATTGTGTTCTCAGTCCAAAAACTTCGTCATTATATCCTCATGCGCTCCACCAAGGTTGTGACTAATTCCAACCCCATGGATTTCCTATTGAGTCGTCGTATCCTCACTGGGAAATACGCCCGTTGGGTCGTTATTCTTCAGGAATTCGACCTCGAATTTGTCACACCAAAGAGTAAGAAAGGCTTAGCCCTCGCTGAGCTCATTTCTGAATTACCTACCGGATCGCAAGACCCCCCAGTTAATGATGATTTTCCTGATGAACACTTATTTGCCATTACTTCCGATGACCCGTGGTATGGAGATATTCTTACTTACTTGCGAACCCAAAAGTTCGCCCTCTACCTTGATCGTGAGGCTCACCGACGTATCCGACACCAGGCTCCCCGATACCTCCTTATCGGTGACGACCTCTATCGTCACGGTATCGATACTGTCCTTCGTCGTTGTCTCACACACGCTGAAGTTGAACAGGTCCTTAATGCCTACCATAGCGGCGCTTGCGGTGGCCACCTCTCCGGTCTTGCTACTGCCCAGAAAGTCATGCGCGCTGGGTATTTTTGGCCTTCCCTCTGCAGTGATTGCATTGAGGCAGTCAAACACTGTCCCAATTGCCAACATTTCACCCCTAAGGCGCGAGCTCCCCCAGCTCCCCTCCATCCGGTCGTCTCAACTAGTCCCTTTTGTAAATGGGCCATTGACTTTATGGAGTGTCGCCCGCCATCTGCTGGTAACCACAAATATATCATCGTGGCGGTCGACTATTTCACAAAATGGGCCGAGGCCATGCCAACATTTAACAACACAGCAGCTACCGCAACCCTATTTTTCTTTAACCACGTTATCGCTTGATTCGGGGTTCCAAAACAACTGGTCTCTGACCACGGAAGACATTTTGAAGATGAGATATGGCGTGAGCTATCCTCACTATTGGGTTTTGAGCACCAATATTCCTCCTCCTATTACCCCCAAGGTAATGGCCAAGTTGAAGCGGTCAACAAAATCCTCAAGACTATGCTTCAACAAACGGTGAATAAGCATAGAACCAACTGGCATCTTATTCTCTTCCCTGCTTGTGGGCCTATCGAACTTCTGTTAAAACCGCCACCGGGTTTACTCCTTTCCACCTCGTTTTTGGAGAGGAGGCAGTCTTACCGATCGAGTGTGAAATTCCTTCCCTACATCTGGCCGTTGAACTTCTCCTTGACACCCAACCTATAGAACAACGACTTATCATGCTTGAGCGCGCTTTCGAAGACCGCCGTGTTGCCTTGCAAACCATGGAAGTGGCCAAGAAACGCACCAAAGCTCAGTATGACAGAAAATTCCAGCCTCGCACTTTTCACGAAGGTGACCTTGTTCTAGTGTATGACCAGGCCCATGATGTCCTTGGTCATGGGAAGTTTGACTCATTATGGCTAGGCCCTTACATCATCAGTAAGGATCTCGGTAAGGGGGCATACCTCTTAGATGATTTCGAAGGTAATCCCCTTCCTAATCCTCGCAATGCACTCTATCTTAAGAAATATTACCCTTAGCATTTCCCTTCTGAAATGCATGTTTTATTTTATTTTAGATAGCCAGCATATTTTTTCATTTTTGTGATTTGATACTTCACCCGGACCCATTTTGTCCAAGAAAGGTCACTTCACCTCCCCTTTAAATCGAATTTCCTCACTTACCACACTTGTACTCGAGGCACCACTTCGCCTCCATACTTGTCCATGTTCGTGTCGATTTTAGTCATGAGTTCCCACCTTGTACTCATTTTTTCATGGTCCCCCATTGGGCCTTTACTGTGTGGCAGCACCATCGAGTCGCCCTTGTTTAGAGCATCCAAGTTGAGTCATCATCGCATTCATGGAGTCTATCCCGAGTCCCTTTGTACCCCACTATAGCCCTCCATCCTTCATTGCTTGGTCTCTCTCTTATGTCGCACATTATGGCCTTCAGTCCCACTGTCCCCTATCCCTTACGATATTGCGTCAGTCGCTGCCATGTCATTCATGCCCTTTATGCTCTAACAAGGGAAGTCGTCCATTCGCTACTTAGTCCCTTCCATTTCACCATCATCATTAGTGTCAGTCTGTCCGTCGCTCTACTATTTTCTCTCGTGCCGTAGTTGAGGACCTCTCATTACCTCACCTATGGCGGACCTCCTTCTGTCGACATCAGCTCATTCATTCCCGCAGCCAAGTCTAGAGGGCGGTGTACCTTGGTTCCAACTTCCACTCTTGTTCGGTGCCTCGGATCAGGAAAAGGGATCTCTCATTTCCCTTTGACTTGATTGTTTCTCCACTCCAGCTCCTTTCAGCATGACCGAGATCCATATACTTGATGGTTCAGTGATACAGCAGTAGCTCTTGATGATTCCCGGGTGTGTGTGAGATGTCTCAACCCTCATGAGGGGGTGGCCCTGCAGGTAGCCCCCCACATGCCCGGATGACCTCCTCCTTGCAGCCTTCGATGCAGCTCCAGATATTTGATGATGTTAGCCTTAGCCACTTGCAGCGCCCCTTTGATTTGCATGTATCGGTCAGATTTTGTGAGCCCTTCCCCATTTACAGGGGGCATTTGGGTTGTATTTGTATCTCATGTACTCAGATATTATTGTATAAGTCCTGGCTGTTATCCCAGGCACAGCATGTATGTGGGATTCCTCATTGTATTTTTATCTGGCTCATCATTATGCCGGTTTTACTTTATGGTTCGGTCCCTTGTTTACTGGACACACTATTATTTTGTACTTTGTCTCGACGGGCATAGGTATGCCTCCCCCGCCGCCTTTAGCACGGGTACCCTCTCATAAAAAGAGACTTGTTGCACCTGTAAGTCTCGTCTCCTTAGGGTCTAGTTCTTCAGCACCTTAGTCTACCTCACATTTCTCTCTCTGACTTCCCTCTTGATGTCTGTTGATTGAGTTCTTACAACGTACTTCGGTCATACGATTTGCTCCTAACACTCGCATGCTGGGGGGAAATCTGTTACACCATTTTTTGGTCATCTAACCTATTATCATTAGATGGACCCAAGTACACCATGTAAGACCAATTTTACCCTAAGTAAAATTGCTTTCACTATGTAAAATAACTTAATAAGCCACATTTATTAGGTTGTTTATGGTCTAAATAGGAAACCCCAAAAGGAAATATTAAACAAACCTATTTTGTTTAATTTTCCTCATGGAATAATTAATTAAACCATAATTTAATTATTATTCCTAGTCATGTTTAACCCCAAAACAAAGAAATTAATTAGATAAACCTTTATTTATCTTATTATTTTCTAGGAATAATTATTTAAATCTTATTTAGATAATATTCCTTGTTAAATATGACCAAATCACCCACAAATAATTAAATAAATCATTATTTATTTAATTATCCTTCAACCACTTCCTTAAAAAGATAACTAAATCATTTATTTATTTATTATTGACAAATAAAGGGATTTGACCCAAGTCAAATACTTTTTCCCTCCTACAAATATAATAAAATATTCCATAAAAGGTGGATCTAGATTTGGTTAACATTATTTTAATCATGCACCAAGATCTAGAATGACCCAATATTTTGTTATAAATAGGAGGATTTTTCCTACCATTCTTCACCTTTTGTTGCCTATTAGATCACTTTGGATCTATACACTTGGTCACATTTTTCTACATTATTTGTTGTGTGAGCTCCCTTTGAGTTCTATCTTTGTCTGGGTTTTCTACGCCAACAAGAGAGAGAGATTCTAGATCTGAAGTGCTGAGGACTTCCAAGAACCCATCCCATTGAGGAGAATTGGATACGCCTTCTTGTTTTCCTCCCAGGTGCCCTTAATACAAAAATTCTTTCAAAAATTGTTCTTGTCTTGTTTATTGGTATATGGAGAAAACCCTTCTTTTTACTGCTTAATGTCTTTCTATGCATATATCTGGTTTTTTGCAGCTCTTTTCGATCAACTAACTGCAGATCTGAAGATATTGGCAGCCACATTTGTTGTTAGGGCTATTAGTTATGCGTAGCTAAAGTGGTCATTTTTCGTACACTTCGACAAAGGATTCATACTAACACAGTTCTTCAATACATACAGGTTGCTTGGAGTTCTTTTGCCTTTTATAATAGTTTTACCTGTATCAAGATCACGAACCACACATTCTTTTGAACTAAAGACAACTTCAGTTCCTTGATCACACATTTGACTTACACTTAACAGGTTATGCCTTAATCCATCCACATACATGACATCATTAGCCTTCACCTTTTCTTTTAAAAACACGGACCCTTTTCCTTTAATTACAACAGGGGTATCATTTCCAAATGTAACTTTGTTTTCCTTTTCTAGAGCATTATATGCAAGAAGTTTGCTTTTGTCACTTGTCATGTGTCTTGAGCATCCACTATCAATGTACCATTGATTTTCTTCACCTTCTTCAAATAACGCTATCCCACAATTTTCAACCTGTAATTCCTTCTTTTTCCATACTTTGGAACTTGAAGGAAAATCATGTTTTGGCTGGACTTTGCTCCTGCATTCAGATTCTAAATGGCCAAAGTTATTGCAATAAGTACATTCAACTTCATTTTGAAGAGGAGAAAAGTTGTTATAGGTGTTCTTCTTTGGTTCAATATCCATCCTTTTCTTTCTTGCTTCTCTTGTCATGATGGTTTTATAGGCAACACATTGAACATCTTTATGACCAAAATTGTGACATGAGAAACATTGTCCATTGAAGTAGAAATTTTTGCGATCATGAAATCTTCTCTTTGAATTTACCTATTGGTTGTAGCTTCTTTGAAAGACATTCATATTAGTGTTCCTTGAATTTTGATGATCATGCTTTACCTGTAATGATTCTTTATTCCCTTGCTGAGTGGCTGAATGTAGTAGACCAGCTGTAGCTGCTTTTAGATAATTTGGTGCTGAAGCCTAGGAGGATTCTCCGGTATATCCAAGACCTGTCTTTATAAGAGGAGAATGTTGTACCTTGATAATCTCATCTAAGGTTTCAGATCCTTTAGCAAATCTAAGATTCAGAGTCTTTTCTTTCTCAAGTTCTTTTCTTAGACTTACTACTTCACATTCTAAATTCTCATTGTGTTTCTTCGCTTCTTCATTCTTCTTTTTCAGAGTCTCTATGGTAATTTTCCTTTCTTCTAAGAGAATCTTACATTATTCTAAGCGAATTTTGAGTTGATTGTTTTCTTCAAGAAAATAATTGTCCTCTAGAGCATCCTCAAAAGTATCATTTTCATCTTTAGATTTAAATGCCATGAGAAGTCTAAGATCTTGTTCACATTCTTCCTCACTATCAGAGAACCCATCACTGTCTTCATGAGTGTAGTAACTTTTCCTAGTGCTAGACCGGTGCTTATTCCTTCTTGCTACTTCCTTCCCTTTTGCAGATGTTTCTTTATAAGGACACTTAGCAGCATAATGACCAACTCTTCCACAATCAAAACATTTGAAAGGAAGCTTACCTCTGAACCGTTCTGTGCCAAGTTGAAGTTTCTTTACAAAATTTACCTCATCTTCTTCTAAGATATATCCTGATCCTTCTGCTTATTGTACTTCCTTCCCTTTTGTAGAAGCTCTAAAGACGGCTTCTTTGAATTCAGATGGTCCTCCTCTTCTCATTTCATAAGCAGTTAGTATGCCATGGAGTTGTACGATAGTAAGATTTTGAAGATCCTGTTTTTCTTCAAGAGCAGAAACTTTTGACTCAAATTTTGCCGTTAGTGATCTTAATATTTTCTCAACCAAAGTAGATTCTGCTATTGTTTCTCCCATGTTTCTCATACGATTTACAATATCATCAAGACGTAAGAAGAAACTAGCAACACTCTCATCATTATGCATCTTCAAATTTTCATATTCAATTCTGAGAGTTTGGAGTTTTGCACTTTTTACCTTTGCATCTCCTTCATAACTTAGAATGATTTTGTCCCATATTGCCTTTAATGTATTCAACTGCATAACCTTGACAAATTCTGATTCAGTTAGACTTCCCAATAGTGCACTGACCGCCTTTGCATTTGTTTCATAATTCTTCTTTTCTGTCGGATCCGTTGGTACTGCGGCTGGATATTGATATCCTTGTTCAACAATGGCCCATACATCTGCTCCCATAGACTGAAGATAGGATCTCATCCTTTCCAGAAGATTAAATTGCTTCCATTAAAGAGTGGAGGCTTGATAGATGTTGTTCCATCTTGATTGCTCATCTTGCTTGATCTTCCTTCTAGCGGCTAAGCTTTTTCAGAAGGACCTACTCTGATACCAATTGTTGGAAAAATACTGAGAGGGGGGGGGGGGTGAATCAGTATTTAGTAAAGACAATAAAACTTTGATATTTCCTTCTTAAAAACCCATACGTGACTTTCCTGAATTCAACTTACGTATATACGCGGATATCCTTTACAGAACTCGCGTATATCCAGTGAATTAATTATGCAGTTAATTTCATGACTTAGATCATTGCATTACTCATTTATCAGATGTTCAAAAAACAGTAAACAGGTGCAGAAAGAACAGAGTAATCATCACACACAATCAATCACACATGAGCACCAGGATTTTTAGGTGGAAACCCAATTTGGGAGAAAACCACCGCTGTCGTCGTCTCAGTCTTCAATCTTTATTATTAAGAAAACTTCTTACAACATGTACTGGCACAGACTCATACCAGCACGTAGGCACCCACCTGCAGAAGGCTACAACCTTCTCTCGTTTACCAGCCTTTCCTGGAAGGGAGCAACAACCCCCTGCTCTCGTTTACCAGCCTCTCCTGGAAGGGAGCTACTACCCCCTGATATTAACACCAGCCTCTCCTGGCAGAAAGCTTCTACTTTCAGACTGAAGGCTTCAACCCTCAGATCCACTGCAGACCACGTTTCATCAATTTTCAAACTGGATCAAACAGCTTCAACACAATCCTTCACTTATCAACAAATGTCCTTTTCCCAGAGCATCAAACAGAACAGTGAAACCACTGTAACCAGAATATCAGAGATAACCCAGACTTCAGAATAGATATGCAGAATCTCAATCAGCTTTGAGCAACCATCAGTTCAAATTGCATACGCGTTTTTCTTCAAACATACTCGCGTATATACGCGCTTTTAATAAAGGCAACCCGCGTATACATCTGTGCATTTTTCAGAAAAACCCTAACAGTCCATACGCTCCTTTGTTTAAACAGATCCGCGTATATACGCGCTTTTCATGAAACGAACATGCGTATAGATCTATAAAAGATAAACTTTGCAGAACAGATCAGATCTATGGACTTACCCAGATTTCTTCAATATCTTCAATAGATTTTCACCAGGTCTTCAATACTTCTTTTCAGATCATCCTATAGATTCATCATTTCTAGATCTAGAGATTTTGAACCTTCATCATATTCATGGGTGCATCATAGATTCAGATCTATCGATTAAGAACAGAGTTCAACCATACAAATAAACTTCAGAGTGAAGTATTCATTTAAAGCCCAGACACATGCACACCCTTTTCACAATGATTTTCTTCTCCTTATATAGGTTTACCCTTTATCAATACCAGCCAAGACCACACCTCTTTCGATGGTATTCCTGGACGGGGTCAAATAGACAACCCAATGCTCAATACAATGGGTCAATACCATGGTAGTAACCCTTGGTTTTACACTTTTAGAGCGAAATTGAGCATACACAACTTGGCACGTACTTTCCCGCGTGCATACGCTACTTCTCCTATACAAACCCACGTATGCCTTGAGACACACACTTTTCATCATTGGTCTAGCACATACTGGAATTCCTTTCATCATTACATCTTAGCTGCTCTGTAGACACATCAGATTTACATCATTAATTAGTATATCAAGTCAGTTTCCATTAATTACAACTTTCATCAAGTAGGTTGCCATCATATTTATCAAGTGGGTTGCCATCAAGGACAACACTCTACATCATATTGCCAACAAAGGCAAGGAGAACAGAAACATAGGGTACCTAACGAGGGTAAATCCTATGCAAATATTATGATGCAAGCCAGTAGAAATGAAACGAAATGAATTAAAACACAGAGATAGGAAAACATCACCGCTGCTTTAGATTAGGATCCAAAGAAATGTGCTTGTCATATTAAATAGCAATACCAATCAAGTACAACAATGCCAATAGCTGAATACTTAGTCTGAACTCATATTCCTCAGTCTATCTTACAATTTTACACAGAGGTTGTGTCTCAAAAGAAACTACTTACAATTCTCTGATAGCTGATCAACAACCTTTACAATGATTTTCTTCATGAATTTATAGCTCCAGTGGAGCAGAGAAGGTAGGTGAAAAACTAAATGCAACATTAAAAACTCAGAAGAGGAAGAAAGGTCGAAGCCTACTCTGTATAAATTCTGTGTATTTATCTCTGGCACTCTTTTGGGTGGAAGAGTGGTCTTCTCAAGGCTTCCATTTACTCCAGTATGTCTCTGATGTACTTGGCTGCAGTACTCTGTAGTACTTCTGGTGAATTGAACAAAAACGTAGAATCAGGATGCTAAGATCTTCCATATTGTGCAACAAATGCTTTTGATAGCATAAGACTGTTGTCGGGGGGGTGGGGGGGGGGGGGAACTTTGCTTGGAAACAATGTAGACTGAAACAATAATGTGTACCGTGTCCTTGCTCAAGAAGAAACATTCTGCTGATTTGAAACCCTGATTACATTGTTTTCTGCGCGCTGGACCTCCTGTGTGATCCTCGGGATTTTCAATCCGGTACTCTGCCTTTAGAACTCTGGATTAAGGCTTAAAATCCTGAATACTGAACGTTGAAATCCTTGATCATTAGATGGTATTTCTCCGCCGCTTCATAAATGTCTCAATCTGAAACATCTAGGTTTTAATGGCACCGGATAGGTTTTTCGCGGAGATTGAACTGTCCTTGGATAATATTTATGCCGCCGCTACCTTTCCGGGCATTTCCCTGTAGTACTAGCTTCAAAATTCAATTCTCTCTGCGCAACGCGCCATTACAACGATACATATGAACCATGGCAGTCTTTCGCCTCTCTACAACCCTGCAGAATACAGAAACTGGTTAAGAAAACCATGCATGGGGGTCGGATGATGTGGATGACTACGAATAAATGGTGAAAAAATGCAAAGGCATGGTGGAGAAATGCTCTGGTGAAGGTTGGAAAAGTGCATAGAAATTTAACGTAAAAAATGAATGTTTGACTATGGAATGAACATATATAATGGGGGCGAGCGGATGTATGGTGGAGACACGTGAAGTGGTGACATGTCGAGTCCGGGAGATGATGGGACAATCAACGGTGGGGGTGAGAATAAATCTGGGTCGTTCGATCTCAGGAGGAGATCGACGACCTGGGACGTGGTGGAGGGCGACGGATAGTGGGCCAGGGGTACGGATGCCTCTGGTTAAACTCCGCGCAACTTCGTGAAGCAATAGTTGTTGGATGGGCGATCGCAGATCAGATGACTGATATGTATATCGCTCTGCGTCTCGTACCGAATGATAACGCGCGATGAGTGGGTGATTTTCAAACAGTGTCGCTGCCACGCATCGCGCGATGAGTGGAATCGTTGGACCATCGGAAAATACTACCTACCTCCGAAAGGCGGTGTGATAGAAACCGGTGGTTTATGGAAAGTGCGCGGCGGGGACCACGGGGGTAGGACCGTCAGATCAACGGCTAAACGGATGACGATGGCGCGATCAGAGAGGTGGACTGTGAACAGTGGGTGTTGCGGGGGCTGCGATCATCGTTCAATCTATGTAGATCAATAGCAGAAACTGCTCCCGATAACCAAATGAGATAAGCGCTCTTTGGGCTAGCGCTCGGTTTCGGCGTTCGGTCACGTTGGGGAAAATGGTTAAGGGGCTAGGACCATAGGGGGCTAAGGCCACAATGTGCAGAGTATGGGTTTTTCGGCCCTTTTAATTAAATTTGAGGCCGAAAATGGGTAACGATAGAGGGAAGAAGGGGAAATTTTTCTAAACAAAGGGTGTAGGAATGGTTTAAAAGGGCATGGGTATGATTTAGAAAGGTTAAAGGGGAATTTTGACAAGGGGGAATAAAGGGTTAAAATGGGGTATTCTGCAGGGATACAAGGGGAAAATGAAGGCCTTCAGGAGAAAAATTTTTGCAATCAGAGAGGCTTCATAATGGGAATCAGTAGAGGGGATTTCATCATAGGGAAAAGGCACGAGACACTTCAAGGATGATGTGTCTCCAGGGGAGATGCATTCATTGAAGGCTCAAAAACAATTTAGCCCCTTACTTGCTTGTCAAAAATTTATAGGGGGCTAACATGCCCCAAAACCACTACTATATACCCTGGTCAACATTGACTCTATCCCAAGTCATGTTTACCTAACAAGAAGTACTTTAGAGCTATTCGTCACAGTGAAGAGATTTTTTATCTGCATTTGGTGGGATTGATCTTGTCGATGCTAACCTTCTTGCTTTCGATCTAGAGAATTTCATTCCACGACTTCCGCATCAGACTGCACTCATTATTCAAGTTGTTATTAATGGTCTCGATATTCATCGAGCATTTGTGGAAAAAGGTGCATCAACCTATATCATTTTGTCTTCATGTTGGAAAGCCATTGGTTCTCCAACTCTAAATTCATCACCAAATGCCTTAGAAGTGTTTGTTGGGAGAGAATCAAAGCCTTTAGGTGTTCTCACTAGTTTACTGATTACTTTGAAAGGGAAGACAGTCAATGTCGAGGTTGAAGTCGTCGATGCTAAGATCAATTATAATCTTCTCCTCAGTTGCAGTTGGACTCATGTCATGTTGTGTGTTCCATCCACTCTCTTTTGTGTTTTTAAATTTCCACATGAAGGAAATATTGTTACTGTTGATCAATTTTCTTTCTTCACCTATTCTTCCGAGAACAACATTCCATATGTGGATAAGATTCCCACTCCCTACGAGAGCGTAGGGCCCGGTATTTTTAAAGATCCTGCCCTCATGGGTATTTTTCCTCTTCCTCCTCCTAATACTATTTAGATTCATATGATCTCTCGGTCTAATGACCCATGGATTATTCCTTCGGCTGAATGGATTGATTCCTTCAGAGATTCGATGCCTTTGAGTCCAATTGAGATTGATTATTGTGAACTCATTGCTGCTTCGAAACCTTTGTCCTTTGATTGTGCTCCTTTGAGCATGTCCCTTGACATTTATTCTCAATCCCCCTGGCTTGGTGATTCAGATTTGCTTGATCCGTTGACAGAGGTGTTTCCTTCTGATGAAGCCATCATGGAAACCATGTCCCTTGAGGATCTACCGTGGGATGATGGACATCATCGCTCCTCGTTTATGCCCAGCCTCGGGGCCATGTCAACTTGTCGCGAGCATTTTTTAGCTTAGGTTCCTTCTCCTCCACTTCAATTGCCTATTTTGACACATGACGTCTTTACGGAAGGTCACCTGAGTAACATTACACAGACGATACCTATTGACATTTCCATTAAACCGGGAATTGTAAAGAACATCCATATTGGGGTTACTTGTTCTTCTAATGAAGTCCAGGTTTATACTAGCCCTTTTCATGAGTTTTGTGATGTCTTTGCATGGTCCTACAAAGAAATTCCCAACATTGATCCTAGTACAGTGGTGCATGAAATTCCTACTTATCCCAGTTTGAAACCTGTTTGCCAGCGTCTTCGTCCGGTGCACCCTAGAAAAGATAACGCCATTAAAGCTGAAGCTGAAAAAATTCTATGAGCTATTTTATTTATCTGATTCCCTTGACAGAATGGGTCTCTAATATTGTTCCTATAGATAAGAAGCAAGGAACTATTCATGTCTGTGTTGATTATCATGATATTAATCGAGCTTGTCCTAAGGATAATTATCCCACTCCCTTTATTGGTCAGATCATTGATGACTGTGCTGGGAGTGAGATCTTTTCCTTGATGAACAGTTTTTCTGGTTACAATCAGATTAACATTCTTCTTATTGATCAACATAATACTACCTTTATCTGTCCTTGGGGTACTTTCGCCTATAAAAATCTCCCTTTTGGCATAAATAATGCTGGGGCTACATTTCAGTGAGCGATGTCGTATGCTTTTCATGATATTTGACACGTCATTTAGCCTTATCTAGATGACCTTCCCACTCATTGAGCTAAGCATCTAGACCATCCTGACCATCTTCGTCATATTTTTCTTCTTTTTCGACATTACAATATTCGGCCTAATCTGAACAAGTGTGTCTTCTGCGTTGATTCTGGTAGACTTTTAGGGTTTATCATATCTAAAGATGGAATTCGCCTCGATCCTCTAAAGGTTGAGGCTATTATTAATCTCCCCTCTCCATCCTCATTACATCAGTTGTAGAGTTTGCAAGGTAAGACTAATTTTATACGTCGTTTTATACCTAACTATGCAGAAGTGGCTCCAAGATACACATGTTTATTAAAGAAGGGCGTCCCAATCTGTTGGGATGAGATTTCTCAAAAGTATTTTGAGGCCCTGAAGACATTTCTTTTCAATGCTCCTCTGTTGCATCCTCCTAACTATCATTTTGATTTTTCCCTTTATTTAGCCACCGCTTTCAGTACGATTTCCATGGTTCTGGTACAAGACGATGATGACGGTAACGAACATGTTATTTATTAACTGTCTCGTAACCTTATCGACCCTAAGATGCGCTATGCCCACATAAATAAGTTAGAATTATTTGGGGTTAAATTCTTTCAGCATTTTTGTCATTATATTCTTTTGTGTATGGTGACTGTGATTTCTGATTGCAACCCCATGACTATATATTGTCTCGACAATTGCTGGGGGGAAAATACTCAAAGTGGATTGTTATCCTCCAAGATTTCGATTTGGAATTTACTACGGCCAAGTCGACGAAATCATTAATATTTTCTGATTTTATTTGTTCCCTGCCTTTAGACTCTTCTTTGTATCGTCCTAAGGAAAATATACCAGACGATACACTTTTTGTAATGTTCCAAAATTTTCATTAAGTTAATTGGAACATTAATTTTTCTTTCCTTTTAATAAAATGAATAAAATGGGTAAGGGGGCCCATGAAGAAGCATAATAAACACTCCTAATATGCAAAGGGGTCACTTAAGTGGCTTATTCATCATCTCCTAGTGTGAAAAGGGGAAAATATGTTGTGTAACCAACTCCAAAAAGAGAAGAAAAGAGATATCAACGCCTTAGAAATAAGCCACTTCGAGGGGGCAACCTCCAATACATTACATGAATGAACAATTCTTGGATGATACAATTTACAAAACCTCTTTTCTATATATAGGAGTCCATGGGGCCATAATGTAATCCTAGTGGGCCACAATGTAATCCTAGCCGACCTAACAATAATAATTTAAGGGCACAATAATAACAATATGGGGTTACAGGGGTACAATAATAACAATAAGGGGGGCTACACTAACATAATAAGGGGCTACACTATTAATATAGGGACTTAACATGCCCCTCTCCTTCAAACAAGTGTTGTCCTCAACACTTGATTATTTCTTGATGCTTCTGTATAAAATTCTCATCCTCCCATGTGAAATATTTTACAGGAAAGTTCTTCCACTTGCTGAGATACTCTGAAATTGATCGTACTTGTTGATTTCTTGTTTCTATGACTGCTTCATAACTTCTTTCGATGTGATGTTGATCTTCCTGTTGTTTCATTAGATTCTGTGCCAAAGTTGGGTTATCCTTTGAGAGTTGGAGAACTTGTTGTTGATGCTCGATGTGATCTTCCATTAATTTATCATCCATATTTGCTATTATTTGATCCTTCAAACCATCCACCTTAGCCTCCATTTCTGCTTTTAAACCATCTATTTCATCTTCAATTTCTCTTCGTAATATTGAAACTTGTTGCACTTGGTACCGTAATTTTGATATCTCATACTGCAACTCTTCCTCTTCATGCGTCATAGTATATATTTTTGAGGGATTAATGGGTATGGAATTATTTTTTGGAGGCATAATAGAACCCATTACTGAAAAAAAAAATTCAATATTCCCTTGGAATCAATTCAACTTGATTCTTCAATCAAGACTTATGCAATTCGGAAAACAAATACACACCTTTTACTTGTTTTGAGGAGCTCGATATTGAAATTGAATTATCTCTGTAATTGAAAATCTTAAATATCTGAAATTCAACCCTGTAGTAGCCCTCTAAAGCTTATTTCAAATGCCACAGGTCTGATCTAATTTGGATTCTCCCAGGAAAATTTGTGTCCAATCTCCCACAATGACCTAATTCTGGACTGGTTCAGTATAGCACACTTGTAGGACTTGCCACGTGTCACTGTTTTGTCCTTTGTCTCTGAAATTGATATCCAAGAAACTAAAGTCTGTGTACTTGAAACCACTTTTTACGGCACTCCAATCCGATGCCCAGAGAAAGAGTTATTGAAATGTTTCCCACGATCACCGCTTTGAGATGAAATTCAGGAGCCTGACAAAGCACTACCTTCCACAGATCATATCTCCAAGAATATTGCGAACCAAGCTTTGAAATTTTTTGACAAATTTCCTCAGGATTTCCGCTTCGCACCATACGAATTTCAGATTCTGAACCTTTGTAGAAAACGTTTTATAGCGAAAATGCCATGATGACCTGTTTAGGAGCTTGAAAAAAGGCCTAACTTCCACAGATGATATCTCCGAAAATATTGCGAACCAAGCTCTGAAATTTTTAGAAAATCTTCCTCAGGATTTCAGCTTTGCACCCGAAAAATTTCAGCTTCTGAAACTTCGTAGAAAAAAAGTTATAGCGAAAATGCCACGATGACCTGTTTGGAGCAGCGAAACCCTAGAATCCCAAGCCTCTGATACCAAATGTTGTGTAACCAACTCCAAAAAGAGAAGAAAAAAGATATCAACGCCTTAGAAATAAGCCACTTCGAGGGGGCAACCTCCAATACATTACATGAATGAACAATTCTTGGATGATACAATTTACAAAACCTCCTTTCTATATATAGGAGTCCATGGGGCCATATTGTAATCCTAGTGGGCCACAATGTAATCCTAGCCGACCTAACAATAATAATTTAAGGGCACAATAATAACAATATGGGGGTTACATGGGTACAATAATAAAAATAAGGGGGGATACACTAACATAATAAGGGGCTACACTATTAATATAGGGACTTAACAAAATACAAGAAGACTAGGTCAAGTTTGACCAAGTCAACAGTGCTGCCTAAAAGCTTGCATGAGAAGACAGTGCAATTTTGATAGGAGGGATATTATTGGATGAGAGGAACCCTAATGGGTGGGGTCCATGGCAAGGAATACTACTCTTGGCATAAAAGGGGGAAGGAGATCCATTGCTCATTATGTTTTTAGATTTCGATTTTGGTCTGCTCTCTCCAGTTGTTCAATTAAGATAGCTATGCGGCTTAGCACAAGGGAGATTCCTATTTAGGAGTTTCCTCTCCTTATTGGGAAGCATTGGAGGACCTGTTATTCATTCTCCTCACATCCATGCTTGAGGCCAAGGTAACCATCTTCAACTACAACTTTTTCCAGTGAGGCAGAAATGTTGATTGCTAGGGTTGCAGTGAGGATTCATTATCACCCATTTCCAGAGCTAGTTTTGTAGAGGAGGAGCTCATTCTTTCTCAGGGAGATTAGTGAGGAGGATCCCAGAGCTTCATTGCAGATTTTTGCATTGGGCCATATGTTTCATCTCATTCCCAGCGCAGTCTCTTCCCCATATTGCGTTATTTTCAGAGGGCACTTGCAGGAGGGGTTCACACTGTCGATTGGAAGGTGTAATCTTCAGTGAAGGGAGTAGCATTTCACTTTGAAGATCATTGGAGGAGGTTTCTTCATCATTTGTATAATTTCCATCCTTCTCCATGTTTATTGTTATTAAGTTGCTGTTGCTACCAAGAAACTCCGGCATTTTTCCATTTTTTACATTCTAGTCAATCCCTTGGAGGATTGTTGTAGTATTGTTTTCCAGGGTTGAGATCTTGCTCCCCCACTTTATTTGAGCTTTCTATTGCTATATCATTGTGCCTATATCAGTTTTTAGTCATTCCTCACTATGGACTGCGTATTCATACCTTGTTGCTGGGTTGTGTAGCATTGCATTTTCACATTTGCATGTACGTCTGTCTTGAGGCTGATCTGCCCTATCTTGAGAGGTCTTTTCCTCAATTTTTTGTATATCTATTTGCAGCTGCACATAATATCATGGTTATGCTCTCTTCTTGCACCATATGTGTTGATGTTTCACTACTGCTACTTTTTGGAGTTCATATGTTACTATATCTCTCTCTCTTTGAGTATTTTTTGAGATACGTAGGAGTGGGAGATCTAAATAACCCACTTAGGGTTATTTCTTTGAGCTAATATTCTGGAAGTGTAATGTATGAAGGGTAAACAAAGGGATCCAAGACCCCTTTCAGATTATTTTTGCATTGGCTTCCTTATGCAGCGTCCTTGAGGACCATATTGCAGAAATTCCTGAAAGCGGTATATTACACTTTTCTTGATTAGCACCCTCGATCCATGGTACGGTGATATCATCGTTTATCTCTAGACTTCTACTTTCAGATCTGAGTTGACGAAGGATGCCCACTGATGCATCCATCATCAGTCACAACCTTATCATATATTTGGGGGTACCCTCTATCTTTTCGGGTAGATTCCTTCTCCGTCGGTGTTTGACCCTCGAGGAAGTTGAGAAAATCCTCAATGATTGTCACAATGGCACCTGTGGCGGTCACATGTCTCATTATGCCACTGTACAGAAGATTCTTTGTGTTGGTTATTTCTAGCCTTCTATCTTCAAAGAGTGCATTGTCGCTGTTCATAAATGTCATGATTGCCAGGTTTATCAATGCAAGATGCGTGCGCCGGCCATACCTCTTCATCTTGTCATTACCATTGGTCCCTTTGTGAAGTGGGGCATCGATTTTATGACGTGTAACCCTCACTCGGCCAGGGAGAATGCTTATATTATCATAGCAGTGGACTACTTCACCAAATGGACCGAAGTAATGCCTACACTTGCCACCAACGGTAAGATAGCTGCTCAATTCATATTCAATCATATCATTTCTAGGTTTGGTGTCCCTCGAGCCATTGTCATCGATCATGGTTCCCATTTTCGGCATTACATGGTGGCCGAGTTGACTTCTAAGTTGGGTCTGTGTCACGACAGCTCAACGCTGTACTATTCTCAGGCCAATGGTTAGGTTGAATCTATGAACAACGTTCTTGTTACTATGCTTCAACGTATGATTGGGATCCATATATCCAATTGGCATCTCATGTTATTTTCAGCTCTTTGGGCATACTGAACCTTAGTTAAGAGTGCAACCGGATTCACCCCTTTTCAGTTGGTTTATGGGCTGGAAGCCACTCTTCTGATTGAATGTGAAATACCTTCGCTCAAGTTGGCTATTGAATTACTTCCGAACACTTCATCAGAAGAAGAGCGTCTCCTTTATCTCGAAAGGTTAGATGAAACCCGCCACTTTGCTGCTTTGGTTATTGAAGCACAGAAAAAGAAGGTCAAAGCTCATTTTGACCAATTAGTTTCCCCTCATGCTTTCGTTGAAGGAGATCTCATCCTCTTGTACGACCAAGCTCATGATAAGCTGGGGGTAGGTAAATTTCAACCCATGTGGCATGGTCCTTACATTGTTAAACGCATATTGCAGAATGGGGCCTATGAGCTCATTGATTACGAAGGTCATCTGTTAGAACAACCCAGAAATGGGTTGTATCTCAAAAATTATTATGCATGAGTCATTCATGCATGATTTGGGTACATAGGTGTTTTTTTCATTTTTGTACATGATTTGATTTGGTGTGTTTTGTGAGCATTTTCCTGCTTATTTGGGTCTTGATTTTTTTTGCAAATGTCTATTACCCCTTATGTAGGTTTTACGATGGTGCTTCTAGCAGTACCATGTTGGACCCTTGGTTAAACTGAGAGGGGGGGGGGGGGGTGAATCAGTTTAACACTTCATGGTATTTTAAAATTTCTTTTACATTTATTTACATCTTCATTTCATGGTTCTACTTAACATATAATGAAACAACAATATTAATATGTGTGAAACAAGTATTAAGCAGATAAATTACAGAACATCAGCACATAATCATCATGCACATGGACAACAAATATAAGTGGAAACCCATAAGGGAGAAAACCACATACTATTATTGTTGTGATGCAAAGGCAAGCTCCAACTCCCTCTCACCGTTGATTTTCTATAGGCTCCAACCTACAGGAGGCTACCACATCAATTCTGCAAGCTACAACTTGCAAGGAAGCTCCAACTCCCTCTCACCACTGATTTTCTATAGGCTCCTACCCCAGCCAGCTACAACTTGATATGGAAGTGCCAACTTCCTCACAGAACTATAAAAGCACATGCTGGTTTACCTGGATATCACCTCTATTCTATTCCTTCTTCACTGTTGTCCTCCAACCTTCATATCTACCTTATCTCATCTTTGGATCCTTACAACTTCTCTTTCTGCTCCTTCTTCTTCTTCCACTCTCTTCCCTTATGCAGCTCATTCTCCTCCCTTTTAAGCATATTATAATAACATCATTTATAGAGATCACCTCATAGATGTTTGCATTCCATATGGGAATATGAAATGAACAAGTATGAATCTTTGCATTCTACCTTCTCATTTTCTCGCTCAACACTTCAGGATGTTACAATACTATGTACTCAATTCAGTATGACAGGGGAGGTTTTTGATTTGCCTTTGGAGACTTGCCTTTGCATCACATACAATAAAAATAATTAATTCATTTATATTTACAGTTACAATAAATATGTCTCACTCAACCCTTTCAGCTCTTAGCTCGCTTTGTCTGCTGTTGTCACTGTCTTTTCAGTTTCTGCTATTATATTCTAGCTCTGCTGTATAACTACCATGTTTCTTCCGTTACCTATGCATTTTGTGCTGCGTTTTTCCAACACTTTGCATATATAAAATTATCATTAATTATAGCCTTAACACCGATTTGTGACATATTCAAAAAGCGGAATTATTTCACACTTTGCCTTGGACTTTTACCCTTTGATTAACATTATTCATCATGACATGTTAACAATACCATAGTTTATGACTTTGGTTAAGACCCATCATAAATCTAATATATTAAAACCATGCATTCCATTCTATAACCATATAAACCTTTAATATATATATATATATATATATATATATATATAATTTTTGTAAAGTTTTACCTTTCCACCATTCTTGCATGTATATTGATGTTGAATCCCCGATTAAATGACTTTCGTCGATCTCGTTCGCAATCTGACGGTCCTCATCATATCGCATCTCTCAAAGTTCATTACCCTTCCATACTATGGTTAAACAATAAGGTATTAACATAACAACATATCCGGTCCCACACCTTTTATCATTCCACTCTTTATATACTTTTTGCTTTAAAACAAAACAAGTCAACAAAATGTATTGGCCCCACAATATGCATAGCACCAGACCCCAAAAGGCGCTCGAATTATTAAATCAGATTCATAAATCATCAGGTCCGGTTTAAGGTTTAAACCCCAAGCAACTTCAATGGTGATAACCATCAATCAAGGATCAGACGGTTGTCCTCCTCTTAACTCACAATTTCGTTATGCCAAAGAATGTTGAGTCTCCATCGTTGATCCTATAATGATCCAACGGTCATCGCGTTATCGCGTGCCAACTAGCCCGATGGATAATGTTTTTGAAACTATGGGAAATAGGTAGTTTCAGTATGCCACGCGTCGCCCTCCTAACTGTATCGCGTCCATCTCACTTAAAACCACTTATACTCCAAAAGTGGTGCGAAAACCCTCTAGTGGTTTTCGAAACCACTTTCACTATTTCGTTTTCGTCGTTGGCTCATGGTTCCACATCCAATTTTTTAATGTATTTCCTCTACATCATCAATTATGGTTCTGGTCTTCATTCTAGGTACAAACTTCTCCTTTTACACTGCATCTATTAACTCGACTACAATAAACCCAAGTAGAACCTTCTGATCTATTCCACCAGGATTCATCCCCACAAATGTCTGGTCTTATCCTCCAGAAAACAACAACGTTGGCTTTATGCACCACAAATTCATGATTCCCAAAAGGATTTCTGAACCCATCCAAGTTCCTATTATTCAATTCGATCAGGAACTCTCTATTCTGTGTGAATTGAACTTCAAGTGCAGGGTTGTGTTTAACAATTTCATGGGAATTGATCCATTCAATGATCAATGACTAGTGTTCGACATATGCAATCCAACCAGAATTCAATTATAAATGGAATGTGCAACTTCTTAAAATACACAGTCTCATAAATTCATAAAACCTATAACTCAAATATATTTCGAAAAATAAGATCCAACATTTGGAAATTATGTTTATATTTACACAGAATATCCTGCCATGCCTGATTTTCAATTAGTGGCCTTTTTTCTAAATTTCCTGAATGCTTACAACAAAACCCTAACTGTTCTAAAAAACTACTTCCTGTCTAAACCCTCCTCTTGTAGCCTCTACCACTTCACTTTCTTTCTCTGCAACAATTCCATTTGATTCTGATCTGCTCCCTTGTCTTGGTGCTGCTCCTTTGTGCTCCTTTGCCATCAATGAAAATATTTCCAACATACTAGGAATTTGCCTTCAGCAGCCTGGGTAATCTATGATCCTGCAGGTGAATTGATAGAACTACAAGGTATTTTTCTAGGACGAACTGTTGGGGTTCCCATGTTTTGGCCAGGTTGACAAGACCAAAAGATGAGACAACATAGAACCACTTTCAGACCTTAGGATCTAGCCCTCCTAGGTCCAGAGAGGGATCTCCTTATATGAGTCAAAGTGTATGTATTTGAGGCTCTAGGTTACGATTTTAGGCTAGTTATAGGCACGGGGTTTTTTGTTTGATTGTTTATGTTTGGTTGTTGGGAATCAGGAAAGATGGGTCCAATATAAGATAAGGATGAGAAAAGAGGAAACTAGGCAAAGGTAGATGACTCAGGGAACATCAAGGCCATTGGGCAATGGAGTTAAGAAAGGGTTTACTTGTGTTCAATGTGCAAGCTTTTAGTTGGGCTAGTTATCTAGAGCATTTGGATCTTAAAGGATGGTTGATGGAATGGAACATTAAGGACTGAAAGTGAGTGAAGGGGAACCAGCCAATTCTGTCTATAGATCGGGTCAGAGGTCATTTAACTCCAGACCTGCTTGGATAAAACCAGAGGCAAGACAAGGGATCTTAGAAAGGCTTAATGAGATGGAAAGATCCTGGTGAGGCAGAGACAGGGTTCTAGACCTCCCATTGTTCTCAACTCATCTAACTAAATCCTAACAAGAACCTATAAACATAGATCTCATTAATTCATACATCAGAGAGCGGGCAATGACATCCACTACACTGGTTAAATCAATTGAAATCAATATTCAGATACACATATAAGCAGAAAAAATCAAGGGCTGGGAGAGAAGCAACATGAGGTACCTATCAAGGGTAAATCTTATGCCAAACTTCTGGTGCGAGCCTGTAGAAATGGAATGAAATGGAATCAAACACAGAGATAAGAAAACATCACCAGATGCTTTAGATCAGGATACAAAGAAACGTGCTCGTCATATTAAAAACAACACCAATCAGGTACATCAATGCCCACAGCTTGAACATTCAGTCTGAACACATCCAATCTCAGCCTATCTTACAATATTACACAGAGAACTTGTCTCAAGAGGAAAATGCTTGCAATCTACTTATATCCAATCAACAACCCTTTACAATAATTTCCTTCTGTGTTTTATAGCATAAGAGACACAGAAGATTGACTGAGGTGGTAGGTGAACACTAAATGTCATATTAAACACAGAAAAGAATAGAGGGCCGAACCCATCCTGTTTTAAATCTCTGCATTTAACTCCGGTATGGTTCAGGGGTTCTGACTGCAGTACTGTGTGGTACTGTTGGTGAAATAACAAAATAAAATAAGAAACAGTGAGGTCTGCCCTACTTGAGTCACTAATGCTTATGATCAGGTAGGACTGTTGTCGAGTAAGAAACTTTGGGAACACGGTATATAATAAAAATCACGTGGGTACTTAGTCTTCTGAAGAGGGAAAACATTCTGCTGTGGTAGAAACCCCTGGTAGTACGACCTTTTGTGCATTAAACTTCTGATTGACCTTCGGGGTTTTGAATCTGGTACCTTGCCTCTAAAAATGCTGCATTATGGATCCAAATCCTCAATCCTGAGTACTAAAATTATAATCATAAGTTGGTCTTCCTTCTACTCCATAAATGTTTCGATTCTAAAAGATCTGGGCTTTAATGGCGCCGAGCAGGGCTGCGGATTTTCTAAACCTATCCTTTGATGAAATTTATACCTCCGCCACCCTTCTTGACGTTTCGCTGGAGTACCAGCCTCCATATCAGCTCTCTGTCTGCGCAGCACGCCATTGAAGAAGTACATGTGCATCATGGCAGTTTTCTGCCTTTGATAACCTTGCAAGAACACAAAACCTGCGGAGAAAACCATGGACGGGGTGGCGAATGATGTGGAGAAGGAGAATGGTCGTGCAGATGATGACATGGCAGAGAAAAATGTAGAGGACAAATGGAAACCTACTCTGGTGGAGGACGACGGATGGCGGGCTAGGACATGGATTATCGCCCGCGCAACTTCATTAAACATCGGGCACCTTCGACGAGCGATAGCTGTCGGATGGGACGCTTCAGATCTGACGGCTGTCATGGATTTTGCTCAGCATCTGTGGTCGAAAGATAACGCGTGGGGGATGACTTTAACGGGTGGGATGGTGGTTTTGAAAATGTACAGGAGGACAGGTGGCGAGCAATGGGTGGAATCACTGGGTGCTCGGGGAAAACCACCCTCCGTCCAAAGGCGGTGCGGAATAAACCATATGGTTTTGAACAGTGCTCGGTGAGGTCCACTGGGCAGATAGACCGCGGACCATCGGATGAACATGTGAATGAACGGCGATGGCAGCATCGAAGGTTTGATTGGGGAAAACACAAAGGGTAGCGGGTTAAACGACAGCCGTCCGATTTGCCCAGATCTACGGTCAAGGGTGCGCCCGATATGGGCCTAAGATAAGCGCCTTTCGATGTTGGGTTTCGGTCATAGCGTCGGGTTGCATGGGGAGAAAAGGGCGCGGGGCTAGTGAAGAAGGGGCTACGCCTATCATAAAGTCGGAAAGTGGGTTTAAAGCCATTTAAATGAAATTAAAGGCTAGAAGGGGTAACGGTAGGGAGATGGAGAGGGGATTTGGGGACAACACAGGGTGCAGGGATTTTAGAGGGGATTTTGGAGGGTTTTAGAGGGCTAATAGGGGAAATAGAGGGGAACAAAGGCATTCTGTTAGAAGGAGGAAAAAGGGGAAAAAAAGGGACATTTTGCAGGGGTACAAGGGGAAACTGCAGGTCTTAGGGAAAAGAACTAGCAGAGGGGACTTATATAAGGCACAACACAAAGAGACTTCAAGGAGGATGGATTTTTAGGGGGAGAGGCATTCCTTGAAGGCTCCACAATAATATAGCCCCCAACTTGCTTGTCAAGAATTTCATAGGGGGGCTAACAGTGGCTCCACATGGGGATGGCTTCTTCTCGAAGGAGTCAAGAATTCAGAAGATGATCTTTGGTGTAGGCCAGATGCCTGCTGCTTGGCACATCCCTTACTTTTCTGATTTTCAACTGCCACAATATGAGGAAAAACACCAGCAGAAAGACTTTCCCAACCAGTCTACCTACCCTCACTACAATCCTAACAATTTTCCCTTCAGGGTGCATTTGAGCTAGCAGACCCTTTACATTTTTTTTTTTTTTCTGAAGCAGAAAAAAAACCTATTCTAAATCTACTCTTATTTCTCCATGAGACCAGATTATACTGTTGGCCTCATATACTTCTCTACCTATACTGCAACCTGCTAGGATTAGACTGTCTATCAGGTTTCTTCTCTACATTCTAGAACAGAAATTGAAACAACTAACTACATGCTCATAGACTGAGCTTTATTGAGCTTCTCCTACCTACCCTACTCTACTGAAATATTTACAAGTCTAGCTTACAAACATTGTCTTCCAATGTAACCAATCCATCAAATGATCCCATGGCTGTTTCTTCTTGCTCAAATCCTTGAGCATGCTGGATAGGCAGGGTAGCTCCCACCTTTTTTGTTCTACAACAGCAGCTACAAAAAATTTTCTTGTTGTCTGCAACATGCTGCTCAAAAAGACCTTTGATCCTTCTTCAAATGTATGCAGGAAATGTGCATAAGGATCATGAAAATATACCTGGCTATGAATATGTGGCAGGCAAGCTTTGACCAAGATTTCCTCTTCTTCCACTGGATCAAGGACACGACTCTCTTGGGAAAGAGAATCTCCTTCATCTTCTTCATTTTCTAAACTAGAGGACTCATCATAAATTATAGTTATGTCCTCCTGGAGCTCTGATATATTCTGATCTGGTGGGCTGGGATCTGTGAAAAGATCAATGTATTCTTGAGCAGGGGCATATTCCTTTGCTTCCTCTTTTTCAAGAGAAGGCTCTTTGCTTTCTACCTGCTCAAAAATCTCTTCTTTTCTTTCCTCCTCATCTTCTGAGAGGAAAGGCTGCTGGTTTCCAATCTCACTGATGATCTGTGGTAAAGCAGAATGAAGATTCAAAGAATCTTCATCTTCTATTATATTATCATAGCTCTCCCCATCAGTATCATAGATAGGCTGACTGGTTTCATTACTTCTCTGAAATTGCTGGCTCTGATCCTCTTCCCATGAATCTAAGGATGATGGTCCTGCAAGATCGGCTTCCCTTTGAAAACACTCATCATCAAACAGATCATAAAAAGGAGAATCATAAGAGTAAGTAATGTCATCCATCAGACCTATCGGATTCTCAGCAGGTATTTCTTCATTCTGATCCACAGAGGAGTCTTCTGAATCTAAATTATCAAACTCATAAGATGAGTGAGCAAGAGTGTGTGTTATATAGAAGATTTCTGGGGTGGACTGCTGGCTTAATATCTGATCAATCTCTTATCCTGTCAAAGGAGGGGTTTTCCTCTCATCATGGACAAAAGAGCAGTAGGCTTCTTTTTCATGTATTAGCTGACTGGGAGGCGGGATGTTCTCTTGAGCCTCTTCTTCCACATCAGATTCTACCTCCTCTATGTGGTCTCTTGTTCCCTCAAGGCAGCGTTCTCCATTAACTTTTTCCATTAGGTCCTGATATTCTCTGGTCAGCGTAACACAAGACACAGGTAAGCCATTAGGCAGTCCCTGATCACTTTCCTCCTCATCCTCTGTAGATTCTTGACCATCATACATGTCTTGCTCATCGTCTTGGTCTTGAGTTTGTTCTTGTTCTGGGAGATGCACGGGCTATTCTAAATAATCTTCATTTGCATTCAGATTAGCCATATACATCTCCAGCACTTTACCAAATGTTTTTTTTATTTCACATAATTGATCATACAAAGCATCGTACTTTGTATCCCTGTCCATGTTTGGATTCATGCTTTTGCAAAGTAGGCTACTGCTTCTTCTCAACCAGTTCAGTGTCCTTCACTAGTGGAGTCATTTGGTCTTTGGATCATAGGGGTGTGGAGTCGCCAGGTGGATGATTTACAACTTACTGTCCACCACAGTGGTTAGGCACTATCACCTTTCAAGGATAACCTCAGAACACAACAAACTCTAACCAGAGATTGACTGGGAGGGCATTTACCAGATATGTCACCTCCAAAATGGGATGAGATCTGGAGGCTACCTAGCCCTGTCCAGGCTTTGTCTAAGAGTACAAGAGAACACAAAAAATGACACTGAGGTTGTCCGAGAAGAGGTGTGTCTAACTGCCAACCTAACCAGAGATTCTGGGTCTTTGAGTCTTCAAAAATGTTTAAGGTGAAATGCACTCAGAGTTCCCCAGTATGGTTGCCATTATGTTGGGGTTCCCATGTTTTGGCCAGGTTGACAAGACCAAAATATGAAACAGCATAGAACCACTTTCGGACCTTAGGATCTAGCCCTCCTAGGTCCAGAGAGGGATCTCTCTATGATAGTCAAAGGTTTATTTCTTTGAATCTCAAATGTTAAGGTTTTAGGCTAGTTATAGGCACACGGTTTGTTTGTTTGAATGTTTGTGTTTGGTTGTTGGGAATCAGGAAAGAAAGGTCAAATATAAGAAAAGGATGAGCAAAGAGGAAACTAGGCAAAGATAGATAACTCAAGGAACATCAAGGCCATTGGGCAATGGAGTCAAGAAAGGGTTTACTTGTGTTCAATGTGCAAGCTTCCAGTTGGGCTAGTCATCTAGAGCATTTGGATCTTAAAATATGGTTGATGGAATGGAACATTAAGGACTGAAAGTGAGTGAAGGGGAACTAGCCAATTCTGTCTATAGATCAGTTCAGAGGTCATTTAACTCCAGACCTGCTTGGACAAAACCGGAGGCAAGACAAGGGATCTTAGAAAGGCTTAATGATATGGAAAGATCCTAGTGAGGCAGAGATAGGGTTCTAGACCTCCCAGTGTTCTCAACTCATCTAACTAAATCCTAACAAGAACATCTAAACATATATCTCATTGATTCATACATCAGAGAGAAGGCAACGACATCCACTACACTGGTTAAATCAAATAAAATCAATATTCAGATACACATATAAGTAGAAAACATAAAAGGTTGGGAGAGCAGCAACATAAGGTACCTATCAAGGGTAAATCTTATGCCAAACTTCTGATGCGAGCCTGAAGAAACATAATGAAATGAAAGCAAGTCAATCAAAAATACAGAGAAAGGAAAACATCACCAGCTGCTTTAGATCAGTATCCAAAGAAACGTGCTTGTCATATTAAAAAAATCACCAATCAGGTACATCAATGCCCACAACTTGAACATTCAGTCTGAACACATCCAATCTCAGCCTATCTTACAATATTACACAGAGAACTTGTCTCAAGAGGAAAATGCTTGCAATCTACTGATATCCAATCAAAAACCCTTTACAATAATTTCCTTCTGTGTTTTATAGCAGAAGAGACACAGAAGATCGACTGAGGTGGTAGGTGAACACTAAATGTCATATTAAACACGGAAAAGAATAGAGGGCCGAACCCATCCTGTTTTAAATCTCTGCATTTAACTCCGGTATGGTTCAGGTGTTCTGACTACAGTATTGTGTGGTATTGTTGGTGAAATAACAAAATAAAATAAGAAACAGTGAGGTTTTCCCTACTTGAGTCACCAATGCTTCTGATCCGGTAGGACTACTGTCGAGTAAGAAACTTCGGAAACACGGTATATAATAAAAACCGCTTGGGCACTTAGTCTTCTGATGAGGGAAAACATTCTGCTGTGGTATAAACCCCTGGTAGTACGACCTTTTGTGCATTAAACTTCTGATTGACCTTCGGGGTTTTGAATCTGGTACCTTGCCTCTGAAACTGCTGCATTATGGATCCAAATCCTCAATCCTGAGTACTGGAAATTATAATCATAAGCTGGTCTTCCTTCTGCTCCATAAATGTTCCGATTCTGCAATATCTGGGCTTTAATGGCGCCGGGCAGTGCTAAGGATTTTCTAAACCTATCCTTTGATGAAATTTATACCTCCGCCACCCTTCTTGATGTTTCGCTGGAGTACCAGCCTCCATATCAGCTCTCTCTCTGTGCAGCACGCCATTGAAGAAATACGTGTGCATCATGGCGGTTTTTTGCCTTTGATAACCCTGCAAGAACACGAAACCTGCAGAGAAAACCATGGACGGGGTGGCGGATGATGTGGAGAAGGAGAATGGTCGTGCAGACGATGAAATGGCGAAGAAAAATGCAGAGGAGCAATGGAAACCTGCTCTGGTGGAGGACGACGGACGGCGAGCCAGGACATGGATTATCGCCCGCGCAACTTCATTAAACATCGGGCACCTTCGACGAGCGATAGCCGTTGGATGGGCCGCTTCAGATCTGATGGCTGTCGTGGATTTCGCTCGGCATCCGTGGTCAAAGGATAACATGCGGGGGATGAATTTAACGGGTGGGCTGGTGGTTTTGAAAATGTACAGGAGGACAAGTGGCGAGCAATGGGTGGAATCGCTGGGTGCTCAGGGAAAACCACCCTCCGTCCAAAGGCAGTGCGGAATAAACCATATGGTTTTGAACAGTGCTCGGTGGGGTCCACTGGGCGGATAGACTGCGGACCGTCGGATCAACATGTGAATGAACAGCAATGGTGGCATTGAAGTTTTGATCGGGGAAAACAAAAAGGGTAGCGGGTTAAACGACAGCCGTCCGATTTGCCCAGATCTACGGTCAAGGGTGCGCCCGATATGGGCCTAAGATAAGCGCCTTTCGATGCTGGGTTTCGGTCATAGCGTCGGGTTGCATGGGGAGAAAAAGGCGCGGGGCTAGCAGAGAAGGGGCTAGGCCTATCATATAGTCGGAAAGTGGGTTTAAAGCCATCTAAATGAAGGGGTAACGGTAGGGAGATGGAGGGGGGATTTGGGGACAACACAGGGTGCAGGGATTTTAGAGGGGATTTTGGAGGGTTTTAGAGGGATAATAGGGGAAATAGAGGGGAACGAAGGCACTCTGTTAGAAGGAGGAAAAAGGGGAAAAAAAGGGACATTTTGCAGGGGTACAAGGGGAAACTGCAGGTCTTAGGGAAAAGAACCAGTAGAGGGGACTTATATATGGCACAGCACAAAGAGACTTCAAGGAGGATGGCTTTTCAGGGGGAGAGGCATTCCTTGAAGGCTCCACAATAATCTAGCCCCCAGCTTGCTTGTCAAGAATTTCATAGGGGGGCTAACACGAACTACAAACAATGTCGTTGAATATAGTGTTTTTTTTGAACTATTAACCAAGGCAATCAATCTCGGCATATGCACATTGCTTGTAAATCTAGACTCGCGGCTTGTTGTTCTACAACTCAATGGTCATTATTCAGTTAGAAACCCGTATATTTTGAGATTTTATTTAGGTATTCGTTTGTTGGAAAGACATTTTGATTTTATCACGTATCAACATATTCCTAGATGAATGAATGCATTAACTAATACAGTGGCTAACATTGTATTAGATAGACATTTGTGTAATTTGTGAAATCATCATCATGTGAAAAATATCCATATAGGAAACCAGCTGTATATATATATATATATCTATATATATATATATATATATATATATATATATATATATATATATATATATATATATATATATATATATATATATATATATATATATATCGCATGTTTGGATTAGTGTGCATCATACATTCAAAAAATATATGTGTGTTTCTGTTACATCCTAAGATCCCATGTCTCTCAAAAATATAGATATAAAGCCTAGGCACCTAATCAGCATGATTCTCATGATAGCATGTCACTGCCCGTACAAGCCGCCTCAGCAAGCGGTGAATACGGCTTGACACCCCGACAGTATGTCTCTGGTAGGCGCGAGGAACATTGTCAAATTGTGCATAATCCGAGACTCCATGAGTGATCCCCTCTAGGTTGCGCATGAGCTCCTTTTCCTCGTTGCCCTCACTGTTAGCCACCTATAAAATTTCTTATACCAAAAGGTGGCTAAATCATTTTTTGGAGCCTTCAAGGAACAAATTTTATTGCAAAAAATTGTTACCTCTTGAAGACTCTTGAAGGCCTCATGCCTCTGTCCAAAATATTCCCTACTGTGCCCATTTTACACCCTAGAATTATGTTGATTTCATGAGAAAAGACTGCTGCAAAATCCCTTTTCTCCCCTCCTCCATTAAGAAAAATAATCTCCATTTTTCCCCCCTTTTCCTCCATAAAAATCCTCTATTTTTCATGATCCCCCTTCTTCCATTCATGAAAATAATTTTCCATGTTTAAAACTGATTTTTGAACTCTGCCGAAACCCCCAAAACCCATTGAAAACTTGAAAAAGTTCATAAAAAATAAGTTTTGTTTACCAAAGACTTAAGCCCCCTTGGGCTAAGTCTTAAAACCATTTCCCCTCCATGTGCCCTAGCGCTGGAACCAAGTGCTAAGGGTCCCAAGTGCTTATCGCGTCGAAGAAATTCACGGAGCGCATTTTTTATGTTTAAACAAAAACTCCGATACCGATTAGCCCTGTGTATTATATCCCCCGATCATATTTCATTTCATATAGACCCTGGCTCCGCAGACGGGCACCAAGCCATATTATAAATATACATCCCACCCCCGAAGCATTAAAACTTTGTATATATTGAAATTTTGGGTTTTCATATATCACCCTGGTCCCCACAGCCACAACAACAGTCAGCAGTCCCACAGAACCGGTGGTCCCCAATGCCTAGTTAGCATACACGTCTGCACCCACGCGACAGCAACTGATTGGAGCGGGTCTTGTTTGGTTGCTCACATAGTCATGAAATCCGGAGCCGGGGAGCTTTATAGGGCGGATTTAATAAACATTTCGAGTCACATTTGGGCTGATGTCAGCAAGTCCCAAATGGACCCGGGGAACTTTATAAAGCGGATTTCATAAAAATTTCAGGTCACAAACACCCTGACATCAGCAGGCCCCAAACAGACCCGGGGAGCACTATAAAGTGGATTTTATAAAAAATTTGGGTCACAAACACTCTAACGTCAGCAGGCCCCAAATGGACCCGGGGAGCTTTATAAAGAGGATTTCATAAAATTTCGGGTCACAAAAACCCTGACGTCAGCGAGCTCCTTTTGTGACTCGAAATGGTTTATGCAGCTTGGTTTTATTGGGAGCTTTGAAGTCCAGCTATATTCCTCCCGAGGCCCACTTTGATTTTTCATTCATCTCTTCTTTCGCCAAAGGTTTAAAACCTTATTTCTTTTCATTTTCGCCATATCCCCGTAATGTGACCATTTACATTGTGATTTCTCCCGATTATTCCCAACCGTCGATCTCTGCGCGTTTGACGGATCTGACTTATTTTATTCCTCCACTCTCCTTTCGACCTCCTCTAATAAATCTTCTCCGTTGAATGATGCCATCCAATGGCCATGCTCCCTCCCTACAACCTCTGCCACATTTAAACCCAAAAACGCAGGATTTTATAATATAGTTTTGTATTGTGTAGGTGTTTGAATGTTTTTCCATTATACTGAATAAAAAGCCGAAGGCCGAGAAATGACGATTCTCACACCTTTGATTCATTAAAAGGAAGCCATCCATGGGTCCAAATTCCACGTCTCGTCAATGCTTCATGGGCATTGATGCCTCACAATCCCTGCGCAGCACTGCACACCAAAAAAACACAGTGAATAAATCACAAACAAAGACTATCAATGTCAAAGAAAGAATGCACCAGAATGGAAGATTGAAGACAAATTTATGAGGATTATGGCTAAGATTGATTATCAAAAGCATAATCCTCCAAATTAAAACAAAGTTTAAAGAAAATCATAAGTGTTTATCAGATTGAAGACCTCCACCACCACATCTAAGGAAAATTGATTCCTCCCAGCTACCACAATGCCACCTGTGCCTCAAGGCATTCAAACACAGGCCGAAGTTATTGATCAAGATCATATATTTGCTCAACGAAGCCATAGATTTAATTCTGCATATAAACTTAATGACAAAATATCATCAGAGTTACTTTAACATAACACAGAGCCTCAAAAGTCAATAAGAGCTCCCACCGATCTTAATCTTAAACGAAAAACATTAATACAGACAGAAACATCTGTGAACTTCTTCATCGAGCCCCACAAAGGCCGATAATTCATAGACTATATTAATTATATTTGGAGATCTTTTATCAGATCTCACCTCCTCATTCTTCTATAAATACTACTGGAGAAGATGAGAAAGGGGTTGGTTGATTGGTTGGTTGACCACTAGTTGTAATATTGGAACTCTCTAAAATAATACATAGTTTGTTGAAGTTGAAGAAGAAATTGAAGTCTTGGAAGCCTTGATGATGTTGTTGCATGCTTATTCTTGAGAAGGCTCTATCATTGGATCCATGAGCTTGGATGTTGGTGAAGTATTCTGAATTGTTCATGTTTTCTCCTGTTTTCATTTTGTTCCATAATTTCTTACTACAGTAGGTTGAAATTTTTAGGCTAATAAATGACTCCTGGAAGCTCCTTAGACCTATTCATCCTTCAATGTTTCATGTTTTCTTCTGCTGAAGTATTTTAGAGTCTTTAATCTCTCTCTTTAGTCTTCAAGTTTGTTTATTTCCTTAATAGCTCGAGTAGTTAGTTTCAGCATGATTTATGGTTTTCCCTGCTTGTCTGCTGCCACTCAAAGGCTGTCATTGAAGTCTCCCTTTGAAGTTTCCTTGTTTACAGTGAGCCAAGGAGGTCTGTTCTGATCTTGCCCCTTGTCCTCGCTTAAACAGTTGGCTTAAAGGTCTTTATAGTTATGATCATAGATGTATTTAGGTGTTCCCTCTTCTATGACCGTAATTATCAGTGAAACTTTATGTTTTCTAAGTCATTTGAAATAAAATCTTTGAGGAAATAGGGTGTTCCCCAAATCTTATATTTCATTTTAAAAGTTTTTTTGAAGTCATTACTTGATTAAAAGTTTGATTTGTAGAATTCATGGTTAGCCCTCTCTATCAAATAGCTCTTTATTGTTCAAATTGTGGTTTCAAATTCCCTTTGTTGAGAATTAAATTTCTCTTTCCAAATCATTGATGTCCATCTCATTCCAAAACCAAAGGATCCTGTAGCCTAGTTAGATTTTCCCTCTGATATCCCATATCCATTGATAAGTCTGTCATGACCTCTTTTTGACTCCATTGCCCAATGAAGCTAATACTTCCTCTTTATACCTACCTTTCCTAGACCTTTCATACTTTGTTGTATCAATTAAACCAAACAAACAATCAAACACTTGCACTTAATAACTAGTCTAAAAACCAATATCCAAAGCACACAAGATAAACCTTTGCTAAAACAAATAATTTAAGAGATCCCTCTCTGAGAATAGGAGGGTTAGATCTTGGAACTCTAAATATTGGTTCTGATGTTGCCTTGTCTTTTGATCTACCAAACTATCAAAACACAGGACACCAACATAATGGCGATCACGGTGGGACCCTGAGTAAAATATTTAAAATTAAATACTCCCTGTCTAGTATAACATAAGTAACCTTCTTCAAGCACTACCAAGCATAACGGTAATCATGATAGGACCTTTTTGAACCAGTGACAAACTAAGTAACCCTTATGATTCTCATAGAATCTTATCAAACCTTGAAGGAATCAGTTACCAAGCCATAAGAGTGAACTTTGTATGTCTTGACACCTTAGCTAAGTGTCAAGTCAGATTTAGGACACTCTCATAACCTATAAGACCGAAATAACTCAGAAAAACCCAAAACATTTCAGTTTGGCTTCATAATAAACTTTGTGGTGGAACCATCCAATTTTTTACCTTCATAGTAGCTAAATAGTTTCCACCTGGCGACTCCATTAGCCCCAGTAGGCCTATTACTCATCTAGGTCCCCAAATCTCCTTAGTACTATGTTAACTAGCCTTGAAGAAGTTTATAAGCCTAGTGCCATACTAGATAAGACATCCTGAGAGGAAAAACTCCCAAAAGACAGTCCTTAAAACTTTTACCTCTCTCATTTTTGAAAAATAGTCTGGCTTCACATAGGATCAACACTAGATCCCTTCCAAACCCAAATCCTCCTTTAATCGTTGACAATCTAGAGATAATTCTATGGCAGACTTCTAACTCTTGAAAATCAGCTTCTAATAGGAGCCTCTTAAGAACAAATTCTATCCCTGAAAACCTTGTTCGCTTAGAGGGTTCACACTTTGATTTACATCATAGAAAGAAAATATTTAGAACTAGATCTCAAGGTGTTTTAAACCAAGCTGACCTTGACATTGCATATTTGCAACAAAGCTTCAGTAGGGAAGCCTCACCTTCCACTCCCCTGATTCCCAACTTCTTCATCACTTTAGCCTTTCCCATAACAAGTCTGCTCAAAATCAGTTTGTTGGCCCAAGTTTTTCTTCCACTCCAATTGATACTACCATTGTGCAAAACACACCAGCTCAACCCACTTTCTCTCTTGTAAATCCACCTCTTTTAAATCCACCCTTATTTCCAGCCATGACAACATGGTATGCCCCATTAGTGTTACCACAACCTCTACTTCTTACCAAATGATTACCAATCCAAAATCCCTCACTTCACTGGAAAAGAGTCTACAACAGCTCAACATCATGTAGATAGGATGGAGGATGCATTCGATTACATGGAGATAGAAGAAGAAACTGTGAAGATGAGGATCTTCGCCCAAAGTTTAGGAGGATATGTCAAGAAATGGTTTAAAAACCTACCTCCCAACAACATAAATGATCTCCCTGCCTTGCATCAAACATTCATCAAAAAATGGGAACTCAAAAAGAACCCTCTCCAAATACTAGCAGAGTATAGCAATCTCAACAGAAATCAAGGAGAGAGTGTTCATGACTACTCCACTAGGTTCAATAGCGTTTACAATGCTCTTCCACCTCACATGAAGCCTCCTCAAGGCATGGCTTTGGTAAGGTATCCCGAAGGCCTTGATGCTGAAATGACTTATCAGTTAAGGGAGAGGGACTAATTAACCTTGGAAGACATGCAAAAAGGATCTGTAAGCGTAGAAGAAAACATAATTGAGAAAAGAAATAGGTTGAGATTAGAGAAGAGGGTAACTTATAAAGATGACCTACTACCCTCAACCTCAGCTTCTGACACAAAAATTGACAACCTAGTGAAGGTGATGGAGAAGATGCTTGAAAAGATCAATTTGAATGAGAGAGTGCCACCAAGAGAACCTCAAAATAACCAAAATAGAAATAGAAATCAGAATTATAGAAGAGAAAACAATCAAGATAAGCCAAAATAAAGTGACCAACAGATTAGACCTCCCTTCCAAAAAAACTATGTAGATCAATATGAGGAAGATAGGGAGATGGAAAGGTTGGGAGAATATCATGTAAACTTTATTGGATTAGACAGTGGGGATGATGTTTTCCTCACTGAGGAAGAACAAGGTTTATTTTCTGATCAAAGTACAAACACCTATGAAGATTCTGATGACTATAGATTGGGGTTTGAAAATGCAATCATGGAGGTACACAAACAGTATGATATTAGGAGCAAATGGAATGTAGACAATTTAAAGGATAAGAACACTAGCACTGTTGTCAAGAAAAATGCAGAAAGTCAGCCCAAAAAGACAGCAGAAAAACCCACCATTTTGGCTAAAAAACCAAATTTAAACAAAGAGAAAAACAGTCATCCAAATGTTGAACAGAGTACCCTAGCACTTCAGCTAGTGGTCCTAACAAAACAATCTCAATAACTAGTCCAAAAAAAGTTCAACAAATTAAAACTACCGAAAATAATTCAATTGAAAAGACAGATGTAAATATCAACAAATCAATTGTTCCTTTCAGCCTTGAGGGAGAGATTGCCAAGATAAAAATTACCATCCCCCTAGCTGAACTTGTGACCCAAGAAGTGTACAAAAACCAAGTTTTAAAAGCTTTGAACCTAGGAAGTGATACTGACACCTTAAACTTGACAGATGACAAACCTGAGCTGTTGTTTGGTCCAGAGGTAGAAGGAAAATACCAAGAAGGGGTTGTCCCTCCCTTCTATGTTAGCTTGAACATACACGAGAAAATTTTACATAACGCCATGTTAGATTGTGGAGCTTCACACAATATAATGCCCAAGGTAGTAATGGAAAGCTTAGGCTTAGAAATTACTAAACCATACAAAGATTTGTATTCCTTCGACTCAAGCAGAGTCAAATGTTTGGGTTTAATCAAAGATTTATGTGTTAATTTAGCTCAAATTCCTGCTAAGAGTCTAGTGATGGACATAGTTGTAGCTGACATTCCCCCTAAGCATGGCATGCTCTTATCAAGATCATGGGGAGCCAAACTTCAGGGAAGCCTTCAAATGGACATGTCTTATGTCACCATTCCCATTTTTAACCAAAAAAGAAGACTATACAGGGAATCTCACATGAAGTACATGATGAGAAACATAGACAAACCAAACAACTCTCCAATATATTCTATTCAATCAAGTCTAGATTCCTTTATCTTATGTAACGAAGATGAAATTACTCAACAAGATAAGGAAAACATAGACCCAATGAGTTCACCAAAACAATCAAATCTTCCCTCGAATCAAATTCAAAACATTGACAATCAACAACAACAAGAAAATGGAAATGAAGCAAATGTACTTTGGACAATAAACTTTGATGGATCCTGTAATAAAACAAGTGCAGGGGCAGGTGTTTGGATTCAAAATACGAATCAAAGTTTTTCATATAAATTAGATTTCCCATGCACTAAAAATATTGCTGAGTATGAATCACTTCTCCTAGGCTTACAATTGCTTAAACAATTAGAAGCCCAAAGGATATCAATCTTAGGAGATTCTAAACTTATCATAAGACAAATCAAAGGAGAATACTCAACTAGAAATACACGACTCAGGGAATATCGGAATGTTGCCCTTGATTTATTGAAAACCTTTGAAAAGTATGAACTTGTTTTCATTCCTAGAGCACTAAATCATCTAGCAAATGAACTCGCTTTCAATGCCAGCAATTTCAAATACCTGAGATAAATGAACAGGCCTGCTGTAAAGGTAAAACACAGGCCTGCTGTGCCTGATAACGAATATCACTAGCAAGTGTTTGACTCTGACAAACACATAGATGATTTCTTAAAATTAGAAAACGATTTTGACATACCAATATCAGAAACCATCCATAAATAAAACTGTTTGTATATTGAACAAATCCAAGAAGTTGAGATGACATATTCTGCTGATATAAACCATTATGCGAATCCTTTTGAAGCAGAGATAATTGACAAAATAGACCAAGAAGACTTGGAATTTTTACAATGCAAGAATGATAAAATTCCAAGAGGTCTCACACCTTTAGAACACCTCTTTGATTTTAACGATGTATCCAAAGAACCGAGAATCGAGCCTGTGGAAACAAATGTAGAAGAGCACAACATAGGCAGTCTAGCAGAACCCAGGATGATTAAACTGTCCAGCACTCTCCCAGCTCACATAAAATTGCAATATATAGAGTTGTTCAAAGAGTTTAGAGATGGTTTTGCTTGGGGATACAAAGACTTGAAATCGTATGATACCAGCATCATCCAGCATAAAATTCCTCTTAAATAAAATCAAAAGCCTTTCAAACAAAAGCTAAGGAGAATAAACCCTCTCTTACTACCTTTAGTGAAGGCAGAAATTGAAAAAATGCATGATGCTGGGATCATAGTACCCATTAGATATTCAGAATGGGTATCAAACTTAGTTTCTGTTACAAAGAAAACAGGGGAAATCAGGCTCTGTATTGACTTCAGAAATTTAAATAGAGCCTCTTTAAAAGAAAACTACCCCTTACCCAAGATGGGCCATATACTTCAAAGGGTAGTTGGGTACGACCAACACTCAGATTTTCCTTGAAGTTGTTGGAAGAGGAAAGGGGTCAAAGGTAACCACAATCCAACTTTTAGGTATAGAATCTAGCCAATCTGTACCCAGAGAGGGCTCTCTCTGTAATATTTAGCTTTGTTTTGAAAGATTTTAGGCCATTTATGAAATTCCAGGGATTTTGATTGAGTTTGGGTGATGAAATTCTATAGCAGAGGGTACGACTGAGTAATTTAGGCCATTGGGCTAATGGAGTCAAAGAAATATGGCTTAACTCGATTAAGTTTCTTAACAAGAGATGGTTTCACAGGGCAAGGTAATCAAATAAGGAACAATTATAGACCTAAAATGAATGGAATGGACTCGAAATGGGTGAAGGGCAACTAAGGATCCTTCAACATATTCGAAAGAGGGAACCCGACTGATTATTGACAAAGAGAATTCTTTATAAAATAATCAAAATAAATAAACTAGAAACAGGAGCAATTAAGAATTCACTGTTTAAACTAGTTTAGACGAAACATTAAGAACAACAACGATTGAAAACAGATTGCACTTAAGCACTTTCTGAATTATTCATTTTCGTTTATCATTCAGATATGAAACACAGATGGTATAATAAACAAGTATAAAACTCTAAAACATAAGAGATAGATTACTTATTGATTCGTTGTCTGACTCAAGAATCCTATGAAAAGTCTTTTGCATCAATTCTTTATCCAGCTATCCATACGAAATTTATCCAACAACACTTTATTCCAAAATAATCAAAAGTACAGCAAAGTCTAAGAATCCACCCCTCAATACTCCAATTGAGGGAGTATTTATACAAAGAATTATAAAAAATATCTCCTAACAAAATGTGATATAATCTAGGATGACTCATGGATATATTACAAGAAAATAGAGACAGATGGTCTCGTAGATAAGAGAAAGGATAACCGATGTTGTGATGTTTCCTTCTTTTAAAAATTTGCTGCAGGCAGGCCCTATGATTGGGCTTGCTGCTGTCCTCTTTAGTAATTCTGTGTTGGCTGCTTTGTTTTACTGATACTCTTTACCTGTACTGATACACTTTGACTTCTGTTTGATCTTTGTCTATCCTTTTTATCATGTCTTACTGTAGTAAATAATCAAAATTCATGCAAGGATAATATTTACAAAAAGTATAACATTTCTTCCCACCATTGTATTTCTAGTATTCTTGTTCTTTGAAGCTTCCTTAGAGTTTCATCAGTCTCTTTATATCTGAATAAAGTAGGCTGAATTTGGAATAAGTGTTTTACCTCATGTTCGAGATAAAACAAATTTTCCAGATTGTCATGAAGAATATTTCCTGTAGGAAATGCTTTTTTTAATGATGAACTGGTTGATGAAATGGCCTGGTTGTCAGCATATTTATTCAATTTCTCAACATAGTTTTCTAGGCTCATAATTTTATCCTCTGAAATTAAAGGACTTGCAAATCCTTTACTCTGCAAAATATTGAATCTCTTTGTAAAGGCATTGACTTCTTCCTGCATATCAGAGCATCTTCTTTCTAGATTCTGCATCAGAGTTCTTTTAGTAAAAACTCTTTTAATCTCCAAAATTGTTGTTGTTCTATCTTGGATGCATAGTTCTTCAAGTTGATATTTGTTCTTGGTATTCAAAAATTGTATAAGATCATTGGCTTCTTCAGGCATGTTTCCTAATTCTTCTCTTTCCTTTAAAATTTCTTCCAGAGCCAATTTAATTAAATCATTCTGCTCATACATTATTTGGATTGATGGCCAGACATCTTTTATTGACTGAATGATGTTGGTCCAAAGAATTTCTTTGATTTCTCCCAAAGGTTTCTCCAATGTGAGATCCCTTTTCTATGCTCTCACCAATTTTTCTAATCTGTTGATCTCTCTTTTCTTTTCTGCAACACTTGTCTTTGAGAGATCATATTTTTTTTATAAGGTAATAAATTGTACCTTTGTTTTCTGAAGCTCTGTCACTTGGAGTTTCAATTCCTTCATTGATTTTATTAATTCTTCAGTGCTTAAATTGGAAGTGTTGACCTGTGATAATTCTGTTGGCTGACCTGTTGTTGTTGTACCTGTAATTACTTCTACTGTAGATGTTGGAATGTTTGTCTGCTTGTACTTTAATGCCTTTTCAAGTTCTTTTTTAGTCTCATTTTGTTGCTCATTCAGTTTCAAGAGAAAATCCATCAATTATTATTCAGAGTTTTGCTTTATGATTTTTGCAGTTTGTGGATGCCTTGAAGATGGAAACTTCAGCTGTTTCCGTAAGGCTGCAATATCATCATATTTCTTCTTAATCAAGGCTTCTATACCTTTGACATCTTTGGGATTATGACCCAATCCTATTATTGTTTCTTCCAAAGTCTTTATTATGTTTTCCTTAGCCTGGGAAGAGGCTTTCTCAATATGCAATTGAGCAGTAGTATTATTCAAGGAATCCTGTAATCTTTGGGTCATCATTGATTTATCAGTCAAAGTTGAATAAATCATCTCTCCTGTTTTTTTGTGCAGCTCAATCTAATCCAAAGGATGAATATCCTTTGCCATGACTTCAAAATTGGTTCTAACATAATCTGTAGTTGTTTGAGGCTGCTACACTTTGGGCTTGAAATGACTCATCACCATTTTACCCTGCTGGATGTCATAGGCTGACATCAATCATTGTTGATTTTTGGGAGCCATATTCAAATATTGATTATAGATTTGAAGTCTTAATGGATCATTTATGGCATTTATATTTATAAATGTTTTCTTAATATCCTAGGCATCCTTCACTGGTGGTTTGAAGGAAGATACTTCTGCACTTTGCTGTCTTTGTAGCTCTTTTCTCTGTGAATTAGTGGATGTTCCACTGATTGTGCATGTTTTCTGACTATCTAATTCTTCTCTCCTCTAATTATCAGTGGTTTCTTGAACAAATTCTACATCTGAAAGAGGATTTGATTTTTGTCTTTTGACACCAGGTTGTTCTGAAGATCCACTGATAGGAGTGGTTTTTTTTGCATCTCTCTTCTTACATTTTTCTTCATTGAGAGGAGTTTGCAAAATTCAAACTTCTGCCACATTAATCTGAGTGGGAGAAATCTATATTTGGGCCTGTTCCTTGGAAGTTTCAGGCTGCTCTGTCATTGTGAATTTCTCTGTGACTTGTGTATCAGCCTCCTTTTCCTTCCCTTTAGATGCTACTGTGGCCAGTGCACTGATTTCCTGCAAATTTTGTTGAGAGGTTCCAACACAAGAAGGACCAATTCCTGGTCTTTGCACCTATCCAAAAGAATCCAGGTCAAGTATTTTCTCAAGATATTTCATAACATTTTCAACACTGACCTGTTCATTATCTTGTTCTATTAAGGTCCCTTCCATCCATTCATCCATATTTGCAAATTGTTCAATTTCTGGAATTCTATGCTGAAGATATGGTGACAATTTGTTCTTCATCCTTCTATCACAAATAAAATTGTTTAGGTCATAAGGTACCCAGTGGAATTTTTTTTTCAATTTGAGATAATCTTCTAGGATTCTTTCAGCTTCTTTTCCTGCATCTCTAGAATTACAGAAAAAAGGACCTAATTGACTCTTAATTCTGAGCTGAGCTTTTTTCTTTGCATTGAAAAAATGGACTATGTCTGAATTTATCATTTGTCTGAAATACTCTAAGGCAAAGAGCCTCATTGGGACATATTTTGGTAACTTGAAAGGACATAGCTCACACCCATATATTCTAATTTCTGTATGATTCTGGTATAGGTACCAATCACCTATCCTGTATTGCTTGGAAAGTTGGAGAATTTTCTTCATATCATTATTGACCCTAGGAGGGGAAACTCCTGTTAATAAGGTAGTTGCAGGGTGCACAAATTGGTCAATGAACTCATTGTAGGAATAAGGAGAATCAGAGGAATTATGGAAGATTGCAGACCAAAAAATTACAGACCCTGGATTTCCTTTGGCATCAAGTTTCATGACATGGAAAGGGAAACTCTCTGATTGATAATAAAGCATGAGATGGTATATAACAGTGGAATATTTGAAAACTCTTTCATCTTCCAATCTCATGAATTGATCATGAATTTTATCAGCAATGTAGGAAGCAAAATCATATTTGACAGCAGGAGGTTGTCTAGGGGTAAAAATTGATAACAATACTAGGGTCAACTTATCCACGTATTCACTAGTGTTGAAACCCATTACAGAGGATATCATATTCAAAATGAGTCTGCCCATATCTGTGAAAAAATTAAATCCATAAGGAGGTGGGATTTTGGGTTGATGTTCTGGCAACATGAAAGTTTGGCAGAGACGACTCAGTTCTTCTTGGGATAAATTGGTCGATTTCTTAAGTAAATTTCCCATGGAAAGGGGAGTGAGGGCTTGACCAGGCTGAAACTGTAACATTTCGTTGATAGACTGAGCATTTATTGGGAAAAGAATAGTTTGACTTGGTGACATGACTGCTCATTGATTGGGATAATAATTAGCATGGCAGTGATAGATTATTTCAGGAAAAATGTGGACTGAGGGTAGAAGATACATCGGGAGATTGGACTCCCATAGTCCAAAAATGTCAGAGCCGTTCAGGGAGCTATCTCTACATTGGAAAAAAATTCTGAGAGGATTTTCACTAAGGATGAGGTCTTTAATTTGAAAATCCCTATCTGCTAGAGGTAGATAGTCCAAATCTCTGTGAGGGACATTCAGAGGTGCGACATTCAAAGCTATCAGAATTTCCATTTCTGGTTCTTGTGGATTCAGAAAGGAATTTGGGTTTTGATGAAAAAACAAGGATAATTACAGGTTTGGGAATATAATTGCAAATCTGGGAATTCTAGGAATGAAATAAAGACCAAATTAAACTCTGTTTTAGTGTTTTTCTGTGTAATTAAAGCAAAAACCAAGCTTTTGCAGAGTTCAGCGGGAATTTGGGTAAATACCTGTTTTCCGGGAAATAAAAAGTGATGAAAATAGGTGCAGGCAATGGCGGATGAATTCTAGATTATTGGACTGCAATTTCTTTAGCAAGGTGGCGGTTGAAAGTCTTTGACAGTTGGTTTTGGAATTTTCTGCATGGGACACTGGTCACTGCACAGGATAGTGAAAATGATGTGGGTTCATTTTTTTTATTCACAAAGTCAAAGGTTGGCGGCTTTTTTATTTTTTAAGTGGATGACGTCATCAAGTACGGTTGTTTTGACATGGGAGGTAAGCGGTAAGCGGTATACATCCCACCGTTTTCGGGGACGGGCGGTTTTTAGCGGAGGGTGAGCGATTCCATACAATACATGACACGTGGCACGGCACTGTTCAAAAAACCGCTTATCCATCGCACACTATCTTTTGGACGGGAAAGCGCAGTGATATGGATGACAACCGGAGATCGTGGACTGGTTGATCGAACGGTCGTCGGGAAAGGGAGATGATGGAAAGATAAAGAGCGGGCCCAATGCAATCAAACATAATTTAACCACATCGGGGGAGATTTGATTGGTGGAATAGGTTATTAATTAATAATGAGGGTTAATTAATCCCTCTTTATATGGCGAGGTGTCGGGTTTTGAATTAATCAGAAATTCAACCAATTAATCACAATTAACACACTTATATGGTTATTTTTCAACCAAAGGGGCGGGATAATAATAATTTGTGAATTTTATTAATTAAAATAATATGGGAAATGGTTGAGTCATATAAAGAATTAAATAATCAAGTTAGAAATTAATATGAAAATGGAATGAAAGCTCTAAGTATAAAAACATTAGGTTTATGTAATTAACTTATGCTTGAATGAAAAGGGTTTTTATGAAATATTGTGAAATTTCTGTCTTGTGGAAGTGAATGAATGATTTATGAATGCTTTTAAGTACTTAGGCTTTTCCAATTATTTGGCCGAGGGTCCGGTCCCTCCAAAAGTCAAGGAAATGCCTTGAGCCCCTCTAATTTTCAAATGCCTTAGTACTTAGGGGAAATTAGTGAAATTTTTAGGGAAAAATGAGAAAGGAAGTTAATAATTTGACTTTGCTTTGCTTGAAATTCTTCCAGTGTAGTGTCTGCCTTTGCACTTGTGATGAAAGTAAAGATTTAACACATCTAGAGTCATCATCCATCACATGTAATTCTGCAACAACATCTACCTACCCTACCTACTTTACCCCACCATTTTTTCTTCTTTATTACGGTGCACTTAGATTGGCAAACCCTTATCACATTTTTTCTTTTACATGTAGAAATCTATTTAATTCTAACCTTATTACATCCAAGGCCTCAGATTAAACTGTTGAGCTCCTTTTATTTACTCTACCTATCTACTTATCTGCCAATATTAAACAGTTTGGTCAAATTTTATTCTCTATCTAAAACATAAAATTGAAAGATGAACTAGCCAAGCTTAAACTGTTTGACTGTTCATAAATTGTGGCATAAGATACAAGTTGCACACAATTTGTTTATTTACATAAGAGTAAAAAGTAGTGGCACTTAGACTTGCGCACTTTCTTGTCCTTTCTTTTGGTGGGGTTCATTTTCTTTCATTTTTGGCCTTTTTTTTTTTTTTTTTTTAACAATATGGAAAACCTTTGCAACAAGGAAAGGTATGAACATATTACATAGCCCATCAAGTCAATAATGATATATTACACCTATTGGTATAGGATTCTAACACTGGCTCCACTTGGGGATGACTTTTCCTGGTGAAAAGTCAAGAACAGCAGGTCAATTGTCTTCAGAATAATTTTGACTGAACTATGGAATATTCTTCTGCTTGTTGCTTTATTGTATGTATGACAGTGATACTTCTGAAGCTTAGGGCCTTCTCCTCGGGCTTCAACTCCAGCAAGTTATCATCCACTCAAACTGTGAAATTACAAAGGATATAATATGTACATGTTAAAAATCATAATATCCTAATAAATAGGATCAAAGTAATGATTCAACATTCGACCATTAACTGGCTCATTTTCAGTTTCTATACCTGTTGGGGTTCCCATGTTTTGGCCAGATTGGCAAGACGAAAAGATGAGACAACATCATAACCACTTTCAGACCTCAGGATCTAGCCCTCCTAGGTCCAGAGAGGGATCTCTCTATATAAGCAAGGTTTATGTCTTTGAAGCTCAAAATTTAAGATGTTAGGCTAGTTATAAGGCTCGAGATTTGTTTTTTTGATGTATGTTTGGTTGTTGGGAATCAGGAAAGAAAGGTTCAATATAAGACAAGGATGAGAAAATAGGATTTTAGGTAGAGGAGAGATGATTTCAAGGAACATCAAGACCATTGGGCAATGGAGTCAGGAAAGGGTTTACTTGTTGTTCAATGTGCAAGCTTTCAGTTGGGCTAGTCGTCTAAAGCGTTGGATCTCAAAGATGATATTGTGGCATGAAATGGTAAGAGAGAAGGAAACAATACAGATTTAGAACACGAAGTTAAAGACCTAAGATCGGAGAGACACTTTGAACTCTCAATGCTTTGGCCTCCAGCTAGAGGGATCTTAGAAAGGTTCAATTAACTGAAAAGGGTCCTAGTGAGATAGAGACAGAGTTCTAGACCTCCCATTGTTCCCAATTCATTCAATTAAATCCTAACAAGAACATCTAAGAACAGATTCATTTAATTCATACATCAGCTAGCAGGAAATGACATCCACTACACTGGTTGAATTAACTGAACACAATCCTCAGATAACACATTTAGTAGAAAACATTGAAGGCAAAGAGAGTAGAAACATAGGGTACCTAACAAGGGTAAATCCTATGCCAGATTTCTGATTCGAGCTAGTAGAAATGAGATGAAATGAAATAAAACGTAGAGACAGGAAAACATCACCGCAGCTTTAGATCAGGATCCAAAGAAATGTGCTTGTCATATTAAAGAGCAACACCAATCAAGCACAACACTGCCAACAGCTTGGTATTCAGTATGAAAACATCTTCCTCAGCCTATCTTACAACTTTGCACCGAAAACATGTCCCAAGAGAAATAGCTTGCATTTCACAGATAGCTGATCAACAACCTTTACAACGAGTTTCTTCATGAATTTATAGCTCAAGTGGAGCAGAGAAGGTAGGTGGAAAAATAAATGCAGCATTAAAACTCAGAAGAGGAAGAGGGCCGAGGCCTCGTTCTGTTCTGAGCATTTATCTCTGGTACTCTTTGGATAAAAAAGTGGTCTTCATTACGTTTCCATTTACTCTAGGTATGCCTCTGATGTACTTGTTGTAACACTTTGGTGATCTTAAACAAAAAGGAAGAATAATGATGCTAAGTTACGCCATACTGTGTAACAAATGCTTCTAATAGCATAGGACTGTTGTCAGGGCTGTAATTTCCTTAGGAACATGGTATAGAATGGAGATAATATGGGCACCTCGTCCTTTGTGGAAAGGACATACTACTGATGTGAAACCCTGATAGTATTTTTTTCTGTGCGCTGGGCGTTCCATGCGATCCATGATGTCTTTCAACTAGTACCTTTGCATTCTAAATCCCTGAAAAGGCTAAAAAATCTTCTATTATGTGCCTTGAACTCTCTGATGCCCCAGTATTGTCTTTGTTTATGAAATCTCAGCTTTAATGGCACCGGAGAGGTTTTGCAGTGTTTGAACTCTATCTTCTGATGAAATTTACGTTGCAGACACCTTTCCGGACATTTCCTGTAACATCAGGCTCTAAATTCATCTCCTTCTATGCACTGTGCCTTTACAATAGTACATATGAATCATGGCAGTTTCTGCCTACCTGTAACCCTGCAAAACACGAAAACAAATTAAGAAAACCATGCATTGGGGATGGTGAATGCAGTGGGGTCGTGGTGGAAAATGCAGCACACAGTGGAAGATGGTCACGGTGAAAGTTGGCGGAACGTAGAAGATTTAAATGCGAAGACCTGACACTTTGACCTTCGAACAAAATATAAAAGGGACGGATGGACATGTGAAGAAGACACGTGGAATGGTGACATGGAAGAATATGTAGCTAACGGTGGGCATGCATTGAATCTGGACCGTTCGATCTCAGGAGGAGATCGACTGCTGAAAATACATCGGAGGGTGACGGATGGTGGGCTAGGGGTATGGCTGCCTTGGTTTAACTCTCGTGCATCTTCACGGCACGATGACCGTTGGATGGACGATCGTAGATTGGATGGTGTATAGCGATATCGCTCTTGGGCAAACGAGGAACCTTAACGCGCAATGGGGGGGCGGTTTTCAAACAGTGCTCGGGACACGTGGCATGCGACATTGAATGGAATCGCTGTGAACTGGAAAATATCGCTCACCCTCCAAACGCGGTGCGATGGATACCGCTGGTTTTTGAACAGTGTACGGCGTGGGGACCACAGGGTGGGTGAACTTATGACCGTTGATCTGGTGGGTTAAACGGATGGCTGTGATGCGATCTGAGCGGTGAACGGGGTGAACGGTGGACGCTGTGGGGAATGCGACGACCGTCCGATCTATACAGATCGACGGTTTTAAAATGCTCCCGATATATATTTGCGATAAGCACCTTACACCTTGGCGCTGGGTCATGTGGGGAGAAGGGTTCTGGGGCTAGGGCCGAAAGGTGCTAGACCCAAATGTATGGAAAAACATGGTTTTTTGCCCATTTCTGATGCACTTTGAGGGTAGGAAAAGGTAACGATAGAGGGAAAAAAAGGGAATTAGGCAAAACAAGGGGTGTGTGTGGGATTGTAAAGGGGATTTTGGGGGAATTTAGGGGATAAGAGGGGAACTTTGATAGAGGGAGAAGCCGGCTAAAAAGGGGCATTCTGCAGGAATACAAGAGGCAGATGTAGGCTTTTTGGAGCACAGTTTTTTACAATAAGTGAGACTTTATAATGGGAAACAACAGAGGGGGTTTCAAAGGATAGAGGGCATGAAGAGGCTTTCAAGGATGATGTGTCTTCAGGGGAGATGCATTCCTTGAAGGCTCAAAAACAATCTAGCCCCCCTGCTTGCTTGTCAAGAAATTTATAGGGGGCTAACAGTGGCTCCACATGGGATGGCTTCTTCTTGAAGGAGTCAAGAATTCAGAAAATGATCTTTGGTGTAGGCCAGATGCCTGATGCTTGAGCCACCTTTCTTCTTTGATTTTCAGCTGCCACAATTTTGAAGACATCAATTAGCAGAAAAGCTCTCCCAAACAATCTACCTACGCATCCTACAATCCTAGCATTTTTTCTTCTAGGGTGCATTTGAACTAGCAGACCCTTTACATCATTTTTATTTTTTTACAAACAAGAAAATAAACATATTCTATTTCTACCCTTATTACTCCATGAGACCAGATTAAACTGTTGGTCTCACATGTTCCTCTACCTATTCTAACATCTGCTGGGATTAAACTGTCCAGCAGATTTCTTCTCTACATTCTACAACAGAAATTTAAAAACAGTCAAACTAGGATTAGACAGTCTAGTTTGCTATGGATCCAAGGCATAAAGACAGGTGCACATGGATGGAAACTTGCAGAAAATTGCAAACAAAATTTTGAAGGTTTTAAATCTAAAATTTTGAAGCAGCCTTCTTTCTTTTGTGACTCATGTTTTGAGCTTGTTATAGTCACTTTCTCTTCTTCATTGAGCTTTGGTTTTGGGCATGTTAGAGCTGATCCCTTTCTTTCCCTGCTAGTTCAGATTTTGAGCATGTTAGAACCAGCTGTTTTATTTCTTTGGCTCAAGTTTTGATCATATTAGATCCAATATTTTGCACTCCAGAGGTTCATGTTTTGAGCATGTCTGCACCTCTCCTTTCTCTTTGTTATTTTTTGAAACATTTTCTCTTCTTCTTGAAAGCAAAACACTACAATGGTATTTACAATGGAAATGGAAACTAGAAATTGGAAATCAGCAGTAGTAGTGTTTGAGCATCCTGCCATTGACAGGACCCCCAAACAGCTCTGTACCATCTAATTCTTGTAGAAAAAAGGCATTTGGACCAACAGTGGCCTGGATGATGTAGGGACCTTGCCACAAACTGTCAAACTTGCTGTGCTTTCCTTTGTCTTCTTTCCTTGAGTCCCACTTTAGAACTTTATCTCCAATTTTGAAATCAGAAGCTTTGGTTCTTTTGTCAAATAACTTCTTTATATTTTCCTGAACCTTTAGAGCTCTGTTGTAGACCTCTTCCCTTATTTTCTAGAGATGAATTGTCTGGCTTATTCTCCTCACCATGCTATCTTCCTCTATTTGTATCTCTTGAACAAGTTTTATCACTGGTATTCCAAGGTTGTTAGGAAACACTGCTTTTGTTCCATAGACGAACTAATATGGTGACATGCCAATGGATTTCTTTGTTGTAAGCCTGTCAGCTCACAAAGCATGCACTAACTTGTTATGCCATGACTTTTTGTTCTCTTCCAATAGCTTTTTAATGATGGCCACTAGGCTCTTGTTTGATGATTCAGCTAAACCATTGCCTTGTGGGTAGTAGGCAGTTGAATGACCGAGTGCTATTCAATACTTGTGACAAAAATCAACCATTTTCTTGGATCCAAAAGCAACAGCATTATCAGTGATTATTTTCCTTGGGCAGCCAAACCGAGAGAGGATATGACCTTCTAGGAACCTAATGATGACTGAATCTATGGCATTCCTAGTAGGTATGGCCTCTATCCACTTAGTGAAGTAGTCTGTGGCTGTTAAGATCCATTTGTGTTGTGCAGAAGAAGCTGGGTGAATTTCTCCTATGAAAGCTAGGCCCCATTGCATAAAGGGACCCTCAACAGTGATGGGTTGTAGAGGTAAGGGAAAGGGTTTTCTTTTGCCTTCAAAAATATGGCACTTGTGGCAGGCAATTATCATCTTATGGATATCATTGAAGAGTGTAGGCCAATAGTAGCCAGCTCTGAGTATTTTGTTTGTAGTGGCTTTCCAGTTCAGGTGTCCTCCACACTCTCCTACATGGAATTCCTGTTTAATCCTTTCTGATTCAAACTCAGGAAAACATTTAAGCAATAGGCCATTTGCATTTTTCCAGTATAATCCTTCATTCATTATGTAGTAGCTTCTGGCTTTTAGCTTTAAGAATCTGGCCTTGGTCTTTGATAGTTTAGGAGGGGAATTGAGGTGTGTAAGCACATACAGAATATCAGAATACCAAGGAGAGCTCTGAAACTTCTCCTCAACAGTGGGATCATGCAATCCCTTCTGCTCATCCAAGGCATCTACCATGTTAATGTCAATGGCTTGTAGATTTGATTTAGCCATTAGTTGAACTAAGCCCTGACCCTTGATCAGTTTGTTGGGTTTAATCTCAAGGTCGTACTCTAGGATCACAGCAATCCATTTGCCCCTCTTCCCATCTGGGTCTTGGGACAAAATGTCTTTAACCACTATATTTGGCACGTAGGCTATGGTGTGGGACTGCATTATGTACACCCTAAAGTCTTTCAAGGCCTTAACCAAATCATAGGCCTGTTTTTCCATTATGTTGTATTTCAAGGGTGCATCTCTACGTGCTTTGCTGAAGAAAAAAATGGGTTGTTCCATTCCCTCTGGGTTTTTGTGTAGCAGAACTGCAGCTACTGTATGCTCAGAGGCAAATGAAAAGATGAGGAAATCTTTTGAGAAATAAGGACTAATCAAGACAGGAGCCCGGGTGAGTGCAAGTTTCACTGATTCAAAAGATTTCTTAGCCTCAACAGTCCACTTAACTCCTACACCTTTTTTCAACATGTTAGTCATATTCCTAAGGTGTTCAGCTAAGTTAGGAATAAACCTCCTAAGGAAGTTGATTTTCCCAATGAAGGACTGTAACTCTTTGATATTCCTTGGGTGTGTGATTTGTAGTATTCCCTCAACTCTTTGTGGGTCTATCCTAATCCCCTTCTCAGATATTATGTGGCCAAGAAGTTTTCCTTCTTGTAGCCCAAATACAGTCATTTTAGGATTCAATGACAGACTTAACCTTCTACATTTTTCAAATACTTTTCTCAGGTGTTATAGGTGTTCTTCCTCAGTCTTGGAATAGACTGTTATGTCATCCAGATAGATGAAAATGAAGTGTCCTATTTCATCTGAAAAATCTATGTCCATCGCTCTTTGGAAGGTTGCACCAGCGTTCATCAGTCCAAAGGGCATCTTTACATACATAAAAGTGCCCCATGGAGTGGTAAAGGCTATCCTGAGTTGGTCTTCTGGGAGCACTAAAACTTGGTTGTAACCTAAAAAACCATCTAACAGGGAGATCCTTTTTGAGCCTAGTACCCTCTGAAGGATGTGTTCCATTTTTGGCAAAGGGTAATTGTCTTTGAGTGAGGCTCTATTAAGATTCTTGAAATCAATACACAGCTCCCCTGTTTTCTTCCTCACAGCCACTAGGTTTGATACCCAATCAGAGAACCTCACAGGCACAATTATGCCTGCCTCATACATCTTCTTAATCTCTTTTTCCACTGCAGGCAATTGTTTTGGGTTTCTTCTGCGGAGTTTCTGTCTGAAGGGATTCTGATTTTCTTTCAAGGGTATTTTATGTTGTATGATGTTTGTGTCATAGGCCTTTAATTCCTCATAAATCCAAGCAAACACATCAATGAATTCCTTGAATAGGTCAATGTATTTCTTTTTCATGTTTGCAGGCAGGGACCTAGCCAATTTGATTATCTTGGGTTTATCTTCAGTGCCTATGTTGCATTCCTCAACATCAGGGTCTGCATGTTCTATAGTGGGCTTTTTTACTACTTCATCAAAGTCAAAAAGGTCCTATAAAGGTGCCAGACCTCGAGGTATGTTCTTATCCTTGGTCTACAACACCTCTATTTCTTCACTATCTGTGTTTTTACATTTTTCGTTTGGATTTCCAATCTGTTCGTTTAAAGTGTTTATTTCTATGTTACAGGGTGGTTCTTCCTCATCTGAGGACTCTTCACTTAGGCGGCTACTGTCAGATTTAGAATATGAATCAGAAAATTCAAACTCATCTCTGCCTACCAGGAAATCTTCAATATGTTTATCACCCTCAAAGACCTGCCAATATTTTTCATTATCCGGCACTGTAGGTCTAAATTTGGTCTGAATGATGATCTGTTGGTCACTGGGAGGCTTATGATATGAACTAGCCATGCAGGCTAGTCCATTTTCAATTGTGTTCTGACTCCTAGGGACATACACTAGTTCATATTCTACAAAGGTTTTCAATAAATCCAAAGTGTCATTCTTGTATGCCCTCAGCCTGGGATGTTTTGCTGTGTATTCACCATTCACCTGTTTAATGATCAGCTCAGAGTCTCCATGCACAATTATCCTACGGGCTCCTAATTTTTTCAACAGAGTTAAGCCTAGGATCAGAGCCTCATATTCTGCGATATTGTTTGTACATTTGAAGTGCAGGTTACAGGCATGGCTTTCTGCGTAGTCACTCTCTGTGTTATGTATCCACACTCCTGCTCCAGTGGTTTTTTTGGTGCATGACCCATCGAAATTCATTTCCCATAAGGTTTTGTTCTCAGATTTACCATTGTTTTGTTCTTGGTGTGGTGTATGAGCTTCCGGAGAGTGACTAATCGATTGACTACATTCTATTTCTGGTTTACTCTAAGTTTTTGTTTCAGTGTATTGTTCAAAGTTTTCTACGTCTTTCTCCTCTGAGTCTAAAGTAGCCATTATGTTAAAGTCCATAGGCTCTATTTCATTGTGTGTATCTATATTTTTGAATCCTAACCCCTCCGCAGTTTCATCATTGCAAAGGATGAAGGAGTCAAGATCTGTGTGTACAGAGTATAAAGGTGAATTTTCAGGCTTTTCGGGGCTATTGACCAGGAATTTCATTTGTGCCTCCCTATACAGTCTTCTCAGTTGGCTAAAAACAGGAATTGTGGTGTAAGCCCCATCCATTTTCATTGTTCCTTGCAGCTTGACTCCCCATGACCTTGATAGCAACATACCATACTTAGGTGGCACATCTGCCACCACGACATCCATGACCAAACATTTTGCAGGGATCTGGGTTAGGCTTACACACAAATCTTTGATTAGGCCCAGGCATTTTACTTTGCTAGATTCAAATGAATATAAGTCTTTGTAGGGTCGGGTTATCTCTAGGCCTAACCTTTCCATCACCACCTTAGGCATCAGGTTGTGTGATGCCCCAGAATCATGCATTGCATTGTGAAGGATCTTGTCATGGATATTAAGACTGATATAAAAAGGGGGCACTACCCCCTCCTGAAAATTCCCTTCTATCTTGGGACCAAACAGAAGGGTTGGTTGATCATCACTCAAATTGACCGTGTCACCGTTCTCACCTAAATTTAATGCTTTCAAAATTTGGCCTTTATATACATCCTGAGTGGCCAGCTCAGAGAGTGGGACAGAGATTTTAATTTTTGCAATCTAACTCTCCAAATTGAAAGTGGACTAACACTTTGGAATGTTCAACTCTGTTTTGTTAGCCACCACCTTGGTGGCAGAATCAATGGGATGATTCTCACTATGCACAGTGTTAGAAACTATTTTATCAGGAGCACTAACTGCAGTTCTAGTGCTACTAGATGGTTGATCTTGTGTATCAGTGTTTTGGTTGTCCTTTTCTTTGTGTTTTCCAGAACTCTCAGCTACTGATTTGTTATTTTCAGCAGTCATTTTAGAAGTTTTCTCAGGCCTTTTCTTGATGGTAACCTCAGAAGCCTTTGGTTTTGAAGTGTCTAGGCTCTTTTTTCTTCTAAGTTCATATTGTTCTCTGACCTGCATGATGGTATCTTCAAACCCTAACCTGTAGTCCTCAGATTCTAACCTTTCCTCATCCCAATATGAGGATGAGGGCTGATCTTCTTCTGTGGAACAGTTTTGGATTGAGTTTTCTACTTCAAACATGTTTATTATTTTTCCCTCAGACTCTTCTATGATTCCCTCATCTTCATCAAGAAATTTCTCTTGGAATGGGGGAATAACTTGTTGATCTGATTCTCTTTGTCTGTTGGGAGTGGTGTTGTTTCTTCTAAAGTTCTGGTTCTGGTTATGATTTTGGTTCTTGTTTTGGTTACTAACTGTGACAACAATTTTTTCCATCATTTTTTGTAGCTTTTCCATGTTTTCAGATAAACGGTCATAATTGGTGTCAGATGTGGAAGCTACATTTTCATCTCTATATGTTACCCTTTTCTCAGCCCTCAATCTTGCTTTCTTCTCAATCATATTTTCCTCTACGCTCACTGCTCCCTTTTTCATGTCTTCCAATGTGTTGTAATCCCTCTCCCTAAGCTGGTAGGCCATGTCAGTATCCAAGCCTTCAGGGTATTTCACTAGAACCATACCTTGGGGAGGTTTCATGTGTGGAGGAAGAGAATTATAAACATTGTTAAACCTTGTAGAGTAGTCCTGGACACTCTCTCCTACGTTTCTCTTCAGGTTCTTGTATTCCGCTAGGATTTGGAGAGGGTTGGCCTTAACTTCCCATTTGTTTATGAAGGTCTGATATAAAGCTGGGAGGTCTTGGATACTATTAGGAGGTAGGATTTTGAACCATTTATTCATGTCACCTCCTAAGATCTGGGAAAATATTCTCGTTTTGAATGTATCATCATCTATTTCCATGTAGTCAAAAGAATCTTCCATCCTATCTACATGGTGTTGAGTTGTGGTGGACTCCTTTGCAGTGAAGTGTGGGATCTTTGATTGATAATCATTGGGTAAGGGTACTAGAGGCTGGGGTAAAACCAGAGGGGTATACCAGGCTGCCATGATGATGTTTTGATGAGGTAAAGGGTTGGCTTGAGTAGCTGGTGTATGGATGACAGGGATACTAGGACTAGTAGAAGCTTGTTGGGCAGATTTAGGGTGGCAGAGCCCCAAGTTTTGAATGAAGTGAATATCAGGAGGTGTAGATGGAGGGGTCTGTCTATCCCCAAGGTGTTTACAAATTTGAGGTGGTGAACCAGGGAACTCAAGGTCTAGCTGGTCTAGGACACTAAATGACCTAGTTCTTGGTAAGTTGCTTTGAGCGTCTAGATCAGAAAATGGGTATGATAGAGCTGTAAAGTTTTCTGGTGTAGATTTAGCTCTATGGATGTGGCTGGAAATATTTGATCTTATAGGTGCAGGAGATCTCTTGAGGATGCTCTCAGGGTTGTCAACTATTTAAGGTGGTTTTAGGTTAGGATAAGCTCATGTGTGAATGGTTCTTGAAGCCAGAATGTTGTTTTCTAACCAAGCATCTTAATCCTACTTGTTACTTCTATTATGGCTGATGTTGTAATGGGCTCTGGTCTCCCAGTGGAGTCTAATGTGAACCCAGATAATCAGCAGGCTTGCTGATCACCAGTGGAGTCTTTGAATCGTTTAGGAATTATGGAGTCGCCAAGTGGAGGGTTTAGGATGCTTCTGGAGGGTACACTGTCCACCACAGTGCTTATGAAATGTCCCCTTTTCAAGGATATCTTCAAAACACAGCAAACTCTAACCAGAGATCAACTGGAAGGGATTTTACCAGATATGTCACCTCTGAAAGAGGATGAGATCTGGAGGCTGCCTGGCCCTTTCCAGACTCTGTCTAAGAGTGTGGGAGATCACAACAAAGGTATAGAGGTTGATCTGTGAATAGGAGTGTTTAACTGCAAACCTAACCCGAGATTGTAGGTTTCTGAGGCTCTTATGATCTAGTAAGGTGGAAAATACTCATAATATCCCCAGCGGAGTCGCCATTATGTGGTGACGACAATGGGAGATAGACTAATGCTATCAGTTATAGACTCTTAGATATTCCCCAGCAGAGTCGCAATTATGTTGGGGTTCCCATGTTTTGGCCAGATTGGCAAGACCAAAAGATGAGACAACATCAGAACCACTTTCAGACCTCAGGATCTAGCCCTCCTGGGTCCAGAGAGGGATCTCTCTATATAAGGAAGGTTTATGTCTTTGAAGCTCAAAATTTAAGATGTTAGGCTAGTTATAAGGCTCAGGATTTGTTTGTTTGATGTATGTTTGGTTGTTGGGAATCAGGGAAGAAAGGTTCAATATAAGACAAGGATGAGAAAAGAGGATTTTAGGGAGAGGAGAGATGATTTCAAGGAACATAAAGACCATTGGGAAATGGAGTCAGGAAAGGGTTTACTTGTTGTTCAATGTGCAGGCTTTCAATCGGGCTAGTCGTCTAAAGTGTTGGATCTCAAAGATGATAGTGTGGCATGAAATGGTAAGAGAGAAGGAAATAATATAGATTTAGAACATGAAGTTAAAGACTGAGATCAGAGAGAGACTTTGAACTCTCAATGCTTCGGCCTCCAGCTAGAGGGATCTTAGAATGGTTCAATTAATTGAAAAGGGTCCTAGTGAGATAGAGACAGATTTCTAGACCTCCCAGTCTTCCCAATTCATTCAATTAAATCCTAACAAGAACATCTAAGAACAGATTCATTTAATTCATACATCAGCTAGCATGCAATGAAATCCACTACACTGGTTAAATTAACTGAACACAATCCTCAGATAACACATTTAGTAGAAAACATTGAAGGCAAGGAGAGGAGAAACATAGGGTACCTAACAAGGGTAAATCCTATGCCAGATTTCTGATGCGAGCCAGTAGAAATGAGATGAAATGAAATAAAATGCAGAGACAGGAAAACATCATCGCAGCTTTAGATCAGGATCCAAAGAAATGTGCTTGTCATATTAAAGAGCAACACCAATCAAGTACAACACTGCCAACAGCTTGGTATTCAATCTGAAAACATCTTCCTCATCCTATCTTACAACTTTGCACAGAAAACATGTCCCAAGAGAAACAGCTTGCATTTCACAGATAGCCGATCAACAACCTTTACAACGAGTTTCTTCATGAATTTATAGCTCAAGTGGAGCAGAGAAGGTAGGTGTAAAACTAAATGCAGCATTAAAACTCAGAAGAGGAAGAGGGCTGAGGCCTCGTTCTGTTCTGAGCATTTATCTCTGGTACTCTTTTGATGAAAAAGTGGTCTTCGTTAGGTTTCCATTTACTCCAGGTATGCCTCTGATGTACTTGTTGTAACACTCTGGTGATCTTAAACAAAAAGGAAGAATAATGATGCTAAGGTACGCCATACTGTGTAACAAATGCTTCTGATAGCATAGGACTATTGTCAGGCCTGGAATTTCGTCAGGAACACGGTATAGAATGGAGATAGTATGGGCACCTCGTCCTTTGTGGAAAGGACATACTACTGATGTGAAAACCTGATAGTATTGTTTTCTGCGTGCTGGGCCTTCCATGCGATCCATGATGTCTTTGAACTGGTACCTTTGCCTTCTAAATCCCTGAAAAGGCTCAAAAATATTCTATTACATGCCTTGAACTCTCTGCTGCCTCAGTATTGTCTCTGTTTATGCAATATGATCTTTAATGGCGCCAGAGAGGTTTTGCAGAGTTTGAACTCTATCTTCTGATGAAATTTATGTTGCAGACACCTATCCAGAAATTTCCTGTAACATCAGGCTCTAAATTCAGCTCCTTCTGTGCACTGTGCCTTTACAATAGTACATATGAATCATGGTGGTTTCCGCCTGCCTGTAACCCTGCAAAACATGAAAATAAATTAAGAAAACCATGCATTGGGGATGGTGAATGCAGCGGGTTCATCGTGGAAAATGTAGCACACAGTGGAAGATGGTCACGGTGAAAGTTGGCGGAACGCAGAAGATTTAAATGCGAAGACCTGACACTTTGACCTTCGAACAAAATATAAAAGGGATGGATGGACATGTGACGAAGACACGTGGAATGGTGACGTGGCGGAATATGCATCTAACGGTGGGCGTGCATTGAATCTGGACCATTCGATCTCAGGAGGAGATCGACAGCTGAAAATACATAGGAGGGTGACGAATGGTGGGCCAGGGGTACGGCTGCCTTGGTTTAACTCCTGTGCATCTTCGCGGCATGATGACCGTTGGATGGAAAATCGTGGATCGGACGGTGTATAGCGATATCATGCTTGGGCAAACGACGAACCTTAACATGCGATTGGGGGGCTGTTTTCAAATAGTGCTCGGGACACGCGGCATGCGATGAATGGAATCACTGTGAAATGGAAAATATCGCTCACCCTCCAATCGCGGTACGATGGATACCGCTGGTTTTTTAACAGTGCACGGCACAGGGACCATAGGGCAGGTGAACTTATGACTGTTGATCTAGCGGGTTAAACGGATGGCTGTGATGCGATCTGAGCGGTGAATGGGGTGAATGGTGAACGTTGTGGGGAATGCGACGACTGTCCGATCTATACAGATCGATGGTTTTAAAATGCTCCCGATATATATTTACGATAAGCGCCTTACACCTTGGTGCCCGGTCTTGCCGCTGGGTCATGTGGGGAGAAGGGATCTGGGGCTAGGGCCGAAAGGTGCTAGACCCAAATGTATGGAAAAACATGGTTTTTTGGACCATTTCTGATGTACTTTGAGGGTAGGAAAAGGTAACAATAGAGGGAAAAAAGGGGAATTAGGCCAAATAAGGGGTGTGTGTGGGATTGTAAAGGGGATTTTGGGGGAATTTAGGGAATAAGAGGGGAACTTTGACAGAGGGAGAAGCTGGCTAAAAAGGGGCATTCTGCAGGAATACAAGGGGCAGATGTAGGCTTTTTGGAGCACAATTTTTTACAATCAGTGAGACTTTATAATGGGAAACAGAAGAGGGGGTTTCAAATGCCAGAGGGCATGACGAGGCTTTCAAGGATGATGTGTCTTCAGGGGAGATGCATTCCTTGAAGGCTCAAAAACAATCTAGCCCCCCTGCTTGCTTGTCAAGAAATTTATAGGGGGCTAACAGTACCGTCCAAGTTTTTCAGAAAATATGTATTGTTTCCTTGCAAAGCATGGATAATATAAGGTCCTTTCCATAGGAATTCAAACTTCCCATGTTTTCCCTTATCCCCTCTTCTGGAATCCCATCTTAAAAATTTGTTTCCAATTTGGAAATCTTCTGCCTTGGTCCTTTTATCAAATATCTTCTTTAGTTTCTCCTGCAATACTTGGGATCTCTAATATACTTCCTCTCTGGTCTGCTGCAAATTGATAGTCTTGTTTATTCTCCTTTGAATATCATTAGGTTCAACCTGAGCTTCTTGAAGTAATTTCATTACAGGAACTCCTAAAGATGAAGGAAATACAACCTCAATTCCATAGACTAATTCATAAGGACTGGTTCCAATAGGTTTTTTGGTGGTGAGTCTGTCTGCCCAAAGTGCATTTGTAAGTTTCTTGTGCCAATTTTTCTTATTTTCCTCCAATAATTTTTTAATAATATTGATGAGAATCTTGTTGGAAGACTCGGCTAGTCCATTACCTTGAGGGTAATAGGCTATGGAATGGCTTAAGGTGATATGATATTTGTTACAGAAACTTATCATCTTCTTATATTTGAAGGCAGTAGCATTATCAGTTATAATTTTCTCAGGACAACCAAATCTTGATAATATATTGGTTTCTAGGAATCCTATAATCACAGTGTCATTGGCTTGTCTGGAAGGAATTGCTTCTATCCATTTGGTGAAATAATCTGTAGCAGTGAGGATTCATTTGTGTTGGCCAGAAGAAGGAGGGTGTATTTGTCCAATGAAATCCAGACCTCATTGTTGGAAAGGTTTTTCAGTGGAAATTGGTTTCAGGGGTAAGGGTAATAGTTTTCTTTTGCCTTCAAAGATTTGACATTTATGGCAAGCAGTGACAAATTTATTTACATCAGAAAACAAGGTTGGCCAATAAAATATAGCCCTTAGGATTTTGTCTGTGGTTGATTTCCAATAAAGGTGTCCACCACAGTCTCCTGCATGAAATTCATGGAGAGCCTTGTCAGCTTCGTCTTTTAATAAACAGTTCAATAGAATTCCTTCATGATTTTTCCAAAAAAGAACATTATATAAAATACAAAACTTTGAAGATGTCATCTTTAAAAACCTTTTCTTTGTTCTGGATAACCCTGGAGGAGCTTGCAGGTTTAACAGTACATAAATTATATCAGCATACCAAGGTGAATCTAAGAAGGCCTAGCTGATTTGTGGAGTCGCCATCTCCTGTTCGTGATCCAGTTCATTAATATCCAGGGCTTGACAATTTGTTTCTGTCATGAGTTGAGCCAATCCCTGTCCCTTTATAAGATTTGTAGGTTTTATTTCAATATCATACTCTAATATGGTAGCAATCCATTTACCTCTTTTTCCCTCAATTCCATCTTGAGTTAAGATGTCTTTGACAACAACATTTGGTACATAGGCTATCACATGGGAATACAATATGTAGATTCTAAAATCTTTAATGGCTTTTACAAGTGCAAAATCTTGTTTTTCCATGATGTTGTATTTTAAAGATGCATCCCTTAGTGCTTTACTAAAAAAGGCTATAGTTTTTTCACATCCTTGATCATCCTTTTGTAATAAAACGGCTGCTACAGTGTGTTCTGATGCAAATGAAAATATTATGAAGTCTCTATCAAATTGTGGACTGGTAAGAACTGGTGTTCTAGTCAAAGCCATTTTAATTTCTTCAAATGCTTGTTTGGCTTCTACTGTCAATTTAATACTTGAATCCTTTCTTAACATGTTATTAAGAAATCTAATTAGTTCATCTAAACTAGATATGAATCTTCTCAAAAAATTGATTTTTCCTAGGAAAGCTTGAAGTTCTTTGACATTTCTGGGATGAGGTATCTGTGGTATAGCTTCTATTCGAGTGGGATCAATTCTAATACCATCTTTGGAGATGATCTGGCCCAAAATTTTACCTTATTCAAGACCAAATAAGGACTTTTTTGGATTCAAAGAGATACCATATTTTCTGTATTTTATGAATACTTGTCTGAGACAGTCCAAATGTTGCTGATCTGATTTAGAAAAAATAGTTAAATCATCCAGATATATGACAAGAAAATCATGAATTTCTTTTGCAAATGCGATGTCCATTGCTCTTTGGAAGGTTGCTCCTGCATTTTTAAGTCCAAATGGAATTTTAACGTACTTGAATGTGCCCCATGGTGTTGTAAAAGCTGTTTTTTCTTGGTCATCAGGATGAACCAGAATCTGGTTGTATCCTGAGAATCCATCTAGAAGAGAAATCCTAGAAGCACCTACTACCCTTTGTAAAATGTGATCCATTTTGGGCAAAGGGTAATTATCCTTCAAAGAAACCTTATTTACATTTCTTAAATCAACAAATAATCTGATCTCTCCAGTTTTCTTCCTAGTAGGGACTAAATTAGACACCCACTCTGAAAATCTAATAGGAGCAATTATCCCTGCTTCATACATTCGTTTGATTTCTTTTTCAATTAAAGGTAGAAGTACAGGGTTGATTCTTCTGAATTTCTATTTAAATGGTTTCTGATCTTCTTTCAGAGGTATTGTATGCTAAATTATAGAGGTACCATATGATTTCAAGTCTTCATAACTCCAGGCAAAGACATCCTGTAATTCTCTTATTAGTTCAACATATTTTAGTTTTTGATCAGGAGACAAAGATTTAGATAACTTTATCATTTTAGGATTTTCTTCAGTTCCCAGATTATATTCCTCAATATCAGCTTTCAATGGTTCCATTTTGGGTTTCTTTGGAATATCATTAGAATCGAAAAGATCTTCTAGAGGATTTAATCCCTTAGGCAAATGATTATCTTTTAAATTAATGATCTCAGATTCTTCTTCTATAATCTCATCAACCTCCATTTGTTTGAGGTCCTGCATTTCATTTTTGGTGAACTTTGTTGGATGAAGCATTTGAATTGCACTTTCTTTTGAAATTTCTGTTTCTTGTTCATTTATTTGATCATATTCAATGACTGTATCTTCATCTATGTTACTGTTAGAAAATTCATTCTCTAGAGTCAGGAAATTGTTAATCTACTCATCACTTGCAAACACTTGCCAGTTCTTAAAATTTTCAGGTATAGCTGGTCTGTGTCTAATCTCAGCTATGAACTGATGATTAGGTTCGAATGGTAATTTACAAGTGTTGGCAGACATTGCAAGACTATGAGCATGTAAGTTTTGTTTTCTTGGGATTTTAGCAAGCTGAGTTTGTAGAAAAGTATTGAGAATCTCTACAATTGTTCCTCTATATTCTCTCAGTCTAGGATTGTTTGTCAAAAAATGTCATTTGATATGTTGAATGATTAAATAAGAATCCCCTATGACAGATAATCTAATTTCCCCTAATCTTTTTACTAGTTTAAGACCTAGCAAAAGAGCTTCATATTTTGCCATATTATTGGTGCACTTAAAATTTAATCTGTAGGCATGGCCTTTAGCATGATCATTTTCAAGATTATGCACCCAAACTCCAGCTCCTGCTCCTAGTTTATTAACAAAACCATCAAATTCCAAATGCCAAATAATTTCATGTTCATAATTGGTATCAGGAGTTTCAGGAACTTTCTTAACAGTGAGATTTGATTTCTTACTTTCTTGTTGTTTTTCTTGGGTATCTAATGTTTCATTGCTTTCAGAAATTTCCTGGATTTGAACACTAGATTTTCCATTTGTAATTTATTTTGGTTCTATTGCTGGAACTTCTAATTCAGTAGGAGGATCAATTTCAGCATTGTAGAGAATAAATGAGTCCATATCAGAGTGTACTGAGTAGATGGGGAAATTTTCAGGTTTCTCCTGACTACTGACTACATATTTCATTAAAGTTTCTCTGTATAGTCTCTTAGGTTGACCAAACACTGAAATAGTAGCATATGACATGTCCAATTGAAGGGATCCTTCAAGCTTTGCACCCCAAGATCTAGATAATAGCATGTCATATTTTGGAGGAATATCTGCTACTACTATGTCCATCAAAATTGTTTTTGCAGGGTATTGAACCAGAGAAACACACAAGTTTTTGATTAATCCTAAACATCTCACCTGACTTGAATCAAAAGAAAAGAGATCTTTGTAAGGTCTGGTGATATCTAGGTTCAATTTTTCCATTACAGACTTGGGCATTAGATTGTGAGATGCCCCATAGTCAAGCATGGCATTATGAAGTATTTTGTCATGTATATTTAAACTCACATAGAATGGAGGAGTTCCTCCACTTCCTGGTTTTCCATTTACTTCAAGGCCAAAGAGTAATCTGGGCTGATCATTAAAAACGTTTACTGAGTCGTCACTTTAAGTGATCTTAACTGATCTAGTGATTTGGCTTCGGTAGACATCATGTTTAGCTAATTCAGACAATGGAACAGCTATTTTTATTTTTCCTACTTCAGCCTCCAGATTAAAAGGTTTTTCAATCTTATTTCTTGTCTTTCAGAGAGTTGGATTCTCTTTTTCTTCTGTGTTTTCGGTATTTTTCTCCTTATCAAGAGTGGGGTTGTGGGCTGAAGTTGTTTCCAAATCAACTTCTGGAGGTTCCCCTACATTTCCTTTAGGAGGAAGAGAATTGGAACGTTGTCTATTATTTAGTTGAGTATCGGATACGTCTTCAATTATTGGGTTGGCAAGATTAGGATCTGATCTAGAAATAATATTTACAGGGGAAGTATTGGTTTTACCTTTGAGGGGTTGTTTTGTAGCTTTCTGTTTACTTGTTTCCGGGACATAAATTCTTCTGCTCCTCAAATTATATTGCTTGTGAACTTTGTAAATGGTTGTATCATATCCTTCCTTAAAGTCAAATGATTTTCCTGAATGGGTTTGAAATTGCTTAAGAATGTGAGCTTCTTGATCATCTTGGGTCAAGAAAAATTCCGGTTCGTTCTTGTGTCCAGTCAAGTTGTTTATTTGAGCATATTTGGTTGGTTCCTCAGAAGTTGAGGCTTCAATATAATTTTCCTGGAATGGGGGCCTAGTATTTTGGTCAGGACCAGTTTTTCCAGTATTTTGATTTTGGTTCCTTCTAAAATTTGGATTTCTCCCAGTATTTCTCGGTTGACCGTCCCAAGGAGATTTCCTTTCAATTGTTTCTACTCTATCTCCTATCCTTTCCATTCCTTTAATAATAGCATCCAGTTTCTTTTCAAAAGCTGAGGGTTCTTCATTTAAAGGCATTCTCCTTTCAGTTCTGGCTATAGCTCGTTTCTCTATCAGGTTGGCTTCAACACTAATAGCTATACTTTGCATATCTTCTAAGGTTTGAGGAGCTCTTTCCCTAAGCCGATACGCCATATCAGAATCAAATCCATCAGGGAATTTGATTAATGCTGAATCTGGAGGAGGTCTAAGGTTTTGGGGAATAGCATTGTAAACATCATTGATCCTGGTGCAGTAATCTTGCACAGTCTCTTTTGGTACTCTCTTTAGATTTGCAAAGTCTGATAAGATTTGAAGAGGATCTTTCTTCTTTTCCCATATGTTTAAAAATGTTCTATAAAGAGCTTGTTGTAACACCATTTTTTTGGTCATCTAACCCATTATCATTAGATGAACCCAAGTACACCATGTAAGACCAATTTTACCCTAAGTAAAATTTCTTTCACCATGTAAAATAACATTTGTCTATATTTCCCGGTCATATTTAACCCAAAACAAGGAAATTAATTAAATAAATCACTATTTATTTAATTATTTCCTAGGAATAAGTTATTTAAATCATTATTTAATAATATTCCTAGTTAAATTTGACTAAATTATTTTTAAATAATTAAATAAATCATTATTTATTTAATTATATTCCCACCATCTCCCTAAAATAATAAATAAATCATTTATTTATTTATTTTTTATAAATAAAGGAATTGACCCAAGTCAAAAGACCTTTTCCCTCCAACAAATATAATAAAATATTCCTAAAGGGTGGTTCTAGAATTTGATTAATAATATTTTATTCATGCAACAAGTTCTAGATAATCCTAATATTTTGTTATAAATAGGAGGGTTTTCCCCATTCATTAGTCACCTCCATTGCATTAGATCACTCTAGATCTACTCTTGGTCACCATTTTCCATTTTTGTTTTATGAGCTCCCATTGAGTTCTATCTTTGTTTGGGTTTTCTACACCAATAAGAGAGAGGAATTTTAGATCTGAAACGCTGAGGACTTTCAAGAACCCATCCCATTGAGGAGAATCGGAAAACACCTTTCTTGTTTTCCTCTCAGGTGCCCCCTTTTAATATAATACAAAAATTCTTTCAAATGCATTGTTCTTGTCTTGTCTATTGGATGCATGGAACCATATTTTACTTTATCTGCTTAATGTCCTTTATGCTTAGATCTGGATTTGTGCAGAATTATTTGGATCATCTAATTGCAGATTTAAAGATGTTTGGCAGCCATAATCGATGTTAGGGCTATTTGTTATGTGTAGCTAAAGTGATCCTTTACGACGAAAGATTCATACTAACACTTGTAAGTTAGTAACATTGTTTGCAGGAAGGGCTCTAAACCAGGTTTTGACTTCTCCAGTAAGAATTTGGACAAATATTCTTATTCTTACATCATCAGCATCTATTTCATAAATTTCAAAATAATCGGTCATCTTTTTAGTATGATGTTGTGCAATGTAAGTACCAGAACCATCAAAGGGAGTGATTTTAGTTTGGTAGTCTTCGGGCATAGCCCCTAGATTGGTTGGTAATACCAAAGGAGCATATATGTTTGCCATTGCAGGAGGTAGTGATGAAATAACAGGTGAGGTTGGTCTGTGAGTGGTGGGTAGAGGAGTAGAAGGGGTAATTTGAGGTTGAGATGTTTGAGGAAATGTTGATGAACTTGGAGAGGCTGAAGTGATCACAGAAATATTTGATGTTCCTTCAGAGGTAAGCTCAAATTGTATGGAATTTCGCAAATGTTTATCAAGATTTGAAGTAAAAAATTCAAATTGTAAATCTTCAATAAATATTGGGTCTGGAACCAAATTGGACAACTTAGATTCAAAAAAAATTACAAATAAAGAGGTTTCAAACTGCTCATCAAAAGGTTCATCCTCAAGGTAAATCCACTTCACAAGACATGATATTGATCTATAGAGAGGTCAAGAACTACCAGAACTTTCTTGACTCTCTTGTCTCCTAAGAATTCTGGGGATCAGATTCGGATTTTCAAACACAAGTGGTGGATTTGGATCATGATTAGCCCTGGTGTAATGAGTCCTTTCTGAAGCTAGGTTTCTAGGTGATATTTTTTTTTTGGTTTTTTGTCTAAATGGAATGAACAATACAACTTCAACAATCTCTTTAAGAAGTTTTAGATATTGGATTTAAATTTTCTTAAAGATTTATTTGACTAGAGGAACTGATCAAATGTTTGAAACCAAATGTTCATTTCATAAAATAAACCGGAGATAGACTGAAGAAACATTTATTTACTTATGCAATTGTACAGAAAAAACAGTTCAAAGGCTACCTGGCTAACTTCAGGCTCCGTCTGTAGTTTATAAAGTAAACAATAGTAACAATAAAATTATTCAGGTCCCTAGCGGAGTCGCCACTATGTTAACACTCATATTTTCCTTGAAGTTGTTGGAAGAGGAAAGGGGCCCGAGGTAACCACAAACCAACTTTTAGGTACAGAATCTAGCCAATCTATACCCAGAGAGGGCTCTCTCTGTAAGATTTATCTTTGTTTTGAAAGATGTTAGGATAGTTATAAAATTATAGGGATTTTGATTGATTTTGGGTGATGAAATTATATAGCAGAGGGTAAGACTGAGTAATTTAGGCCATTGGGCTAATGGAGTCAAAGAAAGATGGCTTAACTCGATTAATTTTCTTAACAAGAGATGGTTTCACAGGGCAAGGTAATCAAATAAGGAACAATTATAGACCTAAAATGAATGGAATGGACTCGAAATGGGTGAAGGGCAACTAAGAATCCTTCAAGATATTCGAAAGAGGGAACTTGAATGATTTTTAACAAAGAGCAATTAAGAATTCTTTATCAAATAATCAAAATGAATAAACTAGAAAACAGGAGCAATTAAGAATTCACTCTTTAAACTAGTTTAGAAGAAAACATTAAGAACAACAACGATTGAAAACAGCTTGCACTTAAGCACTTTCTGAATTATTCCTTTTCGTTTATCATTCATATATGAAACACAGATGGTATAATAAACAAATATAAAACTCTAAAACATAAGAGATATATGACTTATTGATCCGTTGTCTGACTCAAGAATCCTGTGAAAAGTCTTTTGCATCAATTCTTTATCCAGCTAGCCATACAAAATTTATCCAACAACACTTTATTCCAAAATAATCAATGTTACAGAAAAGTCTAAGAATCCACCCCTCAATACTCCAATTGAGGGAGTATTTATACAAAGAATTATAAAAAATATCTCCTAACAAAATGAGATATAGTCTAGGATGACTCATGGATATATTACAAGAAAATAGAGACATATGGTATCCTAGATAAGAGAAAGGATAACCGATGTTGTGTTGTTTCCTTCTTTTGAGAATGTGCTGGAGGCAGGCCCTATGATTGGGCTTGCTGCTGTCCTCTTTAGTAATTTTGTGCTGGCTGTTCTGTTTTACTGATACTCTTTACCTGTATTGATACACTTTGACTTTTGTTTGATCTTTGTTTATCCTTTTTATCATGTCTTACTGTAGTAAATAATCAAAATTCATGCAAGGATAATATTTACAAAAAGTCTAATATTTCTTCCCACCATTGTATTTCTTGTGTTCTTGTTGTTTGAAGCTTCCTTAGAGTTTCATCAGTCTTTGTATATCTGAAGAAAGTAGGCTGAATTGGGAATAAGTGTTTTACCTCATGTTCGAGATAAAACAAATTTTCCAGATTGTCATGAAGAATCTTTCCTGTAGGCAATGCTTTTGTTACTGATGAACTGGTTGATGAACTGGCCTGGTTGTCAGCATATTTATTCAATTTCTCAACATAGTTTTCCAGACTCATAAGTTTATCCTCTGAAATTAAAGGACTTGGCAATCCTTTACTCTGCAAAATATTGAATCTCTTTGTAAAGGCATTGACTTCTTCCTGCATATCAGAGCATCTTATTTCTAGATTATGCATCAGAGTTCTTTAGTAAAAACTCTTTTAATCTCCAAAATTGTTCCTGTTCTGTCTTGGATGTCTAGTTCTTCAAGTTGATATCTGTTCTTGGTATTCAAAAATTGTATAAGATCATTGGATTCTTCAGGCATGTTTCCTAATTCTTCTCTTGCCTTTAAAATTTCTTCCAGAGCCAATTTAATTAAATCATTCTGCTCATACATTATTTGGATTTATGGCCAGATATCTTTTATTGACTGAATGATGTTGGTCCAAAGAATTTCTTTGATTTCTCCCAAAGGTTTCTCCAATGTGAGATCCCTTTCTAATGCTCTCACCAATTTTTCTAATCTATTAATCTCTCTTGTCTTTTCTGCAACATTCATTTTTGAGAGATCATATTTTTGCTCTAAGGAGATAAATTGTACTTTTGTTTTCTGAAGCTCTGTCACTTGGAGTTTCAATTCCTCCATTGATTTTATTAATTCTTCAGTGCTTAAATTGGTAGTGTTGACCTGTGATAATTCTGTTGGCTGACCTGTTGTTGTTGTACCTGTAATTACTTCTGCTGTAGATGCTGAAATGTTTGTCTGCTTGTCCTTTAATGCCTTTTCAAGTTCTTTTTCAGTCTCATTTAGTTGCTCATTCAATTTCAAGAGCAAATCCATCAATTCTTCTTCAGAGTTTTGATTTATGATTTCTACAGTTTGTGGATGCCTTGAAGATGGCAACTTCAGATGTTTCTTTAAGGCTGCAATGTCATCATATTTCTTCTTAATCAAGGCTTCTATACCTTTGACACCTTTGGGATTATGACCCAATCTAATAATTATTTCTTCCAAAGTCTTTATTCTGTTGTCCTTAGCCTGGGAAGAGGCTCTCTTAAGATGCAATTGAGCAGTAGTATTATTCAAGGAATCCTGTAATCTTTGGGTCATCATTGATTTATCAGTCAAAGTTGAATAAATCATTTCTCCTGTTTGTTTGTGCAGTTCAATCTGATCCAAAGGATGAATATCCTTTGCCATGACTTCAAAATTGGTTCTAACATAATCTGCAGTTGTTTGGGGCTGCTGCACTTTGGGCTTGAAATGAATCATCACCATTTTACCTTGCTGGATGTCATTAGCTGACATCAATCTTTGTTGATTTTTGGGAGCCATTTTCAAATATTGATTATAGATTTGAAGTCTTAATGGATCATTTCTGGCCTTTATATTTATAAATGTTTTCTTAATATCCCAGGCATCCTTCACTGGTGGTTTGAAGGAAGATACTTCTGCACTTTGTTGTCTTTGTAGCTCTTTTCTCTGTGAATTAGTGGATGTTCCACTGATTTTGCATGTTTGCTGACTATCTAATTCTTCTCTCCTCTGATTATCAGTGGTTTCTTGAAAAAATTCTACTTCTGAAAGACGATTTAATTTTTTTCTTTTGACACCAGGTTGTTCTGAAGATCCACTGATAGGAGTGGTTGTTTATGCATATCTCTTCTTACCCTTTTCTTAATTGAGAGGAGTTTGCAAAATTGAAACTTCTGCCATATTAATCTGAGTGGGAGAAATCTGTATTTGGGCCTGTTCCTTGGAAGTTTCAGGCTGCTCTGTCATTGTGAATTTCTCTGTAACCTGTGTAAGCGGTATCTTTTTCCTTTCCTTTGGATGCTACTGTGGCTAATGCACTGATTTCTTGAAAATTTTGCTGAGAGGTTCCAGCAGAGGAAGGACCAATTCCTGGTCTTTGTACCTGTCCAAAAGAATCCAGGTCAAGTATTTTCTCAAGATCTTTCATAACATTTTCAACATTGACCTGTTCACTATCTTGTTCTATTAAGGTCCCTTCCATCCATTCATCCATATTGGCAAATTGTTCAATCTCTGGAATTCTATGATGAAGGTATGGTGACAATTTGTTTTTCATTCTCCTATCACAAATAAATTTGTTTGGGTCATAAGGTACCCAGTGGAAACTTTTTTGCAATTTGAGATGATCTTCTAGGATTCTTTCAACTTCTTTTCTTGCATCCCTAGAATTGCAGACAAAAGGACCTAATTGACTCTTGATTCTGAGCTGAGCTTTCTTCTTTGCATTACAAAAATGGACTATGTCTAAATTTATCATCTGTCTGAAATATTCCAAGGCAAAGAGCCTCATTGGAACATACTTTGGTAGCTTGAAAGGACATAGCTCACTGCCATATATTCTAATTTCTGTATGATTCCTGTATAGGTACCAATCACCTATATTGTATTGCTTGGATAGTTGGAGAATTTTCTTAATGTCATTATTGACCCTAGGAGGAGAGATTCCTGTTAATAAAGTTGTTGTAGGGTGCACAAATAGGTCAATGAACTCATTGTAAGAATAAGGAGAATAAGAGGAATTATGGAAGATTGCAGACCTAAAAATGACAAACCTAGGATTTCCTTTGGCATCAAGTTTCATGACATGGAAAGGGAAACTCTCTGATTGATAGTAAAGCATAAGATGGTATATAACAGTGGAATATTTAAAGACTCTCTCATCTTCTAATCTCATGAATTGGTCATGAATTTTATCAGTAATATAGGAAGCAAAATCATATTTGACAGCAGGGGGCTGTCCAGGGGTAAAAATGGACAACAATACTAGGGTTAACTGATCAACATATTCGCTAGTATTGAAACCCATTACAAAGGATATCATATTCAAAATGAGTCTGCCCATATCTGTGAAAAAAATATATCCATAAGGAGGTGGCCTTTGGGTTGATGTTCCAACAACATGAAAGTTTGGTAGAGACGATTCAACTCTTCTTGAGATAAATTGGTCGATTTTTCAAGTAAATCTCCCATGAAAAGGGGAGTCAGGGCTTGACCAAGTTGAAACTGCAAAATTTCATTGATAGACCGAGCAGTTATTGGGAAAAGGATAGTTTGACTCGGGGACATGACTTCTCGTTGATTGGGATCATAATTGGCATGGCAGTAGTGAATTATTTCGGGAAAAATGTGGACTGAGGGTAAAAGATACATCGGAAGATTGGATTCCCACAGTCGAATAATGTCAGAGCCATTTAAGTAACTATCTCTGCATTGGAAAAAAATTATGAGAGAACTTTCACTGAGGACGAGGTCTTTAATCTAGAAATCCCTATCTGCTAAGGGCAGATAGTCTAAATCTATGTGAGGGGAATTCAAGGGTGCGATATTCAAAGCCACGGGAATTTCCATTTCTGGTTCTTGTGGATTCAGAAAGGAATTCGGGTTTTGGTGGAAAAAAAAGGCACTGTCACAGGTTTAGGAATACAATTGTAATTCTAGGAATTGAGGAATGAAATAAATACCAACTTGTTCTCTGTTTTTTATTTTTCCTATGGAATTAGAACAGAAACCAAGATTTGCAGAGTTCAACGGGAATTTGGGTAAATACCTGTTTTCCGGGAAATAAGCAATGATGAAAACAGGTGCAGGCAACGACGGATGAATTCTGGATTGTTCGACTACAATTTATTTAGCAAGGTGGTGGTTCAAAGTCTTCGACAGTTGGTTTTGAAATTTTCTGCATGGGACACTGGTCACTGCACGGGATAGTGAAAATGACGCGGGTTCATTTGTTTTATTCGCAAAGTCAAAGGTTGCGGTTTTTTTATTTTTTTAAGTGGATGACGTTAGCAAGTACGGTTGTTTTGATATGGGAGGTAAGCGGTAAGCGGTATACATCGCACTGCTTTCGGGGACGGGCGGTTTTTAGCGGAGGGCGAGCGATTCCATACAATACATGACATGTGGCGTGGCACTATTCAGAAAACCGCTTAGCCTATCATGCTATTGTTCGGACGGGGAAGCACAACGATATGGATGACAACTGTAGATCGCAGACCAGTTGAGCGAACGGTCATCGGGAAAGGGAGATGACAGAAAGATAAAGAGCGGGCCCAATGCAATTAAACATAATTTAACCACATCGGGGGAGATTTGATTGGTGGAATAGGTTATTAATTAACCATGAGGGTTAATTAATCCCTTTTTATACGGCGAGGTGTCGAGTTTTTAATTAATCGGAAATTCAACCAATTAATCACAATTAACACACTTATATGGTTATTTTTCAACCAAAGGGGTGGGATAATAATAATTTGGGAATTTTATTAATTAAAATAATACGGGAAAGGGTTGAGTCGTATAGGGAATTAAATAATAAAGTTAGAAATTAATATGAAAATGGAATGAAAGTGCTAAGTATAAAAACATTAGGTTTATGTAATTAACTTATGCTTGAATGAAAAGGGTTTTTATGAAATATTGTGAATTTTCCCTAAGTAAAATAGGATTTTACTTAGGAAAAGATTGTCTTGTGGAAGTGAACGAATGATTTATGAATGCTTTAACTACTTAGGCTTTTCCAATTATTGGGCCGAGGGTCCGGTCCCTCCAAAAGTCAAGGAAATGCCTTGAGCCCCTCTAATTTTCAAATGCCTTAGTACTTAGGGGAAATTAGTGAATATTTTAGGGAAAAATGAGAAAGGAAGTTAATAATTTGACTTTTCTTTGTTTGAAATTCTTCCAGTGTAGTGTCTGCCTTTGCACTTGTGATGAAAGTAAAGATTTAACACATCTAGAGTCATCATCCATCACATGTAATTCTGCAACAACATCTACCTACCCTACCTACTTTACCCCACCATTTTTTCTTCTTTATTAGGGTGCACTTAGACTGGCAAAGCCTTATCACATTTTTTCTTTTACATGTAGAAATATATCTAATTATGTTGGCATGTGTTGTCCTTGATGGAAACCTACTTGATGAAGTAAGATTGATTGGCAATATGATGCAGAGTGTTGTCCTTGATGGCAACCTACTTGATAAAGTTGATGGAAACTAACTTGATGAGTTGTCTTTGGATGGAAAACTACTTGATGAAGTTGTTCTTGATGGAAACCTATTGAACTTGATGAAAACCTACTTGATGAGTTAAGGGGGAGATTGTTGACAATGTGATACAATGTATTGACTTTGATGGAACCTGCTTGATGAAGTTGTCCATGATGGAAATAATGTAAATCTGATGTATCTACAGATTCGTTCAAAAGTAGCAGAAGAAAGAAATTCAGAAAGTGCCAGAATAATGTTGAACAAGGTATGTCACAAGGCATACACGGTTTTATTAAGGAGAAGTCGTGTATGTACGTAGAAATGAACGTGCCAAGTCGCGTATGCCAATTTGCTCTCTATTTTTATAAAACCAGGGGGAATTACCATGGTATTGGCCCAAAGTATTGAGCACTTGATTATCTATTTGATCCCCTCCAGGAATACCATCAATGGTTGAGTGGTTTTGACTCATGGTATTGATAAAGGCCAAATCTATTTAAGGAGAAGAAAATCATAGTGCAAGTAGGTGTGCAAGTGTCTGGGCATTAATGAATACTTCACTCTGAAGTATATCTGCATGGTTGAACTCTGTTCTTAATTGATAGATCTGAATCTATGATGCACCTATGAATATGATGAAGGTTCAAGATCTCTATATCTAGAAATGATGAATCTCTAAGATGATCGGAAAAGAAGTGATGAAGACCTGGCACAAATCTAAAGAAGAAATTGAAGAAATCCGGGTAAGATCCTAGGTCTGATCTATTCTGCAAAGTTTATCTTTTATAGATCTATACGCAGGTTCGTTTCATGAAAAGCACGTGTATACGCGGATCTGATTCAATAAAAGCGCGTATGGGGAGTTAGGGTTTTCTGAAGAATGCACAGAAGTATACGCGGGTTGGTGTGCATAAAAGCGCGTACATATGCAGGTTCAGTGAAGTAAAAGCGCGTATGGAATCTAGGGTTTGTTGAAGTAGGTGGAATGAACTATCTGATCTGTTTTGTTGTTTTACTGCTATCTGTCAATAATGTATTCATACAGAACTGGGTTGTTTGAATGTTGAATATGCTGATGATTATGTTAATTGAGGATCAAGTTGTTGGTTGATTGGTTGATGATTCAATGAATGAATTGATGGGGTTATAAGTTTCAGTTTGATGTATGTTGAGCTTAAATGTGTGGATTGGGTCCAGTCTAAAAATTTGATGAAAAGTGGCCTACAAGGTGTGTTGTATGGAAGATGTTGGATCCAGTATGAAAATTGCTGAAATGTGGTCCGCAATGGTGGTGTTGAGGGTCGAAGCCTTTAGTGAGGGGGTTGTAGCTAGCTCCCTTCCAGTGGTAGCTGGTAAATGAGAGCAGCAGGTAGTAGCTCCCTTCCAGGAGAGGCTGGTAAACGAGAGCAGGGGGTTGTAGCTCCCTTCCAGGAGAGGCTGGTAAACGAGAGAAGGTTGTAGCCTTCTGCAGGTGGGTGCCTGTGTGCTGGTATGAGTCTGCACCAGAAAAATGTTGTAAGATGTTTTCTTTATAATAAATATTGAAGACTGAGACGACGGTAGCAGTGGTTTTCTCCTGAATTGTGTTTCTACCTTAAATCCTGGTGTTCATGTGTGTTGCTTATGTGTGATGATTTATTCTGTTCTTACTGCACATGTTTACTTCTTACTAAACATCTAATGAATGAATGATGCAATGATCTAAGTAAAGAATTATCTGCATAATGAGATCTCTGGTAATATGCGAGTTTCATTGAGGATATCCGCGTGTATACGCGACTTGGGTTCATTAAAGTAGTGTATGGGTTTTAGAGAAAAAAAAGTTTTCATTCTGCACTAAATACTGATTCACCCCCCCCCCCCCTCTTAGTATTTTTCCCAACAATTGGTATCAGAGTAGGTCCTTCTGCAGAAGCTTGATCGCTTGAAGGAGATCCGTCACAATGGGAAGGAAGCAAAAGAAGAAGGCTACTCAAAAGGAGATATCTCATAAAACATGTGCAGTGGAAAATGAAGAAGATGAAATAGGTATTGATTGTTTTTCTTGTGATTCACCTTCTTATGCATGCAATGGTGAAAATAGTGTTATGGATCTAGAAGAAGCTCTCAAGAGTAAAGTTGAAGATAAACAAAGATCATTTAATGAGAGAGAATATATCTGCAAAGAGATGATCTCTAGAATGAAGGAACAGATAGAAATGTTTCAAAGCCTGCAGGTTAAAGAAACCTATCAAAGTAGAAGACTTGAAGCAAAAATCCTCTTTCTCAATACAAATCTAGAAAAATCAAATAAGAAGAATGAAGAACTTAAAGAATAAATCATCTCTCTGAAAGTAGATCTCGAAGAATCAAATAAGAATAATGAAGATATTTTACAAACTTTTGAAGAACAAGAAAATGGGTTGAAAGAAGAGATTTTGAAATTGAATGATCAAGTAGAAGAAGGAAAAAGGGTTGAAGAATGTATGAAGCAGCAATGCCAAATATTGGAGGGTGAGATAAACATTTTAAAAGGTAAATTAGAAGAAAAAGATAAACTCTTGAGGTTTCAAGATAGCACTAAGATTCTGGACAATATTCTTAGTAGTCAAAGGTCTCCTTCTATTAAATGTGGTCTTGGTTTTCATGAAACTATTAAAGGAGAATCTAGTTTACAAGAAAATGCTAAAGATTCAAAGGATATCAATGCAAAACCTGAAGTGTTGCAAGAAACAAAAGGTCAACCGGAAATCATGAACTCTCAAAAGAAACCATTCCCTCCTTTGATCAATAATGTTGAATGCTTTAAATTTCATAATTAGGGCATGTTGCAGCCAATTGCAGAAGCAGATTGTTTCAAACAAACAGTTTCTATACAGAAAGGTAATCAGGTTTCTTTAAGGGATATTGTTTCTCATGCAGCAAGTATGGTCATAAAGCAGCTAATTGCAATAGAAGAAAGAATATAAAAACACATTATGATCCCTATGTCTACTTTTCTGGTCATGAAAAATGTTATGCTTGTAACAAGTATGGACATGTATAAAAAGAATGCAGGATGAATAGATCTGAGAAATTGGATAAATTTCAGCACACAATAAGATACTTCAAGAAAAGCTGGAAAAAGTAGGATCGGTCAGAAATGTAGGGAATATTGACCCTACTGCAGACATCCGCTTCTAAAGCTTACTTCTTATAATGACTGCAGGAATGATGTGAGATACATTCTAGGGATTAGTAATGTATCATCACAGGGGGAGCAATGTATGGTGATTCCCATGGTTGGTTTGGTAATTCTGGTTGTGTTTATTTCTAACAGTGCATCTGATGTGACAAGAAAAGACAAGTACAGGTGGTACAAATTCAGGGGGAGATGAAGTTGTGGAAATTTTCATTGTTTCACTTTCCATACGCGGGTTTAGTGAAATAAACCTGCGTATACACGCGAGTTCTGCTGGAGACAGTCGCGTATGCTTTTCTGATAAGAAAAACAGTAAGATAGCTAAAGATCAGGAACACAAGTTCAGGGGGAGCATTAGTCTAACTACTAATGATTACATTGTTGGCATTGTATTTTCTTATTCCTTAGTTCTCATGATGATGACATGATACATGGTTTCTTATGATGAGATTATGGATGAGCCCTGTTTGCTTTTTGCTGAAGAGTATCTTTTGTTTTCACACATGGATGAGTTAGAAGTATTATGATTCAGAGATAAGGATAGATCATGCAGAATTTGTTGCTGATGATGTTTGTCACGGTGGAGACCTTTTTCCTACACATGTTACATCATGATAAATCTTGAAGATCTTGGTGATAACAGATCACATGGATGATTGCTTGACACATATTGTCTATTGAAGAAGTTGTTCTGGTATGATAATTCCTATTGGGAAGAATTTGTTGTTGTTGCAAAAAGTCTGAAAGCCTGGTTACTGATGCACTTATGCTACAAATGTTGGATGACACTTGAAAACATAGCTACATTGTCCTATCTTTCTTCTCTCATATATCCCAGGGAAGCATTCGAATATCTCAAACGGAAGCTGGGAGTTGTCTCTGCCATGTACAAGATCAGATCTACTTAAAATCAGAAGATTAAAATTGGATACGTGGGTTTCTTGAAAGACATTCGCGTATATACGTGAGTTTATACACAGAAAACCGTGTATGGGTGGTTGCTGACAGAATTTTTCTGGGTCAGCATTCTTCAGCACAGCTGTAGTGCTGTTTGGTATCTCTGGTGATGTTTCAGATCTCATATTTCTGTTTCATTCTCTGATATTTGATGAATATGCCTTGATGATTTGCTATTGAAAGTGTTCAGGATGCACAAGCTAAGGGGGAGCATTGGTCATGTGGAAAAGATGCATTGTTGGCATTATGATGATTCTGAAAATATGATCTCTCTCTTGAGGTCTTTTTGGTCTTGAGTATAAAAAGTCATATTTGTATTTTGATGAAAAGGTCATGTTGAGACCTATGATGTAAAATTGTAATATTATGTCATGTAAGGACTTGATCAAATTTGTAAACCCACTTGGTTGGGTAGTTGAGTCAAAATGTGTAAACCCACTTGGTTGGGTACTTGAGTCATATATGTAAATCCACTTGGTTGGATCCTTGATGTAAGTATGAGTCCTTGGTGATAGGAAAGGTCATAGAGTCATGTACTTCATTGAATATTATGTTGAAGATTCAGCATGAACTCAGGGGGAGCATGGTAACTTCAATGCACATCAGATCTACAGAGCTCTTCTTTCTACAAGAGAAGAAAAACCTTGTTTTGGTTTTGATCCGCCCTTTGCCCTTGATGTAAAAGGGGTAGAGTATCAAGGTGTTTGAATAAGGGGAGAGTATCATGGTGTTTTGCATAACGGTTATAATCAATGTATCTATCTGTTGTGGTGATCAAACACCATCATAGTTGCCATCAAGTCCAAAGGGGGAGATTTTTGGCATGTGTTGTCCTTGATGGAAACCTACTTGATGAAGTAAGATTGATTGGAAATATGATGCAGAGTGTTGTCCTTGATGGCAACCTACTTGATAAATTCGATGGAAACTGACTTAATGAGTTGTCTTTGGATGGAAACCTACTTGATGAAGTTGTTCTCGATGGAAACCTATTGAACTTGATGAAAACCTACTTGATGAGTTAAGGGGGAGATTTTTGACAATGTGATACAATGTATTTACTTTGATGGAACGTGCTTGATGAAGTTGTCCTTGATGGAAATAATGTAAATATGATGTATCTACAGATCCGTTCATAAGTAGCAGAAGAAAGAAATTCAGAAAGTGCCAGAATAATGTTGAACAAGGTATGTCACAAGGCATATGCGATTTTATTAAGGAGAAATTGCGTATGTACGCGGAAATGAACGTGCCAAGTCGCGTATGCCAATTTGTGCTCTATTTTTATAAAACCAGGGGGCATTACCATGGTATTGGCCCAAAGTATTGAGCGCTTGATTATCTATTTGATCACGTCTAGGAATACCATCAGTGGTTGAGTGGTTTTGACTCATGGTATTGATAAAGGCCAAATATATTTAAGGAGAAGAAAATCATAGTGCAAGTAGGTGTGTAAGTGTCTGGGCATTAATGAATACTTCACTCTGAAGTATATCTGCATGGTTGAACTCTGTTCTTAATTGATAGATCTGAATCTATGATGCACCTATGAATATGATGAAGGTTCAAGATCTCTATATCTAGAAATGATGAATCTCTAGGATGATTTGAAAAGAAGTGATGAAGACCTGGCACAAATCTGATGAAGAAATTGAAGAAATCTGGGTAAGATCTTAGGTCTGATCTATTCTGCAAAGTTTATCTTTTATAGATCTATACGCAGGTTCGTTTCATGAAAAGCGTGTGTATACGCGGATCTGATTCAATAAAAGCGCGTATGGGAAGTTAGGGTTTTCTGAAGAATGCACAGAAGTATACGCGGGTTGGTGTGCATAAAAGCGCGTACATACGCAGGTTCAGTGAAGAAAAAGTGTGTATGGAATCTAGGGTTTGCTGAAGTAGGTGGAATGAACTATCTGATCTGTTTTGCTATTTTACTGCTATTTGTCAATAATGTATTCATACAGAACTAGGTTGTTTGAATGTTGAATATGCTGATGATTATGTTAATTGAAGATCAAGTTGTTGGTTGATTGGTTGATGATTCAATGAATGAATTGATGGTGTTATAAGTTTCAGTTTGATGTATGTTGAGCTTAAATGTGTGGAGTGGGTCCAGTCTGAAAATCTGATGAAAAGTGGCCTACAAGGTGTGTTGTATGGAAGCTGTTGGATCCAGTATGAAAATTGATGAAACGTGGTCCGCAATGGTGGTGCTGAGGGTCGAAGCCTTCAATGAGGGGGTTGTAGCTCTCTTCCAGTGGTAGCTGGTAAATGAGATCAGGGGGTATTATCTCCCTTCCAGGAGAGGTTGGTAAACGAGATCAGGGGGTTGTAGCTCCCTTCCAGGAAAGGCTGGTAAATGAGAGCAGGGGGTTGTAGCTCCCTTCCAGGAGAGGCTGGTAAACGAGAGAAGGTTGTAGCCGTCTACTGGTGGGTGCCTGCATGCTGGTATGAGTCTGCACTAGCACAATGTTGTAAGATGTTTTCTTTATAATAAATATTGAAGACTGAGACGATGGCAGCGATGGTTTTCTCCCGAATTGGGTTTCCACCTTAAATCCTAGTGTTCATGTGTGTTGCTTATGTGTGATGATTTATTATGTTCTTACTACACATGTTTACTGCTTACTAAACATCTAATGAATGAATGATGAAATGATCTAAGTAAATAATTATTGGCATAATGAGATCTCTGGTAACACATGAGTTTCATTGAGGATATCTGCGTGTATACGCGACTTGGGTTCATTAAAGTAGCGTATGGGTTTTAGAGAAAAAAAAAGTTTTCAGTCTGCACTAAATACTGATTCACCCCCCCCTCTCAGTATTTTTCCCAAAAAATTATAACCTTATTACATCCAAGGGCTCAGATTAAACTATTGAGCTCCTTTTATTTACTCTACCTATCTACTTATCTTCCAAGATTAAACAGTTTGGTCAGATTTTATTCTCTATCTAAAACATAAAATTGAAAGATGAACTAGCCAAGCTTAAACTGTTTGACTGTTCATAAATTGTGGCATAAGATACAAGTTTCACACAATTTGTTTATTTACATAAGATTAAAAAGTAGTGGCACTTAGACTTGCGCACTTTCTTGGCCTTTCCTTTGGTGGGGTTCATTTTCTTTCATTTTTGGCCTTTTTTTTTTCTTTTTTTTTTAATAACAATATGGAAAACCTTTGCAACAAGGAAAGGTATGAACATATTAGATATCCCATCAAGTAAATCATGATATATGACACCTATTGGTATAGGAGTCTAGCAGGGTCAAAAAGGATATCCCTCTTAGATGGGTTCTCGGGTTACAACCAGGTGTTAGTGCTCCCAAGTGATCAAATTAAAACTGCTTTTACCACACCTTGGGGAACCTTTATGTATGTCAATATGCCTTTCATATTAATGAATGCAGGGGCCACCTTCCAAAGGGCCATGGACATAGCCTTTTCTGAAGATATTGGCTATTTTATAATCATTTGCATTGATGACATAACCGTATTCTCAAAAACTGATGAAGAACATTTGATTCACTTGAGGAAAGTTTTTGAGAAGTGTAGGAAATTTGGCTTGTCATTGAATCCCAAGAAAACACTCTTTGGTCTCCAAGAAGGTAAACTTCTTGGCCATATAATTTCAAAAAATGGAATCAAGATAGACCCCACAAGGATAGATGGCATATTACAAATTAGCCATCCAAGAAGCCTCAAAGAATTACAATATTTCATTGGAAAGATTAATTTTCTGAGGAGGTTCATCCCCAACCTTGCTGAGCTATTAAAAAACATTACCAACATGCTAAAAAATGATGTAGGTGTAAAATGGACTTTACCAGCTAAACAATCATTCAAACTGGTCAAATAAGATCTTACTCAAACACCAATCCTGATTAGTCTAGATTTCACCAAAGACTTTTATATATTTTCTTTTGCCTTTGAACATACAATAGCTGCAGTGTTACTTCAAAAGAATTTTTTGGGGCAAGAACAACCAATATCCTTCTTTAGTAGGGCCTTAAGAGATTCTCCTTTCAAATATAACATAATGGAGAAGTAAGCCTTAGCATTAGTGAAAGCTTTAAAGGACTTTAGAGTCTATATTTTACACTCTCACATAATAGCTTTTGTTCCACATACTGTTGTCAAGGACATTCTAAGTCAAGACCCTGATGGTAAAAGGGGAAAATGGATTGCAACCATTCTTGAGTATGACTTAGAGATCAGGCCCACCAAACTAGTTAAAGGGAAGGTATTAACAAAACTTATGGCTGAGTCTAACTTCCAAGCACTAGACATGAATATGGTAGATGTGTTGGAAGAAATAGAAGAATCCACTGCTCTGTTTATCGAAGATACATTTCTAAATTCTCCTTGGTATACTAACATTATTTATGTGCTTTTATATTTGAATGCCCCTCCTTCTTTGTCTAAGACTAAAGCTAGATTTTTGAAACAAAAAGCTTTGAGCTTTTGCATCTTAGATGGGGTATTATATTCGAAAAATGTTGTTGGAATTTTTCTTAAATTTTTACTTGAATATGATGCAGGGAAAATCATGCATGAGTTGCATGATGGAGAATGTGGAGGACACCTCTACTGGAAGGCCACAGCGAACAAAATTCTTAGATCTGGTTACTATTGGCCTACCTTTTTCCCAGACACTCAGAAGTTGGTCATGTCTTGCCATAAGTGTCAAATTTTTAATGGCAAAAGAAAACTTCTTCCCTTACCTTTACATCCTATCAGAGTTGAGGCACCTTTTCAACAATGGCGTTTAGACTTCATTGGGGAAATTCACCCATCCTCCTCATCTCAACATAAGTGGATCCTCACGGCCACTGGCTTCTTTACCAAGTGGATAGAGGCTATACCCTCCAAGAATGCTAATGACTATGTCATTATCAAATTCCTTGAAACAAATATCCTATCCATATTTGGTTGTCCCAGAAAAATCATAACAGATAATGCTGCTGCTTTTAAATCTAAGAAGATGGTTGATTTATGTTACAAATACCACATAAACTTGGGTCATTCCACTGCTTACTATCCCCAAGGAGATGGATTAGCTGAATCCTCCAACAAGAGCCTCATCAATATCATCAAAAACTATTGGAAAAGAATCAGAAATCATGGCACAATAAGCTGGTTCATGCCTTATGGGCTGATAGGTTAACTACAAAGAAGTCAATAAATATGTCCCCCTATCAACTAGTCTATGGCATGGATGCAGTATTTTCCACCTCATTAGGAGTTCCAGTCATGAAGCTCCTTCAAGAATTACAGGCTGAAGAGAATGATATGCAGAGGATAATCAATCAAACTATCCATTTACAGCAGACCAGAGAAGAAGTCTATGAAAGAACGTAGTTAGTTCAAGAAAATGTGAAGAAGCTATTTGATAAGAGGACTAAGGCAAACAATTTCCAGGTTGGAAATGTTGTTCTTAAATGGGATTCAAGAAGAAAAGAGAAAGGAAAACATGGCAAGTTTGAGAACTTGTGGAAAGGTACCTATATTGTTCATGTTGAGAGGAGTCACAATGCATTTTTCTTGAAAGAATTAAATGGAGAATATTTGTATGGAGGTCCTCTCAATGGAAGAATGCTAAAGCATTACTTCTGCCAAGAATCATGAGTTTCAAAGAATTTTATTTTCATTGTAAATATCATAGTTTGAATGTTGCATTCAAAGTTATAAAATAAACATACCAAAAACAATAGAAAGGAGAAAAGAGGGCAGATTGTAAAAACAAGAGAGGTACAGCCCCATACCAAAAAGAGAAACAAATCTGAAAGTGTGCAAGCTCAAATTTCACTCCTAAAGAACACACTTCTAGTTAGTCAAACAGCCTAATCTTGACTAATTAGATTTAAATTTTCTGCTGATAGGACAGTGAATTCGATTTGCCAAACTGTTTAATCTTGGCTTATCAGTAGATAGTTTAGGATAGAAATTAGAGGTTCAAATATGCTCAAACTCTGAACCTAAGTTTCCAAAGAGAATGACTCAAATCTGTTTCAAATTCTGAGTCAAAAAAGATGTAAATCTGGTTCCAGTTAGCTCAAAATCTGAACCAGTTGACAAAGGAAAGACGGCTGAAAACAAAAGTCAAAACATAGCTGTAAAAAAGATGAAGGAAATGCTTTGAAATTTCAGATCCTAAGCCTTCCATTTTGTTTTAATTTTCTGCAAAATAAGATCTATGTGAAGTTTGTTTTTATGCCATAGATCAGCAACAAGTTAGACTATTCAATCCTGACTTGTATGCTTTTAAATTTCTGTTGTAGAATTTAGTGAATAAAATCTGTTGGACAGTTTAATCCCAACAGATAGTAGATTAGGTAGAGAATTATAAGGGCTCCACTGTTTAATCTGAGTCCATGGAGAAATAAGGAGTAGAAATAGATTAGATTTCTTGTTTTCAAAAGAATAAAATTTTTGTAAAAAGATTTTTCCAATCCAAGTGCACTCTAATGAAGAAAAAATGCTAGATCTGTAGGATTGGGTAGGTAGAAATATTGTTGATGAAAGATCCATTGTTTTTGTGGCTGCTAACCTAATTTCATAGCAAAAGAAGATAATTCAAGGAAAGAAAGGCAGCCCAATGGATGAGGCACTAATCAGCCTCCTAGAGAATGCAAGTCTGAAGTTCTTGATGCCTTCAAGAAGGCACCATCCCCAAGTGGAGCCACTATTAGCCACCTATAAAATTTGTTATACCAAAAGGTGGCTAAATAATTTTTTGGAGCCTTTAAGGAACAAATTTTATTGCAAAAAAGTGTTACCTCTTGAAGACTCTTGAAGGCCTCATGCCTCTGTCCAAAATCTTCCCTACTGTGCCCATTTTACACCCTAGAATTCTACTGATTTCATGAGAAAAGACTGCTGCAAAATCCCTTTTTTCCCCTCCTCCATTAAGAAAACTAACCTCGATTTTCCCCCCTTTTCCTCCATAAAAATCCTCTATTTTTCATGATCCCCCTTCTTCCATTCATGAAAATAATTTTCCATGTTTAAAACTCATTTTTGAACTCTGCCGAAACCCCCAAAACCCATTAAAAACTTGAAAAAAATCATAAAAAATAAGTTTTGTTTACCACAGACTTAAGCCCCCTTGGGCTAAGTCTTAAAACCATTTCCCCTCCATGTGCCCCAGTGCTGGAACCAAGTGCTAAGGGTCCCAAGCGCTTACCGCGTCGGATAAATTCATGGAGTGCATTTGTTATGTTTAAACAAAAACTCCGATGTCGATTAGCCCTGTGTATTATATCCCCCAGTCATATTGCATTTCATATAGACCCTGGCCCCGCAGACGGGCACCAAGCCATATTATAAATATACATCCCACCCCCAAAGCATTAAAACTTTTTATATATTGAAATTTTGGGTTTTCATATATCACCCTGGTCCCCACAGCCACGACAGCAGTCAGCAGTCCCACAGAATCGGTGGTCCCCAACACCTAGTCAGCATACACGTCGGCACCCACACGGCAACGACTGATTGGAGCAGGTCTTGTTTGGTTTCTCGCATAGTCATGAAATCTGGAGCTGAGGAGCTTTATAGGGCGAATTTAATAAACATTTCGGGTCACATTTGGGCTGATGTCAGCAGGCCCCAAATGGACCATGTTAGCCCCCTATAAATTTTTTGACAAGCAAACAGGGGGCTAAAATTTTTTTGAGCCTTCAAGGAATGCATTTCCCTCTGAAAACACATCATCCTTGAAGTCTCCTTGTGCCTTTGTCCTTTGATAAATCCCCTCTGCTGATTTCCATTATAAAGCCTCTCTGATTGCAAAAAAATGTGCTCCCAAAGGCCTACATTTGCCCCTTGTATCCCTGCAAAATATCCCTTTTCAACCCTTTTTCCCTTTGTTAAAGTCCCCCTTTTCACCCCAAAATCCCTCCCCTAATCCTTCTAAAATTTCCCAAAAACCCCCTCTAAACCATACACACACCCCTTGTTTGGCCTATTTTCCCCTTTTTTCCTCTATCGTTACCTAATTCTACACTCAAATTTCATTAAAATGGGCCAAAATCCATTTTCCACCTTATGAGGTATTAGCCCCCTTCAGCTGGCCCCTAAAACCGTCTCCCCCCATGTGAGCCACCCGCCAGCCCGAAAGGCGCTTACTGCAATTATATATCGAGAGCATTCTGGATCGTCGATCTGTGTAGATCGGACGGTTGTCGCGATCCCCACAATGTTCATCGATCGACCCTTTCACCGCTCGTTCATCGCATCTTCGCCATTCATTTACCCGCTGATCTGACGGTCCGGAATCCACCCACCTCAATGGTCCCCACGCCATGGTCACTGTTCAAAATTCGGTGGTTTATATCACACCGCCTTTGAGGGGTGGGCGGTAATTTTCGTTTGGCCAGTGATTCCACTCATCGCATGATGCATGGCACTAGAACTATTTCAAAACCACCCCCCCATTGTGTCTTAACGTTCGGCATTTGGCTTGGTGCGATATGCATATCAACCGTCCGATCTGAAGCCCTCCATCCAATGGTCATCGCACCCCGAAGATGCGCGGAAATTAACCCAAGGAAACCGAACCCCTGGCCCACCATCCATCACCCTCAAATGAATTTTCATCCATCGATCTCCTCCCGAGATTGGACGGTCCAGATTCAATCGCCCTCCGCCATGTCCCCAGTCGCCGATCTCCTCTTGAGATCGGACGGTCCAGATTCAATCGCCCTCCGCCATGTCCCCAGTCATCGATCTCCTCCTGAGATCGGACGGTCTAGATTTAACTGTATGCACCTACCATCGACTGGGTCCTGCCACATCACCATTCCACGTGTTTTGCCACATTTTCCTCTGTACCCCTATATATTTCATTCAAAGGTCAAAATGTTAAGTTTTCGCGTTTAATTTTCTACGCTCCGCCACCTTTTTCCATGAACATTTTCCGCTGTTCGCGACCATTTTCCACCATCATCCTACTATTCCACCATTTCACCAGCCTACATGACCATTCTCATCATCCCCGCTGCATTCACCTGCCCCGTGCATGATTTCTTGACCAGTTTTGTGTGTTTTTCAGGGTTTCGGGCGACAATAAACCGCCATGATTCGCAGTCTCTGTTACAGTGACAGAGAACACAGGAAAGGACCATTTTTCAGAGGCTGAAATCACAAAGAAATCCTAGGAAGGAGCCATGATAGGACTTGCATTAAAATAACAGGGTTTGAACTTTGTAAAACCCCCGAGAGCTATTAAAAGCACAGATTTCACCGACAGAGACAGAAAAGGAGTAGCAGAAAGTTCAAGGCACGTAATTGAAGATTTTGAGCCTTTTTTCATGGATTTAGAAGGCAAAGGCACTAGAATCGAAGACCCCGAGGATCAACCAGAAGGTCCGATGCACAGAAATATAATAGTATCGGCGTTTTCATATCCGCAGTACGTTCTTCCATAAAAGGACACAGTATCCATATTGCTTTTATTCTATGCTGTGTTCCTGGGAAGATTTCCGCCCTGGCAACAATCCTATGCTACCAGTGCATTAGTTATACAGTATGGCAGATCCTAGCATCATCATTCTGCATTTTTTTCAGTACACCAGAGACATACCTGGAGTAAATGGAAACCTGACGAAGACCACTACATCATTCAAACGAGTACCAGAGATAAATGCCCAAAATTTAAACTGAATGGAGCCTCGGCCCTCCTTGCTGTTTCTGAGTTTTAATGTTGCATTTAGTTTTCCATCTACCTTCTCTGCTCCACTCGAGCTATAAGAATCCTCGAGAACATATTTTAAAGGTGGTTGTTCGGTTGTTGCCAATCGCTGTTAGAGGGATTCATTTTGACTGTTAGAACAGTCTTGGGAGAGAGTAGCAGAGTAGTTTGTAATGTAGTAGGCTGGGAGGAGAAGTTGGGATTGTAACATCCATTGAGCTCAGTGTATGTGACTGGTTTTGCATCAATTAATCAAGCACATTTCACAGGATCCTGGTCTATTACTATTGGTGATGTCTTTCTAACTCTTTTTATTACATTTTCATACTGTTTCATTTTCTTCTGGGCTCGCATCAGAATATTGGCATAGGATTTACCCTTGTTAGGTACCCTATGTTTCTGCTCTCCTTGCCTTTAATGTTTTCTTCTAATAGTGAATCTAAGAGTAAATTCATGTGGTTTAACCAGTGTAGCGGATGTTATTGCCTACTAGTTGATGTATGAATTCGGGGTTTGCTGCTTAGTTGTTCTTGTTGGGTTTAAGATGGAAGATTTGGTGACACTGGGGAATAGAGTTAGCCCTATCCACTAGGATCCTTGTGCGACTAGCTGGCCTTTCTAAGATCTCTTGCTGGTGTCAAAGTATTGAAGGTTCAAAGTCCTTCTCTGATATATAGACGCTGGCTCTGTCAAACTTATCTATGTTTTCCCTAGGAGCATGCTAAAGTTGACCTAGAGTTAAATGACCTGTGGTCCGATCTATAAGCTACTCCTTTGTCCCTCCTTTGAGAGTTTCCTATGAGTATGTCTAAGAAGGTCTGGAGTTAAATGACCTATGACCTAATCTATAGACATAAATTTGGTTTCTTTCCTTCTTTCACTTTCAATCCTTAATGTTCCATCCCACCATCTATCTAAAAATATCCTTTAGTGTAGATCACTTGCCCTCTGAAAGCATGGGCTAATTGTTGCAATTAATTCCCTTTCATGACTCCATAGCCCAATGGATGGCACTTTCTTGACCTATCCTCTTTGCTGAAGCATCCTGCTATTTTGTTCCTTTCCTCCCTTACTTTCTCAGTCTATGATCTCATGACCAACCTAGCAACCAACCAACCAAATCATTTTAAAACCCCCTTTTTGCTTCATACCTAGCCTAACATCTCATTTTGAGCTTTCAAAGATACATCATTCTTTGTTTTATTGGAGAGATCCATCTCCGGGTCTAGGAGGGCTAGATCCTAGGGCCCCAAAGTGGTTTGATGTTGTCTTATTTTTTGGTATTGCCAAATCTGCCAAAACATAGGAACCCCAACATAATGGAGACTCCACTGGGAAAGAGACCAAAAGCTTGATTTGGTAAATCACTGTGGTGGACCGTAAAATTGTAAATCATCCACCTAGCGACTCCACAATTCCGGAATGATTAAAGGACTCCACTGGCGATCAGTAGGCCGCTGATTATTTTTGTGTTCACAAGACTGCAGTGGGAGACCATGTCAGAGTACAACATCATCCATGCCAAAGACCAAGTCACTTCATTAATGGAAGACCCTAAACGGTTTGCAGAAATGTTTCCAGATTTCATAGCAGTGTGTCGTGATACAATTTCTAGTGACTTGGCAGAATTGAAGGTGGAGGACCTTCCAAGGGCTATTCTTCTCAACTCAAAATTCAATCCTGTGCTTAAGAAATTTTTTCTAGAGTTGGTGGTTGAAAGGTATGAATCTGAGATTGAACTTCTGAACTCACAAGAGAAATCATACCAGTTCAGAGACCCCAGAGCATTTTTGGAACGTCTCCCTCCTCCTAAAAAAGAAGAAATTCCACTTCTTTTTGATGTGCAAGAAGAAAATGAATGGGCTTTCAAGAGCCACTTTGAGGATGTAGTGGAAGTAGCAATAGTCAAAGCTGCCCAGGATACAGATAGCCTACCAGTCATGGAAGGCCTAAAAGAAGAACTTGTACATCATGTGTTCATTGATCTTGTGGCAGAATATATGGAGGCCCTAATTTGCTCAAATACTCCAGCATTGATCTTTAACACGGGCCAGATTCATCAGGAGTGGTCACTACTGATGGTGACCTCAGTTTTGAAGAACTACACGCAGGGCACCTTGTGGTTATCTCTGGCAGGTAGTCAATGCTCATATCCTTTTTTGCTACTGCTTGACTGGCTGCATTGGCATTATTCTATCACCTAGAACATCAGAGATTTCCAAGTAGAGTAGGGTAGGTAGGAAAAGCTCAATAAAGCTCAGCTTGTGAGCATGTATTTAGTTGTTTTAATTTCTGCAAAGTCCAGCAAGTCAGACAGTCTAATCCTGGCTTGACTATTTTCAATTTCCGTCTTAGAATGTAGAGAAGAAGTCTGCTAGACAGTTTAATCCTAGCAGATATTAGATTAGGTAGAGAAACTATGAGACCAACAGTCTAATCTGGTCTGATGGAGTAATAAGGGTAGAAATAGAATAGGTTTATTTTCTGTTTATAAAAATAAATGATGTAAACGGTCTGCTAGTCCAAATGCACCCTGGAAGGAAAAAATGCTAGGATTGTAGGATGGGTAGGTAGATTGTTTGAGAATTTTTCTGCTGATTTGATGTTTTCACAATTTGTGGTAGCTGATCCAAGAAATAAAATAGATGATTCAAGTACCAGGCATCTGGCCTACACCAATGATCATTTCTGAATTCTTGACTCCTTCAAGAAGAATCCATCCCCATGTGGAGCCACTCTTAGCCCCCTATAAATTTTTTGACAAGAAAAAAGGGGGCTAAAATGTTTTTGAGCCTTCAAGGAATGCATTTCCCTCTGAAAAAAAATCATCCTTGAAGTCTCCTTGTGCCTTTTTCCTTTGATAAATCCCCTCTGCTGATCTCCATTATAAAGCCTCTCTGATTGCAAAAAATTGTGCTCCCAGAGGCCTACATTTGCCCCTTGTATCCCTGCAAAATATCCCTTTTCAACCCTTTTTCCCTTTGTTAAAGTCCCCCTTTTCACCCCAAAATCCCTCCCCTAATCCTTCTAAACTTTCCAAAAAACCCCCTCTAAACCATACACACACCCCTTGTTTGGCCTATTTTCCCCTTTTTTCCTCTATCGTTACCTAATTCTGCCCTCAAATTTCATTAAAATGGGCCAAAATCCATTTTCCACCTTATGAGGTCTTAGCCCCCTTCGGCTGGCCCCTAAAACCATCTCCCCCCATGTGATCTGGGCGCTAGAGCCACCCGCCAGCCCGAAAGGCGCTTACCGCAATTATATATCGGGAGCGTTCTGGATCGTCGATCTGTGTAGATCGGACGGTTGTCGTGATCCCCACAATGTTCATTGTTCGACCATTTCACCGCTCGTTCATCGCATCTCCGCCGTTCATTTACCCGCTGATCCGACAGTCCGGAATCCACCCACCTTGGTGGTCCCCACACCACGGTCACTGTTCAAAATTTGGCAGTTTCTATCGCACCGCCTTTGAGGGGTGGGTGGTAATTTTTGTTTGGCCAACGATTCCACTCATCACACGGTGTGTGGCATCGACACTGTTTCAAAACCTCCCCCCCATTGCGCGTTAACGTTCAGCATTTGACCCGGCGCGATATGTATATCAACCGACCTATCTGAAGCCATCCATCCAACGGTCATCGCACCCCGAAGATACGTGGAAATTAACCCAAGGCAACCGTACCCCTGGCCCACCATCCATCGCCCTCCGATGCATTTTTAGCCATCAATATCCTCCCGAGATCAGACGGTCCAGATTCGATCGCCCTCCGCCATGTCCCCAGCCGTCGATCTCCTCCTGAGATCGAACGGTCCAGATTCAATCGCCCTCCGCCATGTCCCCAGCTGTCGATCTCCTCCTAAGATCGGACGGTCCAGATTTAACTGCATGCACCTGCCATCGACTGGGTCCTGCCACGTCACCATTCCACGTGTTTTTCCATGTTTTCCTCTGTCCCCCTATATATTTCATTCAAAGGTCAAAATGTTAAGTTTTCGCGTTTAATTTTCTACGCTCTGCCACCTTTCTCCATGAACATTTTCTGCTATTCGCGACCATTTTCCACCATCATCCTGCTATTCCGCCATTTTACTAGTCTTCATGACCATTCTCATCGTCCCCGCTGCATTCACCCACCCTGTGCATGATTTCTTGACCAGTTTTGTGTGTTTTGCAGGGTTTCGGGCGGCAATAAACCGCCATGATTTGTAGTCTCTGTCACAGTGACAGAGAACACAAGAAAGGACCATTTTTCAGAGGCCGAAATCATGACGAAATCCTAGGAAGGAGCCATGACAGGACTTTCATTAAAAGAATAGGGTTTGAACTTTGTAAAACCCCCAGAGCTATTAAAAGCGCAGATTTCACCGACAGAGACAGAAAAGGAGCAGCAGAAAGTTCAAGGCACGTAATTGAAGATTTTGAGCCTTTTTTCAGGGATTTAGAAGGAAAAGGCACCAAAATCGAAAACCTCGAGGATCAATCAGAAGGTCTGATGCATAGAAATATAATAGTATCAGGGTTTTCATATCAACAGTACGTTCTTCCATAAAAGGACACAGTATCCATATTGCTTTTATTCTATGTCGTGTTCCTGAGAAGATTTCCTCCCTGACAACAGTCCTATGCTACCAGTGCATTAGTTATACAGTATGGCAGACCCTAGCTTCATTGTTCTGCATTTTTTTCAGTACACCAGAGACATACCTGGAGTAAATGTAAACCTGACGAAGACCACTCCATCATTCAAACGAGTACCAGAGATAAATGCCCAGAATTTAAACTGAATGGAGCCTCGGCCCTCCTTGTTGTTTCTGAGTTTTAATGCTGCATTTAGTTTTCCATCTACCTTCTCTGCTCCACTCGAGCTATAAGAATCCTTGAGAACATATTGTAAAGGTGGTTGTTCGGTTGTTGGCGATCGCTGTTAGAGGGATTCATTTTGACTGTTAGAACAGTCTTTGGAGAGAGTAGCAGAATATTTTGTAATGTAGTAGGCTGGGAGGAGAAGTTAGGATTGTAACAGCCATTGAGCTCAGTGTATGTGACTGGTTTTGCATCAATTAATCAAGCACATTTCACAAGATTCTGGTCTATTACTATTGGTGATGTCTTTCTAACTCTTTTTATTACACTTTCTTACTGTTTCATTTTCTTCTGGGCTCGCATCAGAATATTGGCATAGGATTTACCCTTGTTAGGTACCCTATGTTTCTGCTCTCCTTGCCTTTAATGTTTTCTTCTAATAGTGAATCTAAGAGTAAATTCATGTGGTTTAACCAGTGTAGCGGATGTTATTGCCTACTAGTTGATGTATGAATTCGGGGTTTGCTGCTTAGTTGTTCTTGTTGGGTTTAAGATGGAAGATTTGGTGACACTAGGGAATAGAGTTAGCCCTATCCACTAGGATCCTTGTGCGACCAGCTGGCCTTTCTAAGATCTCTTGCTGGTGTCAAAGTATTGAAGGTTCAAAGTCCTTCTCTGATATATAGACGCTGGCTCTGTCAAACTTATCTATGTTTTCCCTAGGAGCATGCTAAAGCTGACCTAGAGTTAAATGACCTGTGGTCCGATCTATAAGCTACTCCTTTGTCCCTCCTTTGAGAGTTTCCTATGAGTATGTCTAAGAAGGTCTGGAGTTAAATGACCTATGACCTAATCTATAGACATAAATTTGGTTGCTTTCCAAGCTGACCTAATCTATAAGCTGTGCCTTTGTCCCTCCTTTGAGAGTTGCCTATGAGTATGTCCAATTAGGTCTGGAGTTAAATGACCTCTGACCTGATCTATAGATAGAAATTGGGTTGCTTTCCTTCTTTCACTTTCAATCCTTAATGTTCCATCCCACCATCTATCTAAAAATATCCTTTAGTGTAGATGACTTGCCCTTTGAAAGCCTGGGCTAATTGTTGCAAGTAATTCCCTTTCATGACTCCATAGCCCAATGGATGGCACTTTCTTGACCTATCCTCTTTGCTGAAGCATCTTGTTGTTTTGTTCCTTTCCTCCCATTACTTTCTCAGTCTATGATCTCATGACCAACCCAGCAACCAACCAACCAAATCATTTTAAAACCCTCTTTGTGCTTCATACCTAGCCTAACATCTCATTTTGAGCTTTCAAAGATACATCATTCTTTGTTTTATTGGAGAGATCCCTCTCCGGGTCCAGGAGGGCTAGATCCTAGGGCCCCAAAGTGGTTTGATGTTGTCTTATCTTTTTTTATTGCCAAATCTGCCAAAACATAGGAACCCCAACAGACCCGTGGAGCTTTATAAAGCGGATTTCATAAAAATTTCAGGTCACAAACACCCTAACATCAGCATGCCCCAAACGGACCCGGGGATCTTTATAAAGCGGATTTCATAAAAAATTTAGGTCACAAACACCCTAACGTCGGCAGGCCCCAAACAGACCCGGGCAGCTTTATAAAGCAGATTTCATAAAATTTCGGGTCACAAACACCTTGACGTCAGTGGACTCCTTTTGCGACCTGAAATGGTTTACGCAGCTTGGTTTTATCGGGAGCTTTGAAGTCCGGCTATATTCCTCTCGAGGCCAACTTTTATTTTTCATTCATTTCTTCTTTCGCCAAAGGTTTAAAACCTTATTTCTTTGCATTTTCAGCATATCCCTGTAATGTGACCATTTCCATTGTGATTTCTCCCGATTATTCCTAATCGTCGATCTCTGCGCGATCGACAGATCTAACTTATTTTCTTCCTCCACTCTCCTTTTGACCTCCTCTAATAAATCTTCTTCGTTGAATGATGCCATCCAACGGCCATGCTCCCTCTCTACAACCTTTGTCATAGTAAAACCCAAAAACGCAGGATTTTATAATATAGTTTTGTATTGTGTAGGTGTTTGAATGTTTTTCCATTATACTGAAGAAAAAGCCGAAGGCTGGGAAATGACGATTCTCACACCTTCGATTCATTAAAAGGAAGCCATCCATGGGTCCAAATTCCACGTCTCGTCAATGCTTCATGGGCATTGATGCCTCGCAATCCCTGCGCAGCACTGCACACCAACAAAACACAGTGAATAAATCACAAACAAAAACTATCATTGTCAAAGACAGAACGCACCAAAATGGAAGATTGAAGACAAATTTATGAGGATTACGGCTAAGATTGATTATCAAAAGCCTAATCCTCCAAATTAAAACAAAGTTTAAAGAAAATCATAAGTGTTTATCAAACCAAAGGCCTCCACCACCACATCTGAGGCAAATTGATTCCTCCCAGCTACCACAGTGCTACCTGTGCCTCAAGGCATTCAAACACAGGTCGAAGTTATTGATCAAGATCAGATATTTGCCTCAGTGCAGCCAGAGAGTTAATTCTGCAAATAAACTTAATGACAAAATATCAGCAGAGTTACTTTAACATAACACAGAGCCTCAAAAGTCAATAAGAGCTCCCACCGAGCTTAATTTTAAATGAAAAACATTAATATAGACAGAAACATCTGTGAACTTCTTCATCGAGCCCCACAAAGGCTGAGAAGTCATAGACTGTATTAATTATCTTTGGAAATATTTTATCAGATCTCACCTCCTCATTCTTCTATAAATACTACTGGAGAAGATGAGAAAGGGGTTGGTTGATTGGCTGGTTGACCACTAGTTGTAATACTGAAACTCTCTGAAATAATACATAGTTTGTTGAAGTTGAAGAAGAAATTGAAGTCTTGGAAGCCTTGAGGATGTTGTTGCATGCTTATTCTTGAGAAGGCTCTATCATTGGATCCATGAGCTTGGTTGTTGGTGAAGTATTCTGAACTTTTCATGTTTTCTCTTGTTTTCATTTTGTTCCATAATTTCTTACTACAGTAGGTTGAAAGTTTTAAGCTAATAAATGACTCCTGGAAGCACCTTAGACCTGTTCATCCTTCACTGTTTCATGTTTTCTTCTGCTGAAGTATTTTAGAGTCTTTAATCTCTCCCTTTAGTCTTCAAGCTTGTTGATTTCCTTAATAGCTCGAGTAGTTGGTTTCAGCATGATTTATGGTTTTCCCTGCTTGTCTGCTGCCACTCAAAGGTTGTCATTGAAATCTCCCTTTGAATTTTCCTTGTTTACAGTGAGCCAAGGAGGTATGTTCTGATCTTGACCCTTGTCCTCGCTTAAACAGTGGCTTAAAGGTCTTTATAGTTGTGATCATAGATGTATTTAGGTGTTCCCTCTTCTATGACCATAATTATCAGTGAAAATTTATGTTTTATAAGTCATTTGAAATAAAATATTTGAGGAAATAGGGTGTTCCCCAAATCTTAGATTTCATTTTAAAAGTTGTTTTGAAGTCATTATTTGCCTAAAAGTGTGATTTCTAGAATTCATGGTTAGCCCTGTCTATCAAATAGCTCTTTATTGTTCAAATTGTGGTTTCAAATTCCCTTTGTTGAGAATTAAATTTCTCTTTCCAAATCATTGATGTCCATCTCATTCCAAAACCAAAGGATCCTGCGACCTAGTTAGATTTTCCCTCTGATATCCCATATCCATTGATAAGTCTGTCATGACCTCTTTTTGACTCTATTTCCTAATGAAGCTAATACTTCCTCTTTCTACCTACCTTTCCTAGACCTTTCATATTATTCTGTATCAATTCAACCAAACAAACAATCAAACACCTACACTTAATAACTAGTCTAAAAACCAATATCCAAAGCACACAAGATAAACCTTTGCTAAAACAAATAATTTGAGAGATCCCTCTCTGAGAACAGGAGGACTAGATCCTGGAACTCTAAAGATTGGTTCTAATGTTGCCTTGTCTTTTGATCTGCCAAACTATCAAAACAAGGGACACCAACACTCACCATGAGGGTCGAAATCATGAGGAATTCGCCTCACTATCGGAGACATGCCCATGCGTCTCTCTAGGCTGACATCTACGAATTCATGGATTTAAAGTCAGAACATACATAAACAAAAAAAATTCTTAATACTCATGAAAATTAAAAATGATTCTTACCCAAATCTTCGTCCCAATCCTCTCCCTCTGAGAGTAGGAGGTCCAAATCACCAGTAAAATCTGTACCAGAGTAGGGCCAGTCCTCCACAACGATCAACTCTCAATGAATCCAATCAAAGAACTCTGGTCTCCAGGACATCTATTGACCACCCCTTGCCCTTGGCATCAGAGCCACCCATCGGGCCATCCGTGGTTCTCTCGCTGGTGGTGTCGGGACTATGACCTCCTAACGTTGAAATATTGGTAGTCATTCGAGGAAGAACGATACCAAGATAGAGCCATAAAAAAACTGCTTCAATTTGGTCTTCTTGAATTTTGTTAGCTGGTGTTTCATGTTTATTGTCACAGCCTCTGCCTAGTTATAGATGGTTAGTGACAATCAGTCGATAGAAAGAAGCAACTGTGTTTTTTTGCTTCATGTGGTGCTTGTGATCCTGTAGCTCGTGTGATGGTATGCATCAGTACTGTTAGTGCTAGGTCTGGGATAGTTTGGAGGTCAACTTTCCTACTCCCTGTTCCCTTCCATGCCCCTGGACATACTCTGTCCATCACCATGGACATGCTCTCCATGCAAGGTTGGGTACTAGTTAGGATTGTTTTTGCTCTCCTTCGCGACAAAGTTGTGATAAAATAGATGTCAGAAACATAAATCTGAAGTTCCTGATCTCGAAGGATGAAATTTTCCTGGTTCTCATCCCATATACTGATCAAATATTGTAACAGCTCTAGTTGAGCATGGAGATACGGTTTCAAGAATAACTTCTTCATTCCATATTCCCTGAGAGCTTCCATGCATCTCTCATTTTCTATGGCAATCTCATCTTCTTCGCTGTGTTCTCGTTCTTTCCACTCTATCACCATTTTGCTGCTTTTTACCTGTAAACACATTCATATGAGTGATATTAGCCTTTTGGGAGCTTTGATTTGTGATTAAATGGGGTTTGCGTCTTACATTATGCACAAAAAATGGTTACTTTCGTTGGTGTGACTGTTTCCCAAACAGTCGCGCCAATGGGCGCACCCTAGTACAAAAAACTAGGTGGTTGGCACGACTCCGTGCCTAAAACCCGCGCCAACCGCCATGCCCTAATTTTCATACTTCCTCCCCCAGATTTTAGAATTAGAAGTTGCAAGTAGTAAGAAATGCCTCAAAATGAAGGGAAAGATCTCGACTCTTACCTAGAACTGACGGATTTGAGATTGATCTACTGGATTGTCCGCTATCGTCGCCACCAAATCACATAGTAAAATGGGTAACTATTTGCTCCACAAGAGGTAAAAAGTGAAAGTAATTGTTTCTTACCATTTTTGGAATTTTATAACTTTTTACAAACCTAATTAGGTTTTAAGACATGTTTTTCGATTATTTTATTATATTATTTTTCGAAAAAATGGATTTTAGACATTTCTCTTGTGCGGCAATAGGTTTTTTAGGACATAGTGATGAAGTAACGAGTTAAATTTTATACTTTTTTGGACTCGGTAAAAACACGAAAAAGTCACTACTGGAGTCATATTTCAGCTCTTTTATGACTCTCTAAAACTAAAAATATTTCCGAGACTCTTGTCGTTTTGAACTCGTTAAATGGCTGCGAAACTATATCTACCCAGTATACGTTTACCCCTTTTTCAGGCTGGGATAGATTATTTACGAAAAAGGGATACCTTGGCCTATTATGACTAAGAGGTTCTTTCAGATATTTTTTTCTACCTTTTCGGATCTGAGAGTCTATTTAAGAAAAGGGCCATGATGGATTTTTATTTTCTACCTTCTTTTCAAACTCTCTAAACATGAAAAGATGTTGAGTTCTCCCTTTGTCAGACTCGTTAAACCCTGATGACATTGGATTTCATCACCATGACATTACTCAAGTTCCTCCTTCCTAGGGCTCGTAAAATGTACTAGGATGGATTTGTCAAAAGGAAAAACTTACAGCACAAGCATATTCTATCCCCTTCAAGATTTTTTTAAAAAATAATTGGGGTACTCGCTAGAAATGGTGGGGGAAAATGTAACCAAGTTTTATTTATGTTGGCAGTATTTCGTTCCTGAACATGGCACTTGTCTGCATTCGTGTCGGGTTGGGGACATCTCATTTCGTCATTTTTTCCTCCATGGGTTTGGGTAATCTCTTTTGACCTCTCATCTGCTCTTTTCCACATCGTCATGACTTCAAATCATTTGATGTTAAATACTGCTAAATCCAATGTCGTGCTGCTGATATGTTCAAGAGAAGTTTGCCTCTATAGTTTTCAACCTCCCTCTAATTCTCTGTTGGTCCTGATTCACTACTATCATGTTCCTTTATCTCATATTGATGATGTGGGAAACATTATTTCCCACCTTCGATGAGGTCACTTCCTGTCGACTTCAACTCATTATCCAGGAATTTGATCGAGAGACTCTATTATGGTACCTTAGAGCCTGCATGCCTTAATGGCAGGTTTTTCGCATTCAACGCAAGGTCCACATCATTGGCCTTCGATCGAGTGATTATGCGGATGTTAGACACCAAATCACTATTCACATTCCATGGATTGTACCATTTTTACCTTAAGAGACATTGTCATTATTGGTGGTTTCTCTTGTGCTTGTTAATAGCTTTCATCATTGGTTGATAATCAGGCAATTTTCTTGCATGTTTGACTTCAGCTCATATATTGGCATGCCTAAAATTGTACTTGTTCGGGTCAAGATGGAGTGCAAGACCCTAGATTTTTTCTGGTATAGTCCAGGCTGTGGATTTTGGTGGATTTTTATAACTTATTACATGACTCTTTTGATTGGATGGCTGCAACCATACCTAAGTCTATTTTTTGATCCTTGTTGTTGGATGGCTGTGTCCATACCTCGGATCTCAGTTTTATATATACTCTATTATGGATGGTTGCACCCATGCCACATGTTCATGTATCATAGATATTAGTTGTATTTGTAATTGCAAGTTTTCTGACAGCGGTGTTTGGTTCAAACACATTCTCGTAAACCATTTCGCCCCTCCCTCTCCCTTGTACCTCATGCTTTAGGGGGAATCTGTTACACAAAATTTTTTCACCATCCATACAATCCCCATCTCGCCCATTGGAGGGTCATTTCTATGACTTATAAGAAGTGTCATGCTTTGAAAGTACCATCATGGCATTCCTTTGCATGAGAGTAACATTCCTCCTGTTGAAAGTGTTGGAAATACTAAGAGGGGGGGTGAATTAGTATTCCTTTCAATTATAGCATTAGTTAATCTTAAATTATTATCAGTGTTTGTACAATGATAGCAGTAAACAAAAGGAACGCAAATGCACACATTTTTTAAGGTGGAAACCCACTCCGGGACAAAAACCACCTAATGCTTTTCTAATAATTCTGTAATATTCAACTCCAATTCAAAATAAAGCTCCAACTTCCTAGAATCTAGAAAAGCATTCTTCTCCAAATCCCACTGGATGGATGCTCCAATGCCTATGATTCTTTAGTAGTCAACTGAATAGATGCCCCAACACCCAATGAGCTACAACTCACCCTAGCACCACCCTAGCACCCTGTAGAAGAATAAAAGAAGAATGGACTCCCGTACTAGGGAAAATGGTCCACTTTAAAATGATATAGAATGATGTAGAATAATAAGACACACTAGACCATAACCCCAACTATGACACAACCACCTAATGATGATCCTAGACCACCCGACACTGCCTCTTCAACTCTTGGCAAATAGACACTAGTACAATTTGTACAATAATGTATTTACAATGATTTAGTACAATGATACCTTTACAATGATTGTATGCAATGTTGCCCACTTGAAGACTTCATGTGATGAAATTATTACTGCTGTTATGCACCTTTCTTTCTGCTCTTGTCATGCTACCCTTTGCTACACCTTGCTTTTCTTTGCTTCCCTAGAAATTCTGGTCCTTTGCAACCCTTGACAACACATGATCTAGCTTTTTCTTTTCCTTATAGTAGCTCGATATTTAATCTGGTGTATCTTTGTTATTTGAGATTCCCAATATCTGATTTTTGGTCCTGTAGTAGTACTCTGACTCATCTTTCCAATGCCACAATTCTAACCCAATTTGGATTCTTCAAGGGATATTTATACCCAATATCTCACAATGCCCTAATTATGGACAGTTTCAGCAGAGCGAACTTGTACGGAGTGCCACGTGTGACTATTTTTTCATTTGGATCTAAAAATGATAGAATGAAAACTAAAGTCTGGCACTATCTACCACTTTTTACATAATTCCAATATGATACTCAGAGAGAGATTTATGACAATTTTACCAAGGTCACTTCTTTGAGATGAATTTCAGGAGCCTGCAAAAACCCTGACTTCAACAGATCATATCTCCAAAAATATTGCGCACCTTGATTTGAAATTTTCACAGCAGCTTCCTTAGTATTTTGGCTTCGCCTCATAAACATTTCAGATTCTGAACCTTCATAGAAAAAAATTTAGAGCGAAAATTCCATGATGACCTGTTTTAGATAGCGAAATCCCTTGCATAAGGAGGAAATGAGGATCACAATTTATATAGATGCTTAGGTTGAGAGGGGCTTCAACAAGTGAAGGTGGGATAAATTTTGGGAGCTTAAAAAATATTAATTATGACTTTTCAATGACCCATGCCACAACCCTATGGGGTTTTAGCCCACTAACTAGGGGTATAAACTTCAAACATGAATATCTCTCAAACCGTGAAGAATTACGTGGCGTGCCATATATAAATGAAAACATCTCGACAAGTAGAAACCATAAAAAGAATTCTTGAACCATAATATAGTAATTTGGTAGGTCAAAATTCCCATGCAATATTGGTTTAGCCCTTGGTGCTGCTTGGGTTGACATCAATGACAACCGATGATCAAAAATCTCCCCCTTTGGCATTGATGGAAACACAAGTACTCCCCCTGTGATCATGACACCTCTTCTTACAACATTCTCTCCCCCTTTGACATCAATGGCAAAGGGTAACTCCCCCTGAAACACAACCATCCTGCGGACCTGTACACACTTCCACTCCCCTTGACACACAACCATCCTGCAGACCTGTAATCTAATGAGAAATTGGGAGAATCCCAAGCTTATGAAGAAGATATTCAAATGCTTCATGAGGTAAAGGTTTAGTGAAGATATCAACAATTTATTCTTTTGTACAAACATACTCAAGTTTGATATTCTTTTCAGTGACTTGTTCTCTAACAAAATAATATTTGATCGGAATGTGTTTTGTTTTTGAATGCATGACAAGATTATTGGAGATGCTGATGGCACTAGTGTTGTCACAGAATATGGGAATAGGCTCACTGAATTGTACTTGAAGATCTTGAAAAGTTTGTTTCATCCAAAGGACTTGAGTACAACATGATGCTATTGCAATGTATTCTACTTCCGCTGTAGATAACGAGATTGAGGTTTGATTTTTTCTCAACCATGATACGAGACAACCACCTAGATAGAATGTTGCTCCACTAGTACTCTTACGATCATCAACACTTCCTGCCCAATCTACATCTATAAAGGCTTGAATAATGAGATTGTTACCCTTGGGATGCCACAAGCCATATTCTTCTGTGCCCTTTAGATATCGAAGAATTCTTTGACGACAATAACATGTGATTTTTTTGGTGCTACTTAGAATCTTTCTACTTGTCCAACTGCTACCATAACATCTGGCCGAGAGGCTGTTACATATAGAAGACTAACAATCATAGATATGTACAACCTCTTATCCAAATCCTTAGATGAGTCGTCTATGCTCAATTTGCAACCTGTTACCATCAGAGTAAGGACAGGTTTGCAATCTTCCATTTTGAATTTCTTGAGCATTTCCTTGATGTACTTGGCTTGACATATAAATATTCCTTTCTCTTGCAGAGATATTTGAAGCCCTAAGAAGTATGTCAGCTCACCAAGTAAAGACATCTCGAACTCACTTTGCATCTTTGTAGAAAATTTCTTACTTATTCGATCATCATTTCTACCAAATATTGTATCATCCACATATACCTCAACGATTGTTAAATTATCTTTATCTATTTGTACATAAATATTGCTATCAACAGTGCCTTTCTTGAACCCTTGTTGACGTAGATATCCATCAAGACGAGCATACCATGCTCTGGGAGCCTACTTGAGACCATATAGAACCTTCTTTAACCTGCAAACATAATCTTCTTTTTCTAATAGTTGAAAACCTTCAAGTTGTTCGATGTAAACTTCTTCTTCTAATTCTCCATTCAGAAATGCTAACTTAACATCCATTTGGTAGACTTTGATTTTTCTTGAACATGCATAGGCAAGAAACATTCGGATGGCTTCCATTCTGGCAGCTGGTGCAAATTTTTCATCGAAATCAATTCCTTCCACTTGTGCATAGCCTTTGCAAACCAATCTTGCTTTGTTTCTGGTAACCTGCCCATCTTCATTCAATTTGTTCCCGAACACCCATTTAGTCCCAATGACATTTTTATCTTTTGGTCATGGAACTAATTCCCATGTGTTATTCTTCTCAATTTGATCCAATTCTTCATTCATAGCTACTACCCAATGTTCATTCTAGCTGGCTTCCTCAAAACTACTAGGCTCAAAGGTTGCTAGAAAAGCAATGTGAGCTTGTTGTGATGAACGAAGCTATCGACCTTCATTTATGTCACCAATGATTTGATTTGATGGATGGTTCTTTTGAATCCACTCTTTTGTTCTCCTTGGAGGAGCTTCTTGTTGTTTTTCTGGTATATCTTGATGATCATTGTTTACTTCTTCCTCGTTGATAGTTTCTTCTTGTTCTACAATTTTATCTGTGTCTTTTTCAGCCTCTATCTCAAGTTTCAAAGATTCTAGATCCTCATCATTACTCGCTAGAACACCATCTTCGTCAAATGTAACATTTATGCTCTCCACTATCTATTTTCGTCTTAGATTATAGCATTTATAGGCCTTTCTTTTGCATGAGTAACCAACAAAGATACCTTCATCAACACGTAATTCAAACTTACCCAAATTTTGATCTTCTCTTTTGATATAACATTTGCTTCCGAAGATTCTGAAATATATTACATTAGCTGGTTTTCCTTTCCATAATTCATATGGAGTCTTGTTGCAATTATTTCTGAGAAGACTTCGGTTGATAATGAAGACTGCCGTATCAATTGCTTGAACCCAGAATTTTTCATCCAATTTTGAGTCCTTCAACATTGTTCTACCCATTTCCTATACAGTTCTATTCTTTCTTTCAACAACTCCATTTTGCTGAGGTGTTCATGCTATTGAAAATTTCCTTTTTATTCCATTTTCGTCACAGTATTGCTGAAATAATTTGGAAGTGAATTATCCACCATTATCTGATCTTAAACACTTTATTTTCAAATCAGTTTCATTTTCAACCAACTCCTTGTAGATCTTAAAGCACTCAAATGCTTCAAATTTTTTCTTTAGGAAACTGACGGCTGTCATCCTGGTATAGTCATCTATCATTAACATGAAATATAATTCTCCATCTAAGCCTTTTGTTCTCACAAGACCACATAGATCAGTATGTATCAATTCCAATGGATGTGATGAAAAGTGTTCTTTTGTTTTAAATTGGACTTTTTTCTGCTTGCCATGCCGACATGCCTCACATAGTGTGTTGGAAGGTTTTGAGATTTTCGGAATTTCTCGTACTGCTTCCTTTTTGCTTATCCTGACAAGATTGTCAAAGTTTATGTGACCCATTCGTTTGTGCCATAACCAAATTTCATCTTCTTTAGCTAGTAGACATGCTTTAGTTGCTTCATCCAGAACATATATGTCATTTGGAGCTCGACTTGCTGTAGCCACAATTTTACCATACCTACCTTTCCTGATTTCACATTTTGTGGAGTTGAATAGCATTGTGTGTCCTTGATCACACATTTTTCCAACACTGAGCAGATTTTGATTCATGTTTTCAACCAATAGAACATTCTTGGCTAGAACATCTTTGCTTCCGAGAGTGACGGCACCTGATCCTATAACATTTGAAGATCCATCATTCCGAAGGATACGGTTCCATCCTTCTTCTCTTTCAGAGATACAAATTTCTTTCTATCTCTAATCATATGCGTTGAGCAACCACTATCAACATACCACACATCTTTGTTGTTTTGAGCCTTGAGAGTGAGAGCACAATTATCAGTCTTCTTCTTCTTCCATGTTCGTTCCTTCTGTGGCTTCGAAGATTCTTTTCGAGGATTTTCAAGTCTGCAATCTCTGGCTATGTGTCCAAAGTTTCGACATTTGTAACATTCCATATTATTTCTTAAATGTTTAAATCTATTGATGTTTCGTTGAGCCCTGGGAGGTTCATATTTGACAGATCTCCTGGAATTGTATTGGTTCCTAGGGTACGTGCGACATTCTACAGCTTTATGACCAAATTTTCCACATGAATAACAATAGCCATGAAAAATATGTTGGTACTTGGATGAAAATCTTCGTCGAGGAATCGTCTTCCAAGGATGTGCTTGTGAATCTTGTCCAATGAAGTCTTCATGTATGTCAGATCTCATAGGTTCATTGTATTTTGTTGTAGAAGGTCCTGCTTCTTCTTCTTTGTAATCGAGGCCAGTTTTGTTGTTGTAAGATCGTTGATTTTTGATGAGTTTTTCCAATTCCCTTGAGCTGTTGGCATAGTTTTGGACAATTTTTCCCTTCTTCACTTACTTACGCAGCGAGAATACTTCGGCTTCTAATGCTCCCTTTTCTTGGTTGCTTTCTTCCAACTTCTTTTGAAGTGACTCTTCAATACATTTGTGTTATTCAACCTCAATTTTGAGACCTTGAACTTGTTCTTCAAGAGTGTTGGAACAGATCTTCTCAGCATTGAGCTCTTTTATAAGCTTGATTGCCTCCTCATAAAATTATTCTATGGTCAACCCTTCTTCTTCATTGTTTGATACTTCTTGTTTATTGTGCTTGGCCATAAACAATACTTTCTCATTGGCTTCTTCTTTGCTGTCACTTTCTTCATCGGATGATGAGCTATCTTCTTTAGAGAGAAATTTCCTTTTGGATCCTTTCTTTTTGCCTTGCTTGTTGAATTTCTTAAAGCCTTTATTTCCTTTTGAGTTGCCATCACTTTTGTTTGGACATTTTGCTACGAAATGCCCAACCTCACCACAATCGAAACATATCAATGGAAGTTTACCTTTGAATTTTCCCTTACCAGGTTTTAGTTTTCTTGTAAAGTAAGCATATTCTTCATCTAAAAGACCTTCTCCATCATCTCCCTTTTCTTCACACTTGCAGGTGCATGTCATTTCAATTGAAGGTTGTTTGTCCTTATTGGTTTGCTTAGATGCAACGAATGCAGTTTCTAGATTTGAAGTACCCTTTTCTTCATCAAGTCTCATTTCATATGCTATGAGAACTCCATGTAATTCTTCCTTGCTGAGTTTGTCCAAATTTTCACTGTATTCTAAGACCGATACCTTTGGGTTGAATCTCCCTGGTAACGTTCTAAGAATCTTCCATATAATAGTCTTCTCGTCAACTGGCTCTCCCAATCCTTCCATAGTATTGGTTATTTCATCAACGTATTGAAAGTATGCAGCAATGTTGCAATCTTCTTTCATTCTGAGTTGCTCAAATTTTGCTCTATATATTTGAAGCTTTGCTTCTTTGACATTTGAGTCACTTGCATATATATTCTCAAGCTTGTCCCATACATTTTTGGCAGTTTTACAACCCAACACCTTATGATAAGAAAATTCAATAAGTCCACTGATAATAATATTCTTTTCTTTTGCATCATTTACCAAATTCTTCTTACCTTGTTCATCCGCGGTTGATGTAAATCCATTTTGAACAGTGTCCCATACTTCGTAACCTTGCGCCAAGAGATAGACCTCCATTCTTCCTTTTCAGAGTGCATAATTATTTTCATTGAAAAGAGGTACACCATTCTTGGTATGCTCCATGACCTCCTTCCATCTATTAAACTACTATTGAAGGAACCAAGCTCTGATTCCAATTGTTGGAAACACTGAGAGGGGGGGTGAATCAGTATTCCTTTCAATTAGAGCATTAGTTAATCTTAAATTATTATTAGTGTTTGTACAATGATAGTAGTAAACAAAAGGAACACAAATGCACACATTTTTTAAGGTGGAAACCCACTCCGGGACAAAAACCACCTAATGCTTTTCTATTAATTCTTTAATATTCAACGCCAATTGAAAATAAAGCTCCAACTTCCTATAATCTAGACAAGAATTCTTCTCCAAATCCCACTGTATGGATGCTCCAATTCCCATGATTCTTAAGTAGTCAAATGAATGGATGTCCCAACACCCAATGAGATACAACTCACCCTAGCACCACCCTAGCACCCTGTAGAATAATAAAATAAGAATGGACTCTCGTACCAGGGAAAATGGTCCACTTTACAATGATATAGAATGATGTAGACTAATAAGACGCACTAGAACATAACTCCAACTATGACACAACCACCTATTGATGATCCTAGACCACCCGACACTGCCTCTTCAACTCTTGGCAGATAGAAACTAGTACAATTTGTACAATAATGTATTTACAATGATTCAGTACAGTGATATCTTTACAATGATTGTATGCAATGTTGCCCACTTGAAGACTTCATGTGATGAACTTATTACTACTATTATGCACCCTGATTTCTGCTCTTATCATGCTACCCTTTGCTGCACCTTGCTTTTCTTTGCTTCCCTAGAAATTCTGGTCCTTTGCAACCCTTGACAAAAAATGATCTAGCTTTTTCTTTGCCTTATAGGAGCTCGATATTTAATCTGGTGTATCTCTGTTATGTGAGATTCCCAATATATAAATTTTGGTCTTGTAGTAGTCCTCTAAGTCATCTTTCCAATGCCACAGGTCTGACCCAATTTGGATTCTTCAAGGGAGATTTATACCCAATATCTCACAATGCCCTCATTATGGACTGTTTCAGCAGAGCAAACTTGTACGGAGTGCCACGTGTCATCGTTTTTTCATTTGGCTCTGAAATTGATAGAGAGAAAACCGAAGTCTGGCACTATCTGCCACTTTTTACATAATTCCAATCCGATACTCAGAGAGAGATTTATGATGATTTTACCAAGGTCACTTCTTTGAGATGAATTTCAGGAGCTTGAAAAAACCCTGACTTCCACAGATCATATCTCCGAAATATTGCACACCTTGATTTGAAATTTTCACAGCTTCTTCCTCAGTATTTTGGCTTCGCCTCATAAACATTTCAGCTTCTGAACCTTCATAGAAAAAAATTTAGAGCGAAAATTCCATGATGACCTGTTTCAGATAGCGAAATCCCTTGCATAAGGAGGAAATGAGGATCACAATTTATATAAATGCTTAGGTTGAGAGGGGCTTCAACAAGTGAACGTGGGAGGGATTTTAGGAGCTTAAAAAAATATTAATTATGACTTTTCAATGACCCATGCCACAACCCTATGGGGTTTTAGCCCACTAACTGGGGGTATAAACTTCAAACATGAGTATCTCTCAAACCGTGAAGAATTACGTGGCGTGCCATATATAAATGGAAACATCTCGACAAGTAGAAACCATCAAGATCATTATTGAACCAGAATATAGTAATTTTGTAGGTAAAAATTCCCATGCAATATTGGTTTAGCCCCTAGTGCTGCTTGGGTTGACATCAATGACAACCACTAATCAATAGACAATTCCCTAAGCAGGACTGTAAAAACCCTTGTTTTGGCTTTGGCGCGAGTAGCTAGTTACACTCTCGCATCGAGCTATAAAATTAACACTGATATCGCGCTATTTGGTGCTTTGTCCTAAGTAAACACCCGCACTAAGCTGTTTATGAAATGTTTTTTAAAAATAGAGGTGGAGGTTCTATTCCAACCACCTCGAGGATGATTCATTGGGAGTGGTTGAACTAAAAAAACCATGGACTCCCTCCTTTAGTTAGTAGTTTCCACCTCCCTTGGAACTCTCCTAAAGGATACGACTCTCTCCCACGTTTGTGGGGATCCCAACCTCCTCCTTTTCCTTTATAAAAGAAGCTATCTCTCTTCGAACAAGCTAGTTGAACTTGGAGAACTGATACTATAGTTGAATGACTAGAGAAGATAGATAGAAGGAATTACATTGACGAGAGCTTGAGTCCATGCCTTCACCCCATCCAAATTCCCTAATGGGCATCTCAGAGGCACCTCGCTTGAACCCCGCTGGAGGAGACTATGACATCACAACTGTTGGGGTTCCTATGTTTTGGCAAGTTTGGCAATACAAAAAGATAAGACAACATCAAAACCACTTTGGGACCTCAAGATCTAGCACCCCTGGGTCCAGAGAGGGATCTCTCTATAAAGGCAAAGAGAGGTGTATCTTTGAAGCTCAATTTTAAGATATTAGGCTATTTATAGGCACAAGCTTTGTTGTTTGTTTTGTTTGTTTGTTTGGTTGTTGGGAATCATGAAGGAAGGGTTCAATAAAAGAAAAAGGGTGAGAAAAGAGGATTTTAGGCAAAGGAGATATACTTCAGAGAACACTCAAGACCATTGGGCAATGGAGTCACAAAAGGGTTTACTAGCTATTCAGTATCCAAGCCTTTCAATTGGGCTAGTCATCTAAAGCATAGGATCTTAAAGATGATAGTGTGGTATGAAATGATAAAGAAGGAAGGTGAATGACAAGGAAACCTCCAAGGTGACCAGTTAGGAATTATATCGAGGGACAGGGCATGCCATTAAACACCTATGATCTACCTCCTAAAAGGTTAACTCTTCAGACAACAAGAAACATTTAAGATTTAAACACAAAGGTGAAGCCTGAGATCAGAGAAAGGTTTTGAACTTTCAATGCTTCAGCATTCATCTTAAGGGAACTTAGAAAGGTTCAATTGATTGAAAATACCCTAGTGAGACAAAATAAGCATTCTAAACTTCCAGTATCTCAATTCTCTCAATTAAAACCCAACAAGAACATCTAAGAATAGATTCATAAATTCATACATCAGTTAGCAGTGAATAACAGCTACTACACTGGTTCAATTATCTCGAATTAGTTCTCAGACAAAACGATCAGTAGAAAACATCTAAGTCAAGAAGAGTAGCAACATTAGGGTACCATGCGAGGGTATATCCTAAGCTATATTTTCGATTCTTACCAGAGAAATGAAATGTAATGAATTACCGAAGGAAAACAGAGACAAAGGCAGAAAAACATCACCACTACTTTAAATCAAGATCCAAAGAAATGTGCTTGTCATATTAAAAAGAAACACCAATCATGTACAAAATCTTCCAACAGCTTGATATTCAGCCTGAAATCATATCCTCAGACTATATTGCAACTTTACACACATAAATATATCTCAAGAGAAACAACTTACAATTCACAGATATCCGATCAACAACCAACAACCTTTACAATGTGTTTTTCTTGAGTTCTTATATCTGAAAGAGAGGCAGAGGAGGTAGATGAAACACTAAATGAAACATTAAAATAGAAGTAGAAAAAGAGGGCTCAAGGCCCATTCTGTCTTAATATCCATGCATTGATTTCCAGTACTCTTTGTGTGAAAGAGTGGTCTTCGACAGGCTGATATAACTATGGGTACGTTCTTCGATGTACTTTCGGTTGTAGTACTCTGTAGTACTCTGGTGATAAGAAAAAGGTATATAAATGAATTTCAGGTCTGCCATACTATGTAACAAATGCTTCTAGAAACATTATGACTTTCTGTCAAGGTGTAAATCTTCTCCGGAGCTCGATGTAGAATACAAAACAGTATGGGAGCTTGACCTTTCTCGGGAAGGAACCTTATACTGATGTGATCACTGATAATATTTTTTTCTGTGCTTTAGGCCTCATTAGGCCTTCTGTGATAATCACAAGCTCTTCAATATGGTACATTCGCCCTTTAAACACAGAATTAGAGCTTAAAATCTTCAATAATATGCTTTAGACCACTTAATTCTTCACTAATACTCTTTGCCACTCCTATGACTGTCTCTATTTGTGAAAATGGAGTTTTAATGGTGTTGGATGGTGTTATAGAGTTGAACATTGTTCTTTAATGAAATATTTCGTTCCAACACCTTCCCAGGTGTTTTCTTTGCAATCTCAGGCTCTAAAATTGGCCTTCTCCGCGCTCTATGTCACTATAACAGTGACTATGAGAAATTGCAGTTTCCACCGCCTGTAAACCTGAAAAAACACACAAATATCTTAATAAATCCATGCAGAAGTGGAGGTGAAGTTCCATGGAGGACTATGGGAATGGCATCACATACATGGTGGATGAGGTGAATGCAATGGAAGATGGCTGCAAAATGCTGTGAAATGGTAGAAAACTGATCTGATGAAGGTCTGAGGGAGGAATGGATATGGATCGTCCGATTAGATCTGGTGGTGATGATCGATGGTGGTGATTTACTGATGGACTGCCTTTAGAAGGTTAGGCGATATGCAATAAAAATTTAATGTAAAACATAAAGGTTTCGATGTAAGCGGATTAAAAAGGTTTTTAATGTAAAACATTCATTTTAGGCCTTGGCGAAATACAAAGGAAATGAATGAAAATGCAATGAAATGGGCTTGAATGGTGGGACCCGGCATGGGCGGAGGGCGATTTAACATGGACCATTAGATATCAAGAGGAGATCAATGACTGAGATGATCTCATGAAGTTCCATGGTAGCGCGATGAGAAAATGTGAATGGAGAATGCGATGCAATGTGGGCCGTTGATCTGAACAGATCAACGGTCGAGATCGTTAGATGGTCTTTCGGGAGCGGAAGTGGGGAAGTGGTTTTGAGAAATAAAACAAATTTTTTCGTGTTGTTATGAAGCGGTTTTGAAATTTTTCCAAAATCACGCGATATGGTCCGCTGCTTGACATGTGGAAAAATGAAACCGCCCATATCGTTTGATTTCTAACTATTAAAGCCCAGACACAAAAAATGTGCAATATGGTTCTCAGTCATTGGATCTAGGACCATGAGATCTGACGGTGATGGGTGGAGCGCGATGCAAACATTTGCGCAGTTGGTAATGTGGAGACTAGTCAAAGGCGGTTTGAATGTGAGTCGTCCAATCAGCACGATGAAGGGTCGAGATCTAAAGAGGGAAAACAAAGATAGAGGGGCAGTTTAATGAGCGGGGAGAATCCTGGCCATTGGATCCTTGGGATCGATGGTGGAGATTTAAAGAGGAAGTAGAGGTAGAAGGGCTGAATGATCGATTAGGAGAAAGGAGGGCCATCAGATCAAATGGAATGGACGGCTGCGATCTAATCGGAGTCAGAGGAGGAAGGGGCCAAAACTCCGATGAACTGAGCTTGGGATTATATATGGACCATTGGATCGGCGGCAGATCAACGATTGTGATTGGATTGGGGGTGAACAATTGAGGGTACGGGGGCAGAGTGAGATCAAATCTTGGCTGTTGGTTCTTTTGGGTTCAACGGCCAGGATCCAATCGGGGATTGGCCAATTGAGGAGACAGAAGTGCACATTTTAAAATTTCCGATTGGCGATTGGAGTGGCGTTGCGATGGTCGTTGGATCAAAGGGGAATCAATGGTGGAGATGGCCATAGGAGGTTTACAAAGAACAATGTAACGGGTGTAGTGATATAAGCGCAGACTGTTAGATCTTATAAAGATCAACGGTAGATATTGTGCCCATGTCTGATAGAACAAATCTTCTCGCATCGGAGGCTTTTTTATTAACAAAGAAAAAGCACTCCATTCCATCTTCCGATTCCGATTAGCCCTGTGGGTTTTAGCGCTTGGTCTTAGCGCTGGGTTTTATGGAGGGGAAGTGGTTAGGGGCTAGGCCAAAAGGGGCTAAGCCTATTATATGTAAAATGGATGTGTTTTAAGCCAAAAAGAGGGTTTTTTAGACTTAAAAGGGTTTTCAGTAGAGGGAAAAAAGGATTTTTAAGCCAAACAAAGGGTGTTTGTAAGGTTTAAAGGGGAGATGGGATGACTTAGAGGGTTAATGAGGGATTTTGGAGGAATTTGAGAAAGGGAAAAAAAAAAGGTTAAAATGGGGAAATTTGCAGGGATACAAGGGGAAAATGGAGGCTTTTCTGAGCATAATTGTTTCACAAACAGTGAGGATTTTTTGATGGAAACAATAGTGCAGATATTTTCAAAGGAAAAGAACACACAGAGGCTTCAAGAATGAGAGATTTTCATAGGAAATGTATCTCTTGAAGGCTCAGAAAAATATTTAGCCACCTGTTTGCTTGCTAAAAAATTTATAGGTGGCTAACAGTGGCTCCACATGGGGATGGAATATTCTTGAAGGTGTCAAGAATTCAAAAAATAATCTTTGGAGTAGGCCAGATGCCCGATCCTTGAACCATTTTTTTTCTTTGATTGAGTTGTTACAAACATGATGGATATTAATCAGTAGAAAACATTCCCCAAACAATCTACCTACCCATCCTACAGTCCTAACATTTTTTCTTCAAGGTGCATTTGAATTTGCAGACCTTCTTCATCATTTTTTTTTATTGAAAGCATAAAGAAACTAATCTAATTCTAACCTTATTCCTCCATGAGACCAGATTAAACATTTGGTCTCATATTTTCTCTACCTAATCTAATATCTGCTAGGATTAAACTGTCTAGCAAATTTATTTCTCTACATTCTACAACATAAATTTAAAAACAGTCAAACCAGGATTAGACAGTCTGGTTTGCTATGGATTCATGGCATAAAGATAGCTGCACATGAACTGAAATTGCAAAAACTTAAAAACAAAATCTTGAAGGCTTGAAATCTTGAAACTTTGAAGCATCCTTCCTTTCTTTGTGACTCAAGTTTTGAGCTTGTTAGAGTCACTTTATTCTTCACTTCAGCTCTGGTTTTGGGCTTGTTAGAGTTGATTCTTCTTTCTTCTTTGCTGGTTCAGATTTCTAGCATATTAGAACCAGCTTCTTTACTTCTTTTGGCTCAGGTTTTGATCATGTTAGAGCCAATATTTGCACTTCAAATGTTCATGTTTTGAGCATGTATGAACCTCTCTTTCTCTCTTTTTTGAAACATTTTCTCTTTTTTTATGAAAACAAAACATAGCCATGGTATTTACAATGGAGATGAAAGATGTAAATTGGAAATCAACAATAGTAATGCTTGAGCATCCTGCCATTGATAGGACCCCCAAACAGATTTGTACCATCTAGCTCTTGCAAAAAAAAGGCATTTGGACCAATGGTGGATTGGATGATGTAAGGACCCTGCCACAAACTGTCAAATTTTCCATGCTTTCCTTTGTCTTCTCTCTTAGAGTCCCACTTTAGAACCTTATCTCCAATTTTGAAGTCACAAGCTTTTGTTCTTTTATCAAATAACTTATTTATGTTTTCTTGTACTTTCAGAGCTCTATTATAGACTTCTTCTCTTGTCTGTTGGAGATGTATTGTTTGATTTATCCTCCTTACCATACTGTCCTCTTCTGTCTAAATCTCTTGGACTATTTTAATCACCAGTACCCCTAGGCTGGTAGGAAAAATTGACTCTGTTCCATAAACAAGCTAATATGGTGACATTCCAATGGATTTCTTCGTTGTTAGTCTGTCAGCCCACAAAGCATGCACTAACTTGTTATGCCATGATTTCTTATTCTCTTCAAGAATTTTTTTGATGATGGTCACCAAGCTCTTGTTTGATGATTCAGCTAACCCATTACCTTGTGGGTAATAAGCAGTTGAATGACTGAGTGCTATCTGATACCTGTGAAAAAAATCAATCATTTTCTTGGATCCAAAAGCAGCAGCATTATTAGTGATTATCTTTCTTGGGTAGCCAAATTTAGAGAGGATGTGGTCTTCTAGGAACTTAATGATAATAGAATCTGTGGCATTCCTAAAAGGTATTTCCTCTATCCATTTTGTGAAATAGTTTGTGGCTATAAGGATCCACTTGTGTTTTGTAGAAGAAGCATGGTGTATTTCCCATATGAAATCTAGGTCCCATTGTTGAAAGGGAGCCTCAACAGTAATGGGTTGTAATGGTAAAGGGAGGAGCTTTCTTTTTCCCTCAAAAATCTAGCACTTATGGCAGGAAATTATCATTTTATGGATGTCATTGAAAAGTGTAGGCCAATAATAGCCAGCTCTGAGTATTTTGTTAGCAGTGGCTTTCAATTTTAAATGGCCTCCACACTCTCCTACATGGAACTCTTGTTTAACCCTCTCTGCTTCAATTTCAGGCAAACATTTAAGCAATAGACCATTTGCATTTTTCCAGTATAAACATTCATTCAGTATGCAATAGTATATGGCCTTTAACTTTAGGACTCTAGCATTAGTCTTTGATAAATCAGGACGGGCTTTGAGGTTTGTGAGAACATACAGGATATCAGAATACCAAGGAGAAATTTGAAATTGTTCTTCAACAGTAGGATTGGGAAATCCTTCCTGTTCATCTAGGGCATCTACCATGTTTATGTCAAGGGCTTGCAAGTTAGACTCAGCCATTAGTTGAGCTAGGCCCTGACCTTTGATCAATTTTATGGGTTTTATTTCCAGGTCATATTCTAATATTACAGCAATCCATTTTCCCCTCTTTCCATCCGGGTCTTGGGACAGAGTGTCTTTCACCACTAAGTTTGGCACGTAGGTAATGATGTGAGAATGCAGGATATACACCCTAAAGTTTTTCAAGGCCTTTACCAAGGCATAGGTCTGTTTTTCCATTATGTTATATTTTAAGGGTGCATCCCTCAGAGATTTTCTAAAGAAAGCAACAGGCTATTCCATTCCCTCTGGATTTTTCTGCAGTAGGACTGCAGCCATTCTATGCTCAGAGGAAAAGGAGAATATAAGGAAGTCCTTTGAGAAATCTGGGCTGATTAGGATAGGTGCCTGGGTGATTGCAAGTTTAACTAATTCAAAAGATTTTTTAGCCTCTACATTCCACTTAACCCCTACACCTTTTTTCAGCATGTTTGTCATATCCCTGAGGTGCTCAGCTAAGTTGGGAATAAACCTCCTCAAGAAGTTAATTCTCCCAATAAAGGACTGCAGCTCTTTTATGTTTCTCGGGTGATTAATATGCAGTCTTCCCTCAACTCTTTGAGGGTCTATCTTAATTCCCTTCTCTGATATAATATGGCCAAGAAGCTTACCTTCTTGAAGCCCGAATACAGTCTTCTTGGGATTTAAAGACAAACCGAACCTTCTACATTTTTCGAAAACTCTTCTCATATGCTTTAGGTGCTCCTCATCAGTCTTGGAATAGACTGTTATGTCATCAAGATAGATGACAATGAAGTGCCCTATTTCCTCCGAAAAGGCTATGTCAATTGCTCATTGGAAGGTCGCACCAGCGTTCGTTAGTCCAAAAGGCATTTTTACGTACATAAAAGTGCCCCATGGAGTGGTGAAAACTGTCTTGAGTTGGTCTTCTGGGAGTACTAAAACTTGGTTATAGCCTAAAAAACCATCTAACACGGAGATCCTTTTTTAGCCAACTACCCTCTGCAATATGTGTTCCATCTTTGGTAAGGGGTAGTTGTCTTTAAGTGAAGCTCTGTTAAGGTTTCTGAAATCAATGCACAGTCTGATCTCACCTGTCTTTTTCCTCACAGCTACAAGGTTGGAAACCCAATCGGAGAACCTCACAGGCACTATAATTCCTGCCTTATACATCTTCTTGATTTCCTTTTCGACTAGAGGTAGTTATTTCAGGTTTATTTTAAGAAGTTTCTATCTGAAGGGATTTTGGTTTTTTTTCAAAGGGATCTTGTGCTGTATAATGTCAGTATCGTAGGCCTTTAATTCCTCGTAGCTCCAGGCAAACACATCGATGAACTCTTTAAATAAGTCAATATATTTCCTTTTCATGCCTGTGGGCAAGGACTTAGCCAATTTAATCATATTAGGCTTATCGTTAGTGCCTATGTTGCATTCCTTGACATCAGAGTCTGAGTGTTCTATAGTGGGTTTCTTCGCTATGTCGTCAAAATCAAAAAGGTCCTCTAAAGGTGCTAGTCCTTTGGGTATATTCTTATCATTTAACTGAAGCACCTCTATTTCCTCTTTCTCGACGTTCTTATATACTTTGGTTTGATTTCCAAGTTGTTTAGTTAAAGTGTTTATTTCTACGTTATGTGGTGATATTTCTTCGTCGGGGGGCTCTTCGCTCAGGAAGCTTTCATCGGATTTAGAGTCTGAATCATAGAATTCAAAATCGTTCCTACTAATCAGGAAATCCTATATCTTCTTATCACCCTCAAATACCTACCAATATTTTTCGTTATCTGGCAATGCAGGTCTGTATTTTTTCTGAACGATGATTTTTTTTTTGCTAGGAGACTTATGATATGAACTAGCTATGCATGCTAATCCATTCACAATTATGTTCTGACTCCTAGGAACAAACACCAGTTCATACTCTATAAAGGTTTTCAGTAAATCCATAGCATCATTCCTGTACACTCTCAATCTAGGGTGTTTAGCCGTATACTCTCCATTCACTTGTTTTATGATTAACTCAAAGTCTCCATGTACAGCTATCCTACGGGCTCCTAGTTTTTTCAATAGATTTAAGCCTAGGATAAGAGCCTCATACTCTGCGATATTGTTTGTACATTTGAAGTTCAGATTGAAGGCATGACTCTCAGCATATTCACTCTCAGTGTTATGTAACCACACTCCCGCTCCTGTAGTCTTTCTAGTGCAAGACCCATCGAAATTCATTCTCCATAAGGGATTGTTTTCAGGCTTATCATCATTTTCCTCCCTAACCTTGGTTTCACTATTATGTTGTGATATGGGGTCTGCATTGTGGTGTGGAGTGTTTTGTTCTTCATGATGTGTATGGAGTTTAGAGAGATTACCAGTCAGTTGTTTGTAGTCTTGGTTTGATTTACTCCGAGTTTTAGATTCAGTGCACTCTCCAAAGGTTTCTTCTTTGATTTCTTCTATGTCTAGAGTGGCCATTATGTTAAAATCTATGGGCTCTACTCTATTTCTTGCATCTCTATTTTCTAGCTCTGTTTCGTCTATGTTTTCATCGCTGCAAAGGATAAAGGAGTCTAGATCTGTGTGTACAGAGTACAAAGGTGAATTTTCAAGTTTTTCAGGGCTGCTGACCATGAACTTCATTTGTGCCTCTCTATACAGTCTCCTAAGATGGCTAAAGACAGGGATTGTGGAATATGACCCATCCATCTGCATTGTACCTTGTAGTTTGGCTCCCCATGACCTCGACAATAGCATGCCATACTTAGGTGGCACATTTTCCACTACAACATCCATAACCATGCATTTTGCTAGAATCTAAGTCAGGTTCACACAAAGGTCTTTGATTAGGCCAAGGAACTTCACTCTGCTAGAGTCAAATGAATATAAATATTTATAAGAACGGGTTATCTCTAGGCCTAACCTCTCCATAACTACCTTAGGCATTAGGTTATGTGATGCCCCAGAGTCATGCATTGCGTTATGAAGGATCTTGTCATGGATATTGAGGCTGATATAAAAAGGAGGTACTACCCCTTCCTAAAAATTCCCTTCTATCTTTGGACCAAATAGAAGGGCTAGTTGATCATCACTCAGATTGACAGTGTCACTGTTTTCACCTAGATTTAAAGCTTTCAAAATTTGGCCTTTATATACATCCTGAGTGGCCAGCTCAGAGAGTGGGATAGAAATTTTAATTTTAGCAATCTCACTCTCCAAATTTAAGGGAGATTGACTCTTTGCAAGAATCAACTCTGTTTTGCTAGCCACTACTTTAGTGGCAGAATCAGTGTGTTGATTCTCAGTATGTACAGTATTTGCAACCGTTTTATCAGGAACACTAGTTGCAGTGCTAGTGCTACTGGTTTGTTGACTTTGTTTATCAGTATTTTGGCTATCCTTTTCTTTGTTCTTCCCAGAACTCTCAGCTGTTGGTTTGCTGCTTTCAGCAGTCACCTTAGGAGTTTTCTTAGGCCTTTTCTTAATGGTAATATCAGAAGCTCTGGGTTTGGAAGTGTCTAAGCTCTTTTTACTTCTAAGTTCATACTATTATCTGACCTGCATGATGGCATTCTCAAATCCTAGCCTATAATCCTCAGATTCTAACCTTTCCTCATCCCAATATGAGTGTGAGGTCTAATTTTCTTCTATGGAATAGTTGTGTATTGAGTTGTCTATTTCCACCATTTTTATTGTGGTTCCCTCGGACTCTTCTATTATCCCCTCATCTTCATCAAGGAAGTTCTCTTGAAATGGGGGTATGACTTGTTGATCAGAGTCTCTCTATTTGTTAGGAGGGTTGTTTCTCCTAAAGTTCTGGTTTTGGTTATGATTTTGGTTTTTTTTCTGATTACTAACTGTGACAACCATTTTTTCCATCATTTTCTCTAGCCTTTCCATGTTTTTGGCTAGAATGTCATACTTGGGATCGGATGTGGAAGCTAATGTGTCATCCCTATATGTTACCTTTTTCTCAGACCTCATTCTAGCTCTTTTTTCAATCAGGTTAGCTTCTACACTTACTGCTCCTTTTTTTATATCTTCCAATGTGTTGTAATCTCTCTCCCTAAGTTGGTAGGCCATGTCAGCATCAAATACTTCAGGATATTTCACTAAATCCATTCCTTGGGGAGGTTTCATATGTGGAGGAAGAGCGTTGTAAACACTGTTAAACCTCATAGAATAGTCATGGACATTCTCTCCTACATTTCTTTTAAGATTCTTGTATTCTGCTAAGATTTGGAGAGGGTTGGTATTGACTTCCCATTTGTTTATGAAGGACTGATATAAAGAGGGAAGATCATGGATACTATTAGGAGGTAGGCCTTTAAACCACTTCTTCACATCACCTCCTAAACTCTAGGCAAAGATTCTCATCTTGACTGTCTCATCATCTATCTCCATATATTCAAAGGAATCTTCCATCCTGTCTACATGGTGTTGAGCAGTGGTAGACTCTTTTGCAATGAAATGTGGGATTTTTTACTGATAATCATTTGGTAAAGGCATTAGAGGTTGTGGTAACACTAGAGGTGCATACCAGGCTACCATGATGATGTTCTGAGGAGGTAAAGGATTGGCTTGAGCAGCAGGAATGTGGATGACAGGAATACTAGGACCAACAACACTATGTTGAGCTGATTTAGGATGATAGAACCCCAAGTTTTGAACGAAGTGAATATCAGGAGGTGTAGATGGAGGGGTCTCTCTATCCCTAATGTGTTGACCACTGTGAGATGGTGAACCAGGAAGCTCAAGGTCCGACTGGTCTAGAGCATTGAATGACCTAGTTCTAGGTAAACTGCTTTGTGAGTCTAGGTCAAAATGAGTGTATGATAGAGCTATAAAGTTTTCTGGTGTAGAGTTAGCTCTATGGATGTGTCTGGAAATAGTTGGTTTCCTAGGCATAGGAGATTTCCTGAGGATGCTCTCAGGGTTTTCAAATATTTTAGGTGGGTTTTGGTTAGGATAAGCTCTTTTATGAATGGTTCTTGAAGCTAGTATCTTTATCTTCAAACGAAGAAGCTTAATCCTACTTGTTACTTCTAATATGGATGATGTTGTAATGAAGGTTGGTCTCCCAGTGGAGTCTTATGAAACCAAGATAATCATTAAGCCTATTGATCACCAGTGGAGTCTTTAATCTTTAAGGAACTATGGAGTCTCCAGGTGGAAGGTTTAGAATGTTTCAAGAAGGTATACTGTCCACCACAATGATTGACTACCAAACTCAGGCTACTATGGTCTTCTTTGAGTTCTTAGAAGTGTTTAAAGGTGTGTTTTACTCAAAGCTCCCCAGTGGAGTCGCCATTATGTTGGAGACGACAATGGGACACAAGACTAGATATAGTAGTTAAGGGCACTCAAATTTTTTTCCCCAGTGGAGTCGCCATTATGTTGGGGTTCCTATGTTTTGGCAAGTTTGGCAATACCAAAAGATAAGACAATATCAAAACCACTTTGGTACCTCAGGATCTAGCCCTCCTGGGTCCAGAGAGGGATCTCTTTATAAAGGAAAAGATAGGTGTATCTTTGAAGCTCAATTTTAAGATATTAGGCTAGTTATAGGCACAAGTTTTGTTGTTTGTTTCGTTTGTTTGTTTGGTTGTTGGGAATCATGAAGGAAGGGTTAAAATACAAGACAAAGGGTGAGAAAAGAGGATTTTAGGAAAAGGAGAGATACTTAAAAGAACACTCGAGACCATTGGGCAATGGAGTCATAAAATGGTTTACTCGTTATTCAGTATCCAAGGCTTTCAATTGGGCTAGTCATCTAAAGCATAGGATCTTAAAGATGATAGTATGGTATCAAATGATAAAGAAATAAGGTGAATGACAAGGAAACCTCCAAGGTGACCAGTTAGGAATCAGATCTACGGATAGGGCATGCCATTAAACACCTATGATCTACCTCCTAAAAGGCTAACTCTTCAGACAATAAGAAACACTTAATATTTAAACACAAAGGTGAAACCTGAGATCAAAGAAAGGCTTTGAAATTTCAATGCTTCGGAATTCAGCTTAAGGGAACTTAGAAAGGTTCAATTGATTGAAAAAGACCCTAGTGAGACAGAATCAGCATTCTAAACTCCCAGTATCCCAATTCTCTCAATTAAAACCCAACAAGAACATCTAAGAACAGATTCATAAATTCATACATCAGTTAGCAGTGAATAACAGCTACTACACTGGTTAAATTATCTCAAATTAGTTCTCAGATAACACAATCAGTAGAAAACATATAAGATAAGAAGAGAAGGAGCATTAGGGTACCATGCGAGGGTATATCCTAAGCTAGATTTCTGATTCTTACCAGAGAAATGAAATGTAATGAATTACCGAAGGAAAACAGAGACAAAGGCAGAAAAACATCACCACTACTTTAAATCAGGATCCAAAGAAATGTTCTTGTCATATTAAATAGCAACACCAATCATGTAAAACATCGTCCAATAGCTTGATATTCAGTTTGAAATCATCTCCTCAGCCTATATTACAAATTTACACACATAACTATATCTCAAGAGAAACAGCTTACAATTCACATATATCCGATCAACAACCAACAACCTTTACAATGTGTTTTTCTTGAGTTCTTATAGCTGAAAGAGAGGCAGAGGAGGTAGATGAAACACTAAATGAAACATTAAAACAGAAGTAGAAGAAGAGGGCTCGAGGCCGATTTTGTCTTAATATCCATGCATTGATTTTCAGTACTCTTTGGGTGAAAGAGTGGTCTTCGACAGGTTGATAGTAACTCTAGGTATGTTCTTCGATGTACTTTCGACTGTAGTACTCTGTAGTACTCTAGTGATAAGAAAAAGGCAGATAAATGAATTTTGGATCTGCCATACTGTGTAACAAATGCTTCTGGAAACATTAGGACTTTCTTCCAGGGTGTAGATCTTCTCCGAAGCTCGATGTAGAATACAAAACAGTATGGGAGCTTGTCCTTTCTCGGGAAGGAACCTTTTGCTGATGTGATCACTGATAATATTGTTTTCTGTTATTTAGGCCTCATTAGGCCTTCTGTGATAATCACAAGGTCTTCAATATGGTACATTTTCCCTTTAAACACTAAATTAGAGCTTAAAATCTTCAATAATATGCTTTAGACCTCTTAATTCTTCATTGATACTCTGTGCCGCTCCTGTGACTGTCTCTGTCTGTGAAAACAGAGTTTTAATGGTGCTGGATGGTGTTATAGAGTTGAACACTATTATTTAATGAAATATTTCATTCCAACACCTTCCCAAGCATTTTCTCTGCAATCTCAGGCTCTGAAATTGGCCTTCTCTGCGCTCTTTGTCACTATAACAGTGACTGTGAGCAATGGCGGTTTCCACCGCCTGTAACCCTACAAAAACACACAAATATGTTAAGAAATCCATGCAGGAGTGGAGGTGAAGTGTCATGGAGGACTGTGGGAATGGCAGAACATACATGGTGGATGAGGTGAATGTAGTGGAAGATGGCTGCAAAACGCTGTGAAATGGTAGAAAACTGATCTGACGAAGGTCTGAGGGAGGAATGGATATGACCGTCCGATTAGATCTGGTGGCGATGATCGATGGTGGTGATTTACTGATAGAATTCCTTTAGAAGGTTAGGCAATATGCAATAAACCTTTAATGTAAATCATAAAGGTTTCGATGTAAGAAGATTAAAAAGGTTTTTAATGTAAAACATTCATTTTAGACTTTGGCGAAATACAAAGGAAATGAATGAAAATGCAATGAAATGGGCTTGAATGGTGGGACCCGGCATGGGCGGAGGGCGATTTAACATGGACCGTTAGATCTCAGGAGGAGATCAATGGTTGAGATGATCCGATGAAGTTCCATGGTAGCGTGATGATAAAATGTGAATGGAGAACGCAATGCAGTGTGGGACATTGATCTGAACAGATCAACGGTCGAGATCGTTAGATGGTCTTTCGGGAGTGGAAGTGGGGAAGTGGTTTTTAGAAAGAAAACAACTTTTTTTGCACTGTTATGAAGCGGTTTTGAAATTTTTCCAAAATCATGTGATATGGTCCGCCGCTCGACACGTGGCAGAATGAAACCTCCCATATCGCGTGATTTCTAGTTGCTAAAGCCAGGACACAAAAAATGCGCGATATGGTTCTCGGTCGTTGGATCTGGGACCATGAGATCTGATGGTGATGGGTGGAGCATGATACAGACAGTTGCATGGTCGGTAATGCAGAGACTGGTCAAAGTCAGTTTGAATGTGAGTCGTCCGATTGGCGTGATGGACGGTCGAGATCTAAAGAGGTAAAACAAAGACAGAGGGGTAGTTTAATGAGCGGGGAGAATCCGTGTCGTTGGATCCTTGGGATTGATGGAGGAGATTTAAAGAGGACGCAGAGGTAGAAGGTCCAAATGATCGATCGAGAGAAAGGAGGGCCATTGGATCAAACGGAATGGATGGCTACGATCCAATCGGAGTCGGAGGAGGCAGGGGCCAAAACTCCAATGAACTGAGCTTGCAATTGGATTGGGGGTGACCAATCGGGGGCACAGGGGCAGAGTGATATCAAATCCTGGCCTTTGGTTCTTGTGGGCTCAATGGCCAGGATCCAATTGGGGATCAGCCAATCGGGGAGACAGAAAGTGCACATTTTAAAATTTTCGATTGGAAATTGGAGCGGTGCTGCAATGGCCGTTGGACAAAAGGGGAATCAATGGTGGAGATGGCCATCAGAGGTTTACAAAGAAAAATGTAGTGAGTGTGGTGATATAAGCGCAGACTGTTAGATCTTATAAATATCAACGGCAGATATTGTGCCCGCGTCCGATAGAACAAATCTTCTCGCATCGGAGCCTTTTCGATTAACAAAGAAAAAGCGCTCCATTCCATCTTCCGATTCCGATTAGCACTGTGGGGTTTAGAACTTGGTCTTAGCACTGGGTTTTATTGAGGGGAAGTGGTTAGGGGCTGGGCCGAAAGGAGCTAGCCCGTTATATGTAAAATGGATTTTTTTTAAAGGAAAAAAGAGGGTTTTTGAGGCTTAAAAGGGTTTTCGGTAGAGGGAAAAAAGGATCTTTAAGCCAAACAAAGGGTGTTTGTAAGGTTTAAAGGGGAGATGGGATGACTTAGAGGGTTAATGAGGGGTTTTGGAGGAATTTGAGAAAGGGAAAAAATAAGGTTAAAATGGGGAAATTTGCAGGGATACAAGGGGCAAATGGAGGCTTTTCTGAGCATAATTGTTTCACAGACAATGAGGCTTTTTTAATGGAAACAGCAGTGAAGATATTTTTAAAGGAAAAGGACACATAGAGGCTTCAAGAATGAGAGCTTTTCATAGGAAATGTATCTCTTGAAGGCTCAGAAAAATATTTAGCCACCTGTTTTCTTGCCAAAAAATTTATAGGTGGCGAACAAAAGCATCGGTTGTAACTCTTCCTTATATTCATTTATATACATGACTACTGTTTGGTTCCACTATTATGTTATAATTTTTTTTTAACACAATATGTTTAGCCCTCTTTGACTGGTTAATACTTATGAATGGAATGCTGTCATCTTGTAAGTTTTTCTTGTTTCCTTGTTCTTTGTGAAGGTATCCAAGTGTAATGGAAAACGGATTGTGACTTGACGAAGCAGGAGCGAGAGGTGACCACTAATATAGTAAAAACGACAGCGTTGGATTCTAGGGCTAGAGGGATTGTCTCTATCTACAAAGAGGATTTACCTGCATAACAACCCTTACCCTGCAATCTGTATGAGGCAGCTTGCTCAATCATTAGACTGAAGTTGCGACAGTTCTTGTCATCATTTCCCACAGATTGAAAGAAGGTGTAGAAAGGTTTTTGTAGCTCCAGAATATATTTATCAAGCCTAGGGAAAAATTCTGTCATATGCAGTCCAATTGTTTGGAAAATCATGCACCATTGTTTGGGAACCTCACTAGGCCATGCCCCATTCTTAATTAGACTTGGTCCTCCAACTTCTGAATATTTATTATATACAGGACACTGATCCATGTGATGTCATTCAGCTTTACAATGTGTTCACCATACGCTTGCGCACACATCCCTTTCCTTCTCCTTTCACATAGTTTGTATTTCTAAGTGCAGTGTAGCTAACTGGCTCTAGATTTGTTGAGCCCCAAACTATATTGCTGGTATAGGTGAGGCTTCTAGCTTCATGGAAATCTCCACAGCTTCAACTTGCATCGCAATATTCTATTGGTTTAAATACTAGCGCAGTTGTGGTAGCAGCATAGCAATAAACCATTCCTTGTGTTGAGTGTCATTGATATTAAATTCTTCATCTCTAATGGTGCGCTTCAATTGTTGATCTACCTCCCATACATATTCATTCACTTCTTGATGGATCTCCTTTAATTCACTGGAACATTGAGAGTAGGATTTTTACTTTTTGAACTACTCGTTCAATGCAATCTTGAGCTCGCCAATCACGGCATTAGGATTGACTACCATATTCCTCATGTACTCTTGGTGCGAGGTCCCCTGGGGTACATTTTGGAGTAACATTTTGTATATAATTTTTCATATGCGCACTGCGCGGAAAGTTCAAGGGGCTTTGGGGTGGGTCAAAGTCCCTCTTTTATGTAAATGGGTTGTAAGGGTAAACTATGGGCCTCAAGACATGGTTTGAGACCATAGTATTTTTGAGTTGAATAGATATAAAGAGATAGATAGAGTCTAATTAAGTATTCATGTTTTGAGGTAAGCAAGTTTTTTATGCGTCTATGATACACTTCCGTAAGTCTGGGTTTTTGGGTAGAAAGGCTCTTACAGGCTGTGTGCGCAAAGACCTAGTCCTGGCTATGTGTGGACTCCACTAGTTGTGTGCGCAGAAGAGTAATTGTAAGGGGAAAGTCTGATTGTAATGGATTGTTGAATCTAATATAGAAATTGTTTTTGGTGAAGAATTTTTTTTTATGTATCTATGTTATTTGTTTACTGATATTACTTTGAGATTTCTTTACTTCTGTTATATATGCGCAAGTAAATCCATTCTTTATGCATGAATATATGTTGATGGTTGAATACATGAATGAATTTTCTTAATTTATTGTGCATTGTGAACATCTGGTTCTATTATTATATATCTGCAATGAAGTAGATCTGCAATTCATCTGTATATGCATTATCTATGTCCGTGACAAGCCGGTCTGATAAGTGTTGTTCAGTATTTTTGCAAATGTGTTTCCAATCTACTAAGTTCTACATTAAACCTGTTTAGGGATACCACATTAAATTCTTCCTCAGGGTGCAGAAACATGGTTCCAACACCCCCCCCATACTACTTTGGGTGAGACTTTGATCTGTGCAAGCAGGTCATTTCCAAAAGGGCTAGTAGCTACAGGGTTTTTTGGTTGTACGATAAACTTTGAACCTCAGTCAGGACCCCTCAAGCCAAAAAAAGGCTCCATTTCCAAGACTGGGATCATTTTGAGGGAGATTTAATGTTGTGGCACCCTATGCAGAACGAATTGCAAGATTGGCTAGATAGAAAGATCCTTGAATTCACGATCTAAGAGAATCAAAGTTCTAAGATAGTTGTTGAAAATTGGGTTAAGAAGTACATTTATACAGAAGTTCATGAGATATTCTTTTATTCCTTTGCAAATGAGTTGCATTATTGGTTGTTGCGATTGACTGAATTTAATACCTGCACAAAGGATGATGAAGTCACTAAGTAGACTCCTGAATTAATATAGCAATTAAAAAATACAAGCAATAAGATCACTTGCACGATAGATCAGTGGATCGATCGTGTCTTGGGAGGATTTGTGACTGAATTTTCCATTGATCCATTTGTGTCATATTCTGAAGTAGAAAGGAGATTTTCAAGGGTACTAAAGGTAAGTTCCTACGCTCTTTGAAGTTATTGCTGAAGATGCTATTATGTGAACAAACCTCTCTATTCCAACATATTGCGTGAATGTCCCGAAGAAGCCCGACTTTGTGCAGTGGAATAATTTACCGCGCAGACCCAAAAAAGTATTTCTTTATAGTCCTCTCAAGCACAAATCTAATAGTGACTTTGAATTAGAGACCAACATCTCTAGCGAATTTTCACACTCTGAAGAAGAGGAAATATCCTGAGAATACGTTTCATCAAATCATAACAATCAGGGAGCCTTGACCATCTTTTAAATCCCATCCACTCCACTTGCACACTCATCTCACAAAGCATCCACTCCACCATGCACTCCACCCCCACCTCCACCTCCCCCAAGCGTAGATATGGTCGCGTCTATGAAGCTACATACTTTCAGAGGTATTGGGAACCAAGATATTGAGCACTTTTGGTTTGTCAATGATATATGAGAGCTCAGCAAGTTAATAATGATGATGTTAAGAAAGTGCAGTTAACCACTGCTTTCCAAGATCGCGCGTTGGACTGGTATATCAGATATGTCCAAGAAAAACCTAATGCCACTCTCGGTGAAGTGAAAGATGCCCTAAATAACAATTCAATAAGCCTAAGTCATATTTGCAATTGGTTACATAAATTAAAGAGATTCACCAAGAGATAAATGAATCTGTGTGGGAATCAGATCAGAGGCTGAAGCACACTATTAGAGACAGTGGATTCACTATCAATGATATCCAACACAAGGATTGGCTTATTGCTATGCTGCTCCCACATTTTCACCAGCCCTTGGGTCGACAAAAGATTGCCATGAAGGCTTAGGCTATGGATATTGTGATGAAATTAGAAGCTACGCCAACACCTGTTGCGCTTGGAAATCAACAGATTCGGAGTCAGTTAGAAGTGATGCATTTAGAGATTCAGAATCTATGCAAAGATAAGGGCAAGGAGTTGTGTGCATAGGTCTGGTGCATATGATGTAAGGTTGCTGGAAATAATAAGGATCAATTTCCTACCTTCAATGACTATCTGAATGTTGGAAGACCTAGCCCGCTGAAGAGTGCACTTGGGCCAATATGGTGCATGATCTGTCAATTTGTGGGTCTGCATACAAAATATTTTTGTTCAAGGGTCAGAAAGTATCAGCGTGAGCTGAAGCATCTGTTTTGTAGGTTCTATTTGTCTCTGGGACATGATGAAAAACACTATCAAAATTTTGACATGATGTTGGAAAAAGCTGAAATATATAGAATGTAGGTTAGGCTTACCTCACCAGCATCCCCCTATGGGTGCGGTGGATTTCAAAATAATAGGAAGAGGAAGAGGAGGTGGATTAGCTAGTCGAGGAAGGGGGGAGGTTATTTTCTACAACTATGAAGATGTTGGCCACTATGCACGCAACTGTCCAAATCTGGCACGACAATCATGCAGGTATTGTAGACAATTTGACCATGTAATAGAATATTGTCCTATTTTGATTTCTAAAATGCAGGAGAAAAAGATGCAAACTCCAATGCACAATCTTCATATGGTCAGAGAAGAAACCCGCGAGGAATATCTTAGCATGAATGTGGTCACTAGGAGCAATTCGTAAGGCACCTAATAACAAAGATGGATTTGACTTACAATGTGTAAAGGAGACTTTTGTTGAAGCGTGAAAGGGGTTTGAATAGGGAAGCACATTGACATCAGGTATACCAATAAAGAGGCAAGGGTAGATGAAGAAATCAAGCCATTTTTACAAGCTTGCATTAAGTTATTGCACAACAAAAAGGTGGTAGAGAAGCTTCAGGCCCTAATAGATAACAATGGAGAAAAGGAACAACTGCTGGTAGAACAAAAATTTGTCAACAAAATATATAAGAATAAGAAGAGGACGGGGTGATAGATGTGTATGACCATGTAGATTAGTGCTTATGAGATGGATCATGTTATTCTAGATCTGTGATCAGATACAAATTTCCTACCTAAGCAAACTTGGAAGCGCATGGGAGAACCCAAGTTGGAATGGTCTACTATTCAACTGTGCATGGAAAACCAACAAAAAATCATTCCATTAGGAAGTTTGTCGCAGGTCATAGTCAGTATTGAAGGCAATAAGGTCCTCACAGACTTTGAAGCTATACAAATTGTGGATGATATCAACCCTTATCTTGCGCTATTTGGATTGGATTTGGATATTGATATGGATGGTATCATAAATATGAAGAAGAGAATAATGGAGTTTGAATGCAATGGAACGAGAGTCATAATTCCCGTAGAACCTGCAGAAGGACATAGATACACAAAACCTGTGTGCACTGATGATGATATTGACTAGATCTATAAGCTGACTTTGCACGAGGAAGATTGGATCAACCCAATGGCTAATGGAAGTCTTAATTGTGAAAAGGAAAATGCTTTCTTCTCAAATTGTGATGAAGAATTGGAAAACAAGCAAAACCGATTGCATGAAGTATCTACGTTGTGTTGCAATCAAGTGACTAGATCTCTTCAATGCATAGCATTTGAGGTACGTGAATTACCACATTATGATATTTTAACTGATGTAAATATGTTTTTAGGAAAACTTGAAAGAACTATCCCAGAAGGATAGATATTCCATGCCTTAGATCTTGGACTGCACGCTACTCTAGCATAATGGTGGGAGACTCATAAAGAAAACATGGGAAATTGGCATCAATTTATGTGAATAATGAGATTATGCTTTGAATGTCCAACTATCATAATGGAAGAAGTCTACTCTGGAAAGTGTTAGCACCCAATCTGAACCTCAGGTTGAAAAAGGCAAATCAGGGTAACAACTAAACCACGCTCAGCCTTGTAGCTAGCCCTACAAGGACAGGAGAGGGCTCTCTCTGTAGAATAGATATTCAATAACACAATAATGAACTGATTTTAGGCTAGGTATATAAATATGAAAGGGGTGTTTTGATGAATTACTAAAATTTCAGGGATGTATGGGACAAGAGGACAGTATGAACTGAGGAATTAAATCAAGGACACAGAGTATTTCATGGGGCAGGATAGGCAGGAGATTTAGTAGTCAAGTTGAAATAAGGTGGAGTGGAAAGACTGTTGAGAAGCTGAAAAGGGCATAATAAATGAGTCCTTTTCAGACAGAATAAATACACAGAGTATGAATGATTCCCCAAGGCAGAGCATATAAAATGGATTCTACCTTTCTAACTTGAAAACATTCAACTGGAAATGTTTATGAATGAATGTTGCAACATAACAATGTACATATGAAACAAAAAGAAGAGACATATCCTAAAAAATCATACCACATGAATCTCACAAATCAGAGCTGCATCACTTTATTAATTCCCTGCCAAACTGTACAATGGAGCGCAGAGCTCACTGCCACACTTTTCCCCTACTTCTGAGTTTTCAGACCTCAGAATTTAAGCCTTTTACAAATGATTGGAAATTGCAATAAATAGAAATATTTTGTGGGAATGAAAATTGATGGGAAGAGGAGAAATCATAACTGAATATGGAAAACCAAGAGCCAAAAATCTCTCCGTAACAGAAGAACAGCATTACAATTATTCCACTTGAAATTCACTGATAACCAATGGGAGGGCGAAACCTATAGCGTGTATCCATTTGAATCATTTCTGAAGAAAAAATAGGCAATCCGATCCTATTTTCTTGCTGTTGTAGATATCTTTATTTTATTTTAAACTCTCGGCCTTTGATTGTTCCTTTGCTTTCCATTCGCTGTTTGAATAGAACTGACATTTCTGATAATATGCCCTTTGAATAAATTGAATTTAATTCATACATTCGTGAAGGGAAAAACATATTTTAAATGGGAACAAGGAAGGGAGATGGAGGCGAGACCCACGTAAATCACAATCGCAATCGGAGCGGGGCGGAGAGATATTATATAATCGCAATCAGAAATCAGAGTCGGGGAGCGGGGCAATATGTTGAAACAACACCCAAAAAATTCCGATGCGATTAGCTTGGGTCCGATGGGGCAGTATACAATGCACTTTATAGAAAGGGATGAATGGTGTTTATAAACAGGAAGAGGGCTAAAGTGGGACTGGGGTGAATCGCAATCAGAAATCAGAGTCGGGAGAGGGGCGGAATGATATATATGAAACTACCGATGCGATTGGGGGAGGTTCTTATATATAATCAAATATAACCAAAGTTTTGGACTAACAAAGGGCTAGACCTTTTATTTATGAACAGGCGGAAGAATTTGTGGTGGGGCCCAAGGGGTCAATCGCAATCGCATCGGAGGGGAGCGGGGGTAATCGCATCGAGAGAACAAAACTTGGGATGCGATCAGAGGATCGGAGAAATCGGAGGATCTTGCGATCGGGTCAATCGGAGGAGACTTGCAATTGGGCGGATCGGGGGATGGTGCGATAAATTGCATCGGAAGGGAGGATGCGATGGGACTATTGCGATCAATCAGAAGGGAGACGTGATCAGAGGATCAGAGCAATCGGAGGAGCTTGCGATCGGGTCAATCGGAGGAGACTTGCGATCGGGTGATCGGGGGGAGGGAGATGCGATCGGGACATCGAAAGGAGGGGAACGTGATTGATCACATTAGAGTTTCGCACGATGGGCCTAATCGGAGCGTTCAATAAACATGTTGCGATTTGCGATGGATTTTCGATTTCGATTGTAATGCATTTTATATATGATATCAAATTTTTATAATAAAGTTTTATTATAAAGTTTCCAACGTATGGTGGGGAAGTGGTTTATGTGGCAGGGGGGGTTATATATATGATATAACTTTGTTATAAAGTCTATGGGGTATGGAAAAGGGGAAGTGGTTATGTAATCAAATCGCATATTATTTAAAATATTTATAAGGCGATTTTGTGATTGGAAAGGGGAAAAGGGGGTTTTTAAAGGAAATTTAAACTTTAATAACACAAAGCTCAAAGGGAAAAATGGGGAAATAGGGGGTATAGGGAATTTTACTTCACTTAGGCATAGAATTCAATTCAGAAGTCAGTTTAAAGAGTGTAGTATACCATTGGAAAGCTCTTTCTGGGCTCTTTCTGATGGATCTACTTTGAAGATGATATAGTGCTGAACATGATGTGGAAAACTCCTTTGAATGCAGGGACATCACTTTGTGGAGATAACAACTTCTGAATTGTGACTGAAATGAAAAGTATTATGTTTTCACGTCAAAACATGGTTTTTGAGGTGAAAATTACATCGAACTGGATGAATGATATCTCTGACCCTCCTAGTGCTACAATTTTGAGTTTATTGACTTCCTCATGACCTTGCTGATCTTTATTGACACTTGACTCATTAATTTGACCATGGTGCAACCTTAGAGACTAATGAGCCCCGTCCTATGACCTACTGATATGATTTTGCGAATGAAAGTGACTAATGACTAAAGACAATAGGGAGGAAAATTAGCAAGTACCTCATGAGGGAAAACTGATAAAAAATTTCTACCATCAATGAATCCATGACCTAACAGAATGGCAAAATTTGTTCAGTATGAGACACCTAATATGCAAATGCAAAATAGCAGTTTTGATCACTGATGGCGGTACGACTAGACTGACACTAAAATTGGCTCCAATGGGGATGGTAGCTCCTTGGAGGTGCCAAGAACACCGTAGACCAAGTAGCCTTATCCACTGGGCATGGAGTCAAAAATACCGAAATACTGACACAATGCAGACTGACACTGACTCAAGACTAAAACTGAGAACTGAAATAAACCCATACCATACACATATCATCAAAGCTTTATAGCCTTCACCTCGGGCCCCAAACTTCAATGATTGTGTACTCTAAACTCTGATAAACATAACATGGTATATACAATGGTGATGACATAGATTTCTGATCCTTGTTTTTCAACAATGGTAGTGCTTTAAAAGCATACCATTTACTGCTCCTCCAGGGAAATCCTAGCCATCCATTTATGAGAGAAAGAAGGCATTATGTCCTCTGTATGCTGAAATCCTCTATTGTCCTTTCCACAAATTGTCGAACTTACCATGCTTCCCTTTGTCTTCATTTCTAGCATCCCATTTCAACACTATATCATCCAGCTGAAACGTTTCTACTTTGGTCTTCCTATCATAGATATTTTTAATCTTCTCCTGCAACTGAATAGCGTTCTGTGACACTTCCTCTCTTGTTTGCTGAAGGTGGATCATTTGATTGATTCTTCATTGATTTTCATTGTCCTCGCTGCCAACTTCTTGCAATAATCTCACAACTGGGACTGTAAGGGATGTAGGAAAGACAACAATGGTACCATAAACCAACTCAAATGGCGACATACCTATTGATATTTTACTGCTAAATATGTCTGCCCACAGTGCGTTGATGAGCTTTCGGTGCCAGTTTCTTTTGTTTTCCTCCAGAATTTTCTTAATTATATTCACCAGTGATTTTTTAGATGACTCAGCCAGGCTGTTGCCTTGCGGATAATAAGCTATCGAATGGCCGAGCGTGATGTTGTATTTGTCACAAAAATTGATCATTTTCTTTGATCTGAACGCTGTTGCGTTGTCTGTTACGATTTTGCATGGGTAGCCAAAATGAGATAAAATATTTGATTCCATGAATTGAATGATTACCGTGTCTATTGATTGCCTGGCTGGGAACAGCCTCGATCCATTTCGTAAAGTAATATGTCCTTGTCAATATCCATCGGTGTTGTGCTGAGGACGCGAGGTGAATTTCTCCTATGAAATCAAGCCCCCATTGCTGAAAGGGTGCATTCACTGAAACTGGTTTCAAAGGGAGTGGAAGCAATTTCTTCTTCCCTTGGAAGATTTGGAATTCATGACATTTCATCATTGTCTTATATAAATCAGAGAATAATGCGGGCCAATAATATCCTGCTCTTAATACATTGTTATCTATAGTCTTCCAAAACAAGTCACCACCACAGTCGCCTTTATGAAACTCATGAATTACTTTCTGCGCTTCTTCTTCAACCAAACAATTGAGAAGAACGCCCCCTGGATCTTTTCAATACAGAGCGCTGTCTAAAATGCATTATTTTGTAGATTTTAGCTTCAGAGATCTACCTTTACTCTTAGACATGCCCGTAGGAGGTGACAAATGCTGAAGGACATAGACAATATCTGAATACCATGGGGACTGCAGAAAAATATCTGAAAATTGGAACCAGCAAACCTTCATCTTCATCTTCTGCCACTGCTGTTATGAGGTTTATATCTAAAGCACGCAGATTAGATTGTGCCATCAATTTCGCCAAGCCTTGGCCTTTGATCAACTTCGTGGGCTTGATCTCCAGATCGTACTCTAACATACTCTCTATCCACTTACCTCTCCAACCTTCTGGATCATTTTGCATCAACACATCCTTCACTGCTGCATTAGGGACATAAGCTATAGTATGTGAATGAAAAATATAGACCCTGAAGTCCTTCAATGCCTTGATAAGAGCCAATGCTTATTTTTCAATAATATTATACCTCAAAGCAGCATCTCTAATAGTTCTACTAAAAAAGGCAATTGGATTTTCGATCTCGTCTCTCTTTTGTATTAAAACAACAGCTAAAGTATGCTCCGATGCAAATGAAAATATGATGAAGTCTTGAGTGTAGTCGGGACTGATCAAAACTGGGGCATTGGACAAAGCGAACTTTACCAGGTTGAATGATTTGATAGCCTCCTCGCTCCATTTAATAGTGCTGTCCTTTTTCAACATATTAGTCATTTCCCTCAAATGTTCAGCCAAATTGGGTATAAATCGACGTAAGAAGTTCATCTTACCATTGAATGCTTGGATCTCTTTCTTATTTTGTGGCAGGTCTATGTGCTGAATCGCCTCCACTCTAGCTGGATCAATGTGAATACCATCTTTGGAGATGATATGCCCCAGCAGCTTGCCTTCGTCCATGGCAAAGAGACACTTCTTGGGATTGAGAGAAATTTCAAATTTTCTACATCGCTGAAAAACAACTCTCAAATGGTGCAAATGCTCATCGTCTGATCATGAAAACACTGTCAAATCATCCAAATAAACAACTAAAAAAACATCTTTTTCATTTGAAAAAGCGATGTCCATTGCACGCTGGAAAGTGGCTCCTGCATTCTTCAGTCAAAAAGGCATTTTGGCATACTATAAGGTTCCCCAGGGTGTTGTGAAGGCAGTTTTATCTTGGTCCTTCTCATGCACCAAGATTTGGTTGTAGCCTGAGTAGCCATCAAGTAGTGACATCCTGGATGCTCCAACTACTCTCTGCAGAATATGGTCCATTTTCGAAAGTGGATAATTATCCTTTAAGGAGGCCTTGTTCAAGTTCCAAAAGTCAATACACAATCTTATTTCTCCAGTATTTTTACGCACTAGGACCAAATTCGAAATCCAATCAGAAAATCTAATATGAACTATGATTTCAGATTTGTACAATTTGTTTACCTCTTTTTCGATGGATGGCAGCAGCTTTGGATTGATTCTTCTCAGCTTTTTTCTGAATGGCTTTTGATCCGGCTTGATAGGAATAGTATGCTGGATTATGTTCTTATCATACACCTTCAAAATTTAATAATCCCATGCAAACACATTAGAAAATTCGGACAGCAACTTCACATACTTCTCCTTTGCTTCAGGGGACAATGTCTTTGACAATTTCACGAACTTGGGTTGATCGGGTGTTCCAAGATTCACATCTTCGACTCCTTTCTCCGTGGGCACCAAGCTTGGCTTCTTTGCCACATTTTCCTGATCAAATAGCTCCTCTAGAGGTATGAGACCTCTAGGAATTACGTTATCTTTCAACTGCAATATGTCCATCTGGTTTGTTTCCGTTTCTTGATCATTAACCGCATACTCGCCTTCTATGGGAGCGTCCTTGAAGTTTCCATCACCCTGTAAAAATGCATTGATCTCATTATCATCCCAAAATACTTGCCAATACCTTAAATTGTCTGGAACAGTAGGCCTATGTTTGACATAGATTTCAAACTTGTTGCTGGAGTTCATCGGAATCCTCATGTTACTTGCAATAGTGGCAAGGGAATCAGAAATAATATTTTGCATCCTGGGCACTGCTGTCAAAGTGTACTCTGGGAATGTCTTCAAAATGTCCAGAAATGCATTTCTATATGCCCTCAGTCTTGGATGTTTAGCTTAGTATTCTCCTTTCACCTACTTGATTATTAACTCAGAGTCACCATACACAGAAATCATTTTCGCCTTCAACTTCTTCAATATTTTGAGGCCTGCAATTAGAGCTTCATACTCTGCTTCATTGTTGGAGCAGTCAAAAGCCAACTTATAGGCACATACTCTAACATTACTAGGGACTCTTTTAGGCTGAAACACAGGGCTCCAAATCCATATTCCAATGCCTACTCCATCCTTACTAACAACTCCATCAAATTCCATACCCCATAGGCCTTCTTCTTCTTCTTGTAAATGATCAAATTGAGTTTCTTCCTTCCCTTCACCTTGGCTGATTTCTGGCTGTTCACTGTATTTTTGCTGCTGGCAGGCAGGAGCCTCAGCAACGCTGGCTATTTTCTCCTTTTCCTGCTTGAGGACTTCTCTGAAATTCTCTGAAATCTCAGGTATTTCATCCACTTGTACCAATTGAACATTATCATCATTTAAACCACCATCTGAATATAAGACAAAAGACTCTAAATCTGTGTGGACTACATTGATGGGATGGTTTATAGGCTTGTCTTTGCTAGTAATCATATATTTCATTTTCTTTTCCCTATATAACTTTCTCAACTGGCCGAATACAAGGATTGTGGCATAAGAGAAGTCAAGCTGTATGGTTCCCTTAAGTTTTGCACCCCAAGACCTAGATAGAAGAATTCCAAACCATGGTGGGACATTAGCAACAACTACATCCATCAAGACATTTTTGGCTGGGATTTGATCTAAAGTCACTACCAAATATTTGTTAAGACCAATACAATGGACCCTATTGGAGTCAAAATAATACAAATCATGGTATTTTCTAGTAACATCAAGGCCTAACTTCTCCATGATAGCTTTGGGCATCAAATTATGCGAGGCCTCGGAGTCCAACATGGCGTTATGCAAGATAAGCTCATGCAACCTAAGACTTAGGTAAAAGGGGGGAACTTCATTTTCTTCAGACTCTTGTGTGGCTGGACCAAAAATAAGTTTAGGTTAGTCATCTTCCACATTAACCATATTAGAAAGAGGGTCAATTTGCAAGACTTTAGACACCTGACCTTTATATACACTATTCTTCACCAACTCAGTCAGGGGCATAGACACTTTGAGTTTGGAAATTTAATTTTCTAAATTAAAGGAAGGAGCTTTTTCTACCTCTTTAATGGGAGGGTCTTTCTTCTCTGTTTTCTCCTTCGCTATGCTCTACTGGCCTTTTTCATTTTTTGTGTTAGTAGCTACGGGTGCTTTGCTGGATGAAGGATTGGCCGGATCTTTTCCTTTCTTCTGTGCCTCGTCCTTCATTTGGAGTTACTTTCTCTTTTGAATGGGACTGATTGTGAAGTTTCTATTCCTCAGGGAATACTGCCTTTGCTGGGCTGATAGAGCGTTCATATACCCTCTTTGGTAGTCGTCAGATTCTTCTTCTAACACTACGTCATTTTCCAAGATGAAATTTTCGTCCCCTCGAATGTCTGGAGTCGCCACTATGTATTCTTCATCTTCTGTGAGGAAGATGGGTGCACCATCAGCTGTGAAAAAGTGATTGGCCTCAAATACAGGGTTATCATCATCTGAGTCAGTCCCTTGCACGTAGTTCTGTTGTAATGGCGTTTTGATCTGCTGTTGTGGTGCCGCTTGGTCCTGTGCCCTCTGTTCTCTCTGTCTAATTCTGAATTGCGGCTGTTGTTGTCTTCTAAAATTCGGATTTCTTATTTGGGGTTCAGGTCTGTCCGAAATCATTAATCGATCAACCATATTTTCCATTGTACGAATCAGCGTGTCCATTTTTCTTTTCGAAGGGGAGGCTTCCTCTTTCACCATGACTTTCTTTTCAGCTCTGGCTCGAGCTCTTTTAGCCAGCAGATTAGCTTCAACGCTTACTGCTATCTTCTACATGTCTTCAAGTGACGGCGAATCTTTTTCACGCAGTTGATATGCCATATCGGCATCAAAACCATCCAGAAACCTCAGCATAGATGAATCCACAGGAGGTTTGAGGTTAGCCGGAATAGCATTTTATATAGCATTGAATCTTAAACAATAGTCTTGCACAATTTCACCCACATTTCTTTTAATATTATCATATTCAGACAGAATTTGGTGTGGATTCCTCTTCACCTCCCATCGGTCTAAGAACTATGTGTGTAACTCCTGTAAGGTACGAATTGAGCTAGCTGGTAAAGCTCTGAACCACTTTCTAACTTCACCTCTGAAGCTTTGGACAAACAACCTAGTAGTTACATTCTCTTCTTCTACTTCATGCAAGTCAAAAAAGTCGTTCATCCTATCAACATGCTACTGGGTTGTAATGCCCTAAGTGGCATCAAAGATAGGAATTTTACTCTAATAATCAGCAGGCATATCATTGAGAACCTGAGGTAAAACCAATGGTGCATACCGGGCAGCCATGACTCTGGGTGGATTTACAACAGGATTTGCAGGATTTTGAGGAGGTGTTGTTGGAGGAGATGATAACTGGGAGTTGAATGAAGGGGATGTTGATGAATTAGGAGGGGGCAATGCTGCTCCTGATGTTTCTGGAACCTCAGGAATATTAGTTGCAGTGATGGACAGAGGAGAATTCAAAATGTAGTCATCAATTGAAGAATTTGCCCTCTGAATTTCAATATCTACAAGAAACTCTGGATCTAAAACCGTGTCTTCGAGTGCAGTTTCAGACTTACTGCTAAACAAAGAGAGCTCAAAACTCTCGTCAAAAGAAAGCTCTTCTACAAAAAACCACTCACTGGGCCAAGTATGGGACCTAAAAATAGGTGTAGGACTTAGTGATACCTCCTGTCTTCTGACTATTCTTGGGATAAGATTTGGATTTTCAAACACAGGGGGAGGGTTTGGATCAGGATTAGCCCTTGTATATATTCTTGAAGCCAGTGTGGTTAAAATTTCTACTGTACAATATTTATATCAGCCTAGAAAACTCTGAAATATCATCATCAAGACTTTATAAGAAAGATATTACTGGGGTGATGAATCTTCCATGCAAAGTTTTGTAGTGTTCCCCAATGGAGTCGCCAAAGATGTTAGCACCCAATCTGAACCTCAGGCTGAAAAAGAAAATCAAGGTAACAACTAAACCACGCTCAGCCTTGTAGCTAGCCCTACAAGGATAGGAGAGGGCTCTCTCCATAGAATAGATATTCAATAACACAATAATGAACTAATTTTAGGCTAGGTATATAAATATGAAAGGGGTGTTTTGATGAATTACTGAAATTTCAGGGATGTATGGGACAAGAGGACAGTATGAACTGAGGAATTAAATCAAGGACACAGAGTATTTCATGGGGCAGGATAGGCAGGAGATTTAGCAGTCAAGTTGAAATAAGGTGGAGTGGAAAGACTGTTGAGAAGCTGAAAAGGGCATAATAAATGATTCCTTTTCAGACAGAAGAAAATACACAGAGTATGAATGATTCCCCAAGGCAGAGCATATAAAATGGATTCTACCTTTCTAACTTTAAAACATTCAACTGGAAATTTTTATTAATGAATGTTGCAACATAACAATTTACATATGAAACACAAAGAAGATACATATGCTAAAAACTCATACCACATGAATCCCACAAATCAGAGCTGCATCACTTTATTAATTCCCTGCCAAACTGTATAATGGAGCGCAGAGCTCACTGCCACACTTTTCCCCTACTTCTGAGTTTTTAGACCTCAAACTTTCAGCCTTTTACAAATGATTGGCAATTGCAATAAATAGACAGATTTTGCGAGGATGAAAATCGATGGGAAGAGGAGAAATCATAACTGAAGATGGAAAACCAAGAGCCAACAATCTCCCGTAACGGAAGAACAACATTACAATTATTCCACTTGAAATTCACTGATAACCAATGGGAGGGCGAAACCTGTAGCGTGTATCCCTTTGAATCATTGTTGAAGACAAAATAGGAAATCCGATCCTATTTTCCTACTGTTGTAGATATCTTTATTTTATTTTAAGCTCTCGGCCTTTGACTGTTCCTTTGCTTTCCATTCTCTGTTTGAATAGAACTGAAATTTCTGATAATATGCCCTTTGAATAAATTGAATTGAATTCGTGCATTCGTGAAGGGAAAAACATATTTTAAATGGGAAAAAGGAAGGGAGATGGAGGAAGGACCCATGTAAATCGCAATCGCAATCGGAGCAGGGCGGAGAGATATTATATAATCGCAATCAGAAATCGGAGTCGGGGAGTGGAGCAATATGTTGAAACAACACCCAAAAAGTTCTGATGCGATTAGCCTTGGTCCGATGGGGCAGTATACAATGCACTTTAAAGAAAGGGATGAATGGTATTTATAAACAGGCGGAGGGCTAAAGTGGGACCGGGGTGAATCGCAATCGGAAATCGGAGTCAGGAGAGGGGCGGAATGATATATATGAAACTGCCGATGCGATTGGGGGAGGTCCTTATATATAATCAAATATAACCAAAGTTTTGGACTAACAAAGGGCCAGACCTTTTATTTATGAACGGGCAGAAGAATCTATGGTGGGGCCCAAGGGGTCAATCGCAATAGCATTGGAGGGGAGCGGGGGTAATCGCATCGGGAGAACAAAACTTGCGATGCGATCGGAGGATCAGAGCAATCGAAGGATCTTGCGATCGGGTCAATCAGAGGAGACTTGCGATTGGGCGGTTCGGGGGATGGTGCGATCAATCGCATCAAAAGGGAGGATGCGATCGGGAGTTACGATGGGACTGTTGCGATCAATCGGAAGGGAGACATGATCAAAGGATCTGAGCAATCGGAGGAGCTTGCGATCAGGTCAATTGGAGGTGACTTGCGATCGGGTGATCGGGGGGAGGGAGATGCAATCGGGAGATCGGAAGGAGGGGAACGCGATTGATCGCATCGGAGTTTCGCGCGATGGGCCTGATCAGAGCATTCAATAAACATGTTGTGATTTGCGATGGATTTTAGATTGCAATTGTAATTCGGTTTATATATGATACCAAACTTTTATAATAAATTTTTATTATAAAGTTTCCAACGTATGGTGGGGAAGTGGTTTATGCGGCGGGGGGGTTATATATATGATATAACTTTTTTATAAAGTCTATGTGGTATGGAAAAGGGGAAGTGGTTATGTAATCAAATTGCATATTATTTAAAATATTTATAAGGTGATTTTGTGATCGGAAAGGGGAAAAGGGGGTTTTTAAAGGAAATTTAAACTTTAATAACACAAAGCTCAAAGGGAAAAATGGGGAAATAGGGGGTATAGGGAATTTTACTTCACTTAGGCATAGAATTCAATCCAGAAGTCATTTTAAAGAGTGTAGTATACCGTTGGAAAGCTCTTTCTGGGCTCTTTCTGATGGATCTACTTTGAAGATGATCTAGAACTGAAAATGCTATGGAAAACTCCTCTGAATGCAGGGACATCACTTTGTGGAGATAATAGCTTCTGAATTGTGACTGAAAGGCAAAGTATTATGTTTTCACTTCAAAACATGGTTTTTGAGGTGAAAATTACATCAAACTGGATGACTGATATCTCTGACCCTCCTGGTGCTATAATCTTGAGTTTATTGACTTCCTCATGAGCTTGCTTATCTTTATTGACACTTGACTCATTAATTTGACCATGGTGCGACCTTAGAGACTAATGAGCCCCATCCTATGACCTACTGATATGATTTTGTGAATGAAAGTGACTAATGACTGAAGACAATAGGAAGGAAAATTAGCAAGTACCTCATGAGGGAAAACTGATAAAAAATTGCTACCATCAATGAATCCATGACCTAACGAAATGGAGAAATTTGTTCGGTATGAGACACCTAATATGAAAATGAAAAAGAACAATTTTGATCACTGATTGCAGTACGACTAGACTGAAACTAATAGAAAGGATTATCTGTGCAGATATTTGGCTAGATGGAATGAGATATGGGGCATAGAACCGAGACCAGAATGGGTCCACATGTTCATTCATACATTGGTGAAGGTACCTACTTATTGGTATTTGGAGACAGAGCTGCACTGTGGTACTAGTGAATGTTTTGTGCCTGCGGAGAGTTTCATTCTAACATTCAGCTTTGAGAGTGGGTTTGAAAAGACTAGAAAAGCATTACATAGCATTCAAGAAGTTATCTTTGACACAAAAAAGCCAATGATAGAGCGCGCTTCGCTAGAATGGGATGTGTTATCACCCTAGTAATTCTTAGGTCATGGGATTTTGGTTTATAGTTAAAGAAAACTAGGGGTAACCAAGAACCTCTTTTAGAATTCAGGATCTAGCCTTCCTAAGTTCTGGAGAGGGATCTCTGCTTAATATTTAGCTTTGTTTTGTAATGGATTTTAGGCTAGCTATGAGTGGACAATTTGGTTTGATTTTTTGAATGTTGGTAGGAATAAAAGACTACAAGGGAAACCATAGAAATATCTACCTAACCATTGGGAAATGGAGTCAAATTTATAGCAAACAAGACTAGAAAACTAAGGTTAAAAGAACAAATATACTAAGCGAAAGATATATGATCTTCAGAGGGTTTAAAAATGCTATTTTGATGAAGTGGTATGATCTGGACTAAGGGAAGTTAAGAATCCTTAGATCACGGAAAAGGAAAAGGGAAATTGAGCTCAAACGATACTAAAGAGAAATTAATAATTCTAAAGTATGGAAATCAGCAGAAAACATAAACATGAAAACTAGTAAAAACAGAGAGCTTTTTACACTGATTCTGTAATACCTTTCCTAGTTATTCATTTAAGATGGAAGATAACACAAGATTTATGAATGAAAATTAAAGAAATAAACAATGAAAACTAGAAGATACAATACTCATCTAATCAGCATGAGGATCATTAGTTATGATGTCTATTAGCTTCAGTTTCCAGCCTGCTGCTTCAACTTAACTCACATAAAATCCCAATGTTTCAACAAAAAAGTCTATAGTAGTCTTGAAAATTTTATTCCACACAAAATACTTCGAAAGATGAAGTATTTATACAAATAAATTGCTTACAAAATATCTTAAAAGTTTGAGAGAATATCTCAAGAAAAAATAGGAATTATTACACAAGAAGAGGGATAGCTGCAAAACAGATGGGAAAGTTGTCCTATTTTACAAGAAAAATAGAACAGTTTATCTACTCAAACTGATTTTTTGTTTAGCTGGAAGTATTGCTGGCATTTGGGACATTGTCATGTGGAAGATGACTAGTAGTGTACTTCTCCTATTTCACGTTCTGCCCTGATAATATTTTACTCTGATTTATTTCACTATTTACTACTGTAAATTAAAAGTAACTAGTAGTAATATCTTGTTTTTACTGATACACTTTGACTACTGATACTCTTTGACCACTGATTTTTCATCTTGGTATACTTTGACTGCAAAATTTCATAGTAAATCAATGAATTTTTGCCATTTCTCTGCGCTGGGAATTTTCATGCTCTTTAGCTTCCTGTAACTTTCATCTTCCTCTGTATACTTTGCAAAATTGGGCTTAACCACGAAAATATGTTTGATCTCATTTTGCAAAAATAATAAGTTTTCAAAATATTCCAAAATGACCTTACCAGTAGGAGACCCTTGAGGTAAAGGTTTGTTGACCTGCTCTTTGGCATATGCCGTGATTTTGTTATCATAATCTTTTTGTGACATTAAATTTTCATTCAATGCATGAATATCCAGTAAACCTGCTTGTGACAGTACTGTGTATTTGGCCTCAAATCTGGTGATAGCCAAGTTCATATCTTTGCACCTATCCTCCAAATTATTCATCATGTTTCTCTTATTCAGGACCTTTTTTATTTGTAATATACTTTCAGTTATGTCCTGAATTTTTAGCTCCTCAAGTTCTTCTCTGTGTTTACTATTCAGAAATGTGATAAGTCTTAAGGCTTGAGCAGGCTTATCAGCCAGTTCTTCTTTTGTCTTCTGTATTTCTATCTGTACTGCTTTAAGTAACTCTTTTTGTTCATAGATTATTTGGATTGAGGGCCATTGCAAATGTATGCCCTGAATGATGTTATTCCATAGATAATTCTTAATGAAGGATACCTGCTCAGTGAGATTAACCTGTTGTTGAAAAATCTTAACATGTTCTTGCAATCTGTTGGCCCTTTGTTCATGTCCTTTGGAAGTGATTAAGGCATCTCTGTTGGATGTTTCCAGATTTCTGATGGTGCCTTTTAAATTGATTATCTCTTTATATTTTATGGACATGTCTTCCATAGCCTTATCTAAGGAAGTTGTTTCCCCTGTTGGATTTTCCTATGATGTTGATGAAGAAGTGGCAGAGATGTCTTTAGAAGTAATTGACACTACAGTTGCCAATACTCCTTTCGGTGCCAGATGTTCTGCCAATGTTGAGGGAATAGTTGTACTTACATTTGGAATAACTGTAGGAATGGAAACTTGCTGAGCTTTCTTCAAATTTTCATTTTCTTGCATTAGAGATTCTATTTGGTTTTCCATCTCTTTTATCTGGGCTGTCATTTTCAAAACAAGTTGCATAGTTTCCTCTTTCTCTGTATTTTCCTGAAGCACTTATTTTGCCTGAGGGTGCTCACTTTGTGGCAATTTAGGCTGCTTTCTTAAGGCTGCAATATCATCAATCTTCTGCTTTATTAATTTTCTAGCAACTCCAATGTTAGAAGGATCTGCTCCTGTTTCAATTACCAAATCTTCTAAGGATTTTATCCATAAATCCTTGGCATGTAATGATGCCTTATCCAATTTCTTTTGAGTTTTCAGGTTGGATACAGTCTTTTGGAGCATAGTAGCACTCATTGTTTTTCTTACTACTTTTGAATATAACATTTATGATGCACTCCTGTGGAATTATATCTGATCTATCTCGTGAATAGTATCAGCATTTACTGCAAATTTTGTATTTTTGTAGTCTGAGGTTGATTTTGTATGTGTTACCACTGGTTGAAGAAATGACATGATCATTTTGTTGGTTGAATAATCAAATTCAGTTACTAATCTGTCATTATCTCCTGGTTTTTGTTTCAGAAGTTTAGAATAAACTTCATTTTTAATTTCTTCATTCTTCTCCCTGATTAGCTTGAACCTCTTTTGAATATAAGAATCAGTTTCTTCAGTTGTTTTAGAAGAACAGGGAGCTTCTGTATCCATTTCCATTTCAACAATCTCTTTGCCTTTACCCTGTGCTTGTACCTGTTCACTTTGAATTTCTCTAAGAGTTTCATTAAATATTATGGTGGCTTCATCCTCAGTTTGCTGCTCATTAGTATCATCCACATCTATGACTCCTTTTTCTAAAGTAGTCATTTTTCCCTTTTTATTGTATACTATCTTGAATTTGTTTTCAATGATTGTTTCAGCCAAATATCCTTCTTCTTTCCTTGGTCTTTTGTTGGATACCTCTGCTGGTTGGTTAATTGTAACCACCTGTGTATTGTCCAAATTATCTGTATGCTTCTCATGATCATCATCAATTAAAGTATTGGCCACCCACTCCAACTGATTGGCATATTTTTCAATCAGTGGCTTAGATTCATGGAGGAATGGAGGAAATTTGCATTTGATCCTGAGATTACTCAGAATACCCTGAGGGTCATAGTTCCAATAAAAACTTTCCTGAAACTTGAATGTTGATAGTTTGTTGGATACTTCTTTCAAGGCATCTCTGCTGTTAACTATAAAAGATCCAATTTGACTTTTCAATTTGAATTGTGCCTTCTTTTTGGATGCTATGAAGTTTACGACATCCTCATTCAAAATCTGCCTTATGTATTCCAAAGCAAAGATCCTAATGGTTAGAAACTTTGGCAATTTGTATGGGGCCAAGATTGCACCATATATTCTAATCTCAGTGTGATTTTTTTATAAATACCAATCACCCACTTTACAGTTTTCAGACAACTGTAAATTTCTTTTGATATCTTCATTTATTCTTGGTGGTTCTTCTTTATCCAACAAATTGTACAGTGCAGAAGGTGAGAAAGGAGTTTTCAAATATTTCTTCAGTAATTCTAAGGTATTTTAATTGTAGGAATATCTTTCATATGGTTTAGAATCCTTAATTGGGAAGCAGTCAATTTTTGAAAAAAATTGACAGGGTTTCCCCTGTTTCTTTAAGGTTTAAGTACTCTCAAATGAGTACTTTTTGGCTTTTTAATTTAAATTAATTCAATTTTATTTTAGAAATATGAAATTAGCAGTTTTGAATTACTGATAAATACCTTTGACCAGGTATTTTTGCAGTCAAACGGGATGGCAGGTGGTACCAGTCTTCAAACTGGTTGCATTGGTTTGATATCAGGCACTAGAAGTTGTTGGAAGTCACTCTTCAGATCGGGAATGACTTTAGGATGGCAACTTGGTTCAAATTCAGCTCGTCAATGTTGTCTGCAATTGATTCTCAGAAGGATAGGGTGTAAAGATATGGAAAATGATAAATAACTAAGGTTAAAACCTTAGTTTTTGTGGATCATATGAGTATTAATTGTAGGTCACGTCGACATGGTGGGAGAGGTTTTTTATTTGAAAGCCAGTAATGGTTTTCACATTTCTTTTCAGTAGTGAGTAGTTTTAATCTTGAGCAATGCGATCCAATATAATTCGGACACGTAGCGGGCGGCGGTTTCTCAAAACAACCTTTTTCGCAAAAACTTTTGGGAACTTTGGTTGATCACTTTGAAAATGCGAAATGAGATGTGCACCGTCGGATGTGGCGGAGTGGAGCAAACAATTGGGATTTGATTGAAAGTTATAGGGTAAATGCAGTGGGGCCGGGGCGTTAAATATTAGCTGTAGATTTGGTGAGTGAAGATCTACGGTTGAAGTTTAACCTGATGAGGAGTGGTGGGGACGGGGATATATGTTATTGGGCTAGATATGGACCGTTAGATTAGGGATGCTTGGAGATCGGATGGCTAATAATCAATGCGATGGGGGAAAGATAAGGGGCTGAGGACTATTCATCGTGTTCGATATGAACCGTTGGATCAATGGGATGAGGAGATTGGATGGTCTATATTAAATTCGAAGGCGATGAGGGGTTTTTAGCAAGAATTGTATATACAAAGGCTTTATACATGGAATAAAGTGGATGGGGAGGGGTTAAAAAAGGGTTTAAAGCAAGGTTACAACTGTGGTAAAGGAATGTTTATCGGGAAAGTAGAAAATATTAAGGTTTTAACCTTGGGGTTAAGGGTAATCGGGGAAGGGGATGTTTTAAACAGGCGGATGGGTTTTTGCGAAGTTTGGTTTAAACTAAACTTCGGGAATTTTATATTTTTCCTTTTAAACACATATGACACATGTTTAATGCTTTTTTTGTGTATTTTATTATATAGTTTCATATTTATCAAAGGTCTAAAACTACAGGGGAGAGGGGAAATATTTTTATGGGTAGTTTTTGTGTCAAAGGGGTAACTTTGGGATGTTTTTCAACATCTGCTTAATATCTTTGACACAAAATCATATATTAAACGGGTTTTTGGGGATATTAAATAAAAGGGAATTATATTAATAGGACTAGGATAATTAATAAGGAGTTAATAAAATATGTTAGGTGTTAATATGACAAGGGGAAAAGTGAATACTCAAAACATACCATTATAACCATTAAAAGTGAAGATCAAAGCAAAACTTGCATTTATGATAATTTCATCACTTCTACTTAGGATAAAATGTTATTTTGAGGGTTTTATACTTCATGAAATGTGGGAAATTAATCAAATGGGGATTTAGAGTATCATTAAGTAAAATGAGGTTTTTTACTTATGATTTTTCATGGAAATGAATGCATGAATGGAAAATGATGTGATTTTTGTGATTAATATAACAACTTAACATTTTCAACTAATTAGCCATAGAGCCTTGGGTCTGGTCCCAAAAAAAGTCAAGGAAATGCCTTGAGCCTTTCTAACTGATAGTTTAGAATGATAAATGGCTATGGGGAAGGGAAGTCAGTTATTTGCAGCCTTGGTGAATAATATTTACAATGATGCTTCTCACCTTCTTCTACCTACCCAATTTGAACTGCTAACATTTTTTCTTCCATTTTGATTAGGTGCATTTGAGCTAGCAACCTTTACAACATTTATTCTTTCTGAAAGAAATAAAACTATCTAATTCTACACTTATTTCATCCAAGAATCCAGATTAAACTGTTGGATTCACTTATTCTCTACCTAACTATTGAATTGTCATGATTAAACTGTATGACAATTCTTTATTCTCTATCTAAAACAAGTGAAATTGAAACATGACAAGTCAAGATTAAACGGTTTAACTCATCTTGGATTATGGCATTTATTGTCACTCTACCATAATCAACTGTAAAAAGTAAAGTAGTGCATTTATACTTGCACACTTTCATGCTTTATTCATATTTTTCTTTTGGGGTATATCATTTTTTCTAAGTCCTTTGATTTTTCTTTTAGGACTTTTTACCCTCTTTTTGATTTTTTTATTTTTTTATTTTTTACAAAATATGGGAATACAACTTGCAGAAGGCAAATTATGTACATATTTACAAGATTACCATTAGTCAAGTCAAAATTATGAATCCTATATTTATAGGTCACTAACATCGGCTTCACTTGGGGATGACATTTCCTGGTGGAATGTCAAGAACTCTAAGATAGTAGCCTTCAATTTTAACTTTGGTGATCCTGTAATTGTCTTCTGTTTTCTGCAACAAATCATATTTATGAAATTTTATACTGCAAAGCTTAGGGCCTTCTCTTCGAGCTTCAACTCTGTAGATAAAATCTCCAATCCAATCTACACACTGACAATGAAAATTTACAATGATAAAGTAAATCAATCTAACTGTTGAGTGACTTTGAAGAATAGTAGTGTTTCAGCATCCTACCATTCATTGATCCTTCTTGAATTTCAGTTCCATCCAAATTCCTGATGAAAAAGGAATTATTACCTCTGTAACCATATATCACATAGGGTCCTTTCCATAGAAATTCAAACTTTCCATGTTTACCTTTATCTTCTCTCCATGAGTCCCATCTCAAAACTTGATCTCCTATGAAAAAATCATCTTCTTTAACCCTTTTACCAAAAATATTTTTGATTTTATCATGTAAAACTTGTGATTTTTCATAAACTTCTTCCCTATTTTGTTGGAGATGTATGGTTTCATTGATTCTTCGTTGAATATCATTTGTTTCCACCTGTGATTCCTGAATAATATTCATGACTGGAACACCCAAGGAAGAAGGGAAAATTGCATCTATTCCATAAACAATCTGATAAGGTGAAGTTCCAATAGACTTTTTTGTGGTAAGCCTATCAGCCCATAGGGCATAAATCAGCTTTTTGTTCCAGGTCTTTTTGTTTTCTTAGAGTAATTTTTTGATGATATTGATTAGGCTTTTGTTTGATGATTCGGCTAAACCATTACCTTGGGGATAATATGTTGTGGAATGACCTAAGGTAATATGGTATTTATGACAGAAAGAAATCATTTTATTGGATTTGAATGCTGCTGCATTGTCAGTAATAATCTTATGTGGGCATCCAAATATTGATAAAATATTACTTTCTATAAATAAGATTATAACTGAATCAGTGACTTGCCTAGTAGGAATGGCTTCTATCCACTTGGTAAAGTAATCTGTAGCAGTTAAAATACATTTATGTTGGCCTAAAGAGGGAGGATGGATTTCACCAATGAATTCTAACCCCCATAGTTGAAATGGTTTTTCAGTTGATATAGGCTTAAGAGGTAAAGGCAATAGTTTATTTTTCCCTTCAAAAATTTGGCATTTGTGGCAAGAGTTGACAATTTTTTTAACAACAGAAAATAAAGTTGGCCAATAAAAACCAGCTCTCAGTATTTTGCCAGCTGTACTCTTCTAGTATAGGTGGCCTCCATAGTCACCTGCATGAAATTCCTCAAGAATTTTATCAGCCTCATATTTTAATAAACAATTTAGTAAAATCCCAGTATTTTCTTTCCAGTAAAGTGCATTGTTTAAGATACAAAACCTCATTGCTTTTTATTTGATGAATCTTGCCTTGGTTTTAGTTAGCCCAGGAGGGCCTTGTAAATGTGTTAGTACAAAGATAATATAAGAGTACCATGTTGAGTCTAGATAGGCCTCACTGATCAATGGAGTCACCATATCCTCCTGGTCATCTATTTGTGCAATGAAAATAATATATAAAGCATCGCAATTTGATTCTGCCATCAATCTGGCTAAACCATGTCCTTTAATGAGCTTAGTTGGTTTGATTTCCAGATTGTACTCAAGGATAGTGGCTATCCACTTTCCTCTTCTACTATCAGGTCCATCTTGTGTCAGAATATATTTAATTACTGCATTATGGACATATGCAATGAGGTGTGAATGAAGAATGTAAACTCTGAAATCCTTGATGGCTTTAATGAGGGCCAAAGCCTTTTTTCCATTATATTTTATTTCGGAGATGCATCTCTGAGGGCTTTACTAAAGAATGCAATTGGCTATTCAAAACCTTGATTTTTTTTCTGCAGAAGAACTGCAGCTATGGTGTGTTCATATGCAAAGGAAAAGATTATGAAATCTTTTGTATAATCTGGGCTGAGGAGGACTGGTGCTTTTTTCAAGGCCTGTTTTATGGATTCGAAAGACTGTTTGGCTTTTATTGTCCATTTTATTGCATAGTCCCTTTTAAGCATATTGTTCAGATCTTTTATGATTTCAGCCAAATTAGAGATAAATCTTCTTAGAAAATTGATTTTACCCAAGAATTCTTGAAGTTCCTTTATGTTCCTTGGTGGTTGAATGTTCAAAATGGCTTCAATTCTTGCAGGATCTATTCTAATGCCTTCTTTGGAGATTATGTGACCTAACAGTTTTCCTTCTTCTAGTCTGAAAAGAGTCTTTTTAGGATTAAGGGATATACCAAATTTTCTACACTTGATAAAGACTTGTCTCAGATGATCTAAGTGTTCATCATTTGTTTTTGAAAAGATAGTAATATCATCAAGATAAATAACTAAAAATTCATGGATCTCCTTAGCAAAGGCAATATCCATTTCCCTCTGAAAAGTAGCTCCTGTGTTTTTTAATCCAAAAGGAATTTTCACATACATGGAAGTTCCCCAAGGAGTAGTAAATGAAGTTTTAGTTTGATCATCTTTTTGAACTAAAATTTGATTATATCCAGAGAAACCATCTAGTAAAGAAATTCTTGAATAACCTGCTACCCTCTGCAAAATATGGTCCATTTTAGGCAAGGGGTAATTGTCTTTCAAGGAAGCTTTATTGAGATTTCTAAAGTCTATACATAGTCTAATTTCTCCTGTGTTCTTTCTAGTGGGAATTAAATTAGATACCCAGTGAGAATATCTGACTGGTGTAATTATTTGTGCATCAAACATTGTTTTAACTTCTTTTTCGATTAAAGGTAACAAAATTGGATTAATCCTTCTTAGTTTTTGTTGAAAAGGTTTTTTATTTTCTTTCAAAGGAATTTTGTGTTGAATTATGTCTTTGTTTTAAGTTTTCAAATCTTCGTAACTCCATGCAAAAACATCCTGATATTCTTTCAAAAGTTCTATGTATTTGAACTTTTCTTCTGATCACAAGGATTTTGATAGTTTGATCATTTTTGGTTTTTAATTTGTCCCTAAGTTATACTCTTCTATATCAGACTTGACTGGTTCCATTTTTGGCCTTTTGGGCACATCAATGGAATCAAATAAGTCTTATATGGTAGTTAAACCTCTAGGTAAAATGTTATGCTTTAAATCAATCAAATTTGGTTCATCTTCCATCATTTCCTCTATATCTACTTTTTCCAATTCATCTATGTCACTCTAAGTAAATATAGTAGGTCTATCAAAATTATGTACATCTAAATTATCTAAATCATCTATTTGACAAAAATTTGAATGTATATTACAAGGTGAATCTATATTACAGTGATTATCAATTTGGCAGTTTTAAAACTCTTGTTCATTGTTCAAAAAGTGATAAATTTTTTCATCTTCTGAGAAAATTTTCTAGTATTTTACATTGTCTGGGACAATATGTCTGTGTTTGATTTCAGCAGTGTATTTTTGTAATGGTAAAAATGGAAATTTGCAAGTGCTGGCAAAGGTTGCTAAACAATGGGCGTGCATATTCTATTTTCTAAGGATGATAGCAAACTTGCTTTCTAACAAATATTCAACCAAATCATGTGTTGTGTCCCTGTATCTGGCCAGTCTAGGATTGTGAACAGAGTATTCTGCATTTATTTGCTTGATATCTAGCTCTGAATCTCCCATAACTAGTATTCGTTGCCCTCCCAATTTTCTCATGATTTGAAGACTTAAGATTAAAGCCTCCTATTCATCCATGTTGTTGGTGCATTTGAAATTCAATATAAAGGCATGTCCTTCAGAATGGCTTGTTTCAATGTTCGTAATCCATACACCAGCTTCTACTCCTGATTTATTCATAGATCCATCAAAATCTAAATGCCATGAAGCCTCATGACCAATGTAATCATCCATTATTTTAATCTTCTTATTAGTGATTTCAGTTTGGATGTCATTATGATCAGAGTTACTGAGAATAAAGGAATCAAGATTAGTAGGATTTGAATAGATTGGATAATTGGTAGGTATGTCAGCAGTACTGATCATAAACTTCATTAGGGTTTCTCTGTAAATATTTTTGGGCTGTCCAAATACCGAGATAGTGGCATAACTCATGTCAAGTTGTAGAGATCCCTGCAACTTTTCTCCCTGTGAGTGAGAAAGAAGCATGCCATATTTTGGCGGGATATCAGCTACCACAACATCCATGATCATGCTTTTACCAAGATATTGGACCAAGTTCACACATAAATCCTTAATCAATCCTATGCATTGGACTTTACTTGAGTCAAAAGAGAATAAATATTTATATGGTCGGGTTATGTCTAGACTTAGAGTTTCCATTATTTGCTCTTGTGTTACACCATTTTTTGGTCATCTAACCTACTATCATTAGATGGACCCAAGTACACCATGTAAGACCAATTTTACCCTAAGTAAAATTGCTTTCACTATGTAAAATAACTTAATAAAACACATTTATTAGGTTGTTTATGGTCTAAACAGGAAACCCCAAAAGAAAATATTAAACAAACCTATATTTGTTTGATTTTCCTGGTCATGTTTAACCCAAAACAAAGAAATTAATTAGATAAATCTTTATTTATCCTATTATTTTCTAGGAATAATTATTTAAATCTTATTTAAATAATATTCCTTATTAAATATGACTAAATCACCCATAAATAATTAAATAAATCATTATTTATTTGATTATCCTTCAACCACTTCCTTAAAATGATAAATAAATAATTTATTTATTTATTATTCACAAATAAAGGGATTTGACCCAAGTCAAATACCTTTTCCCTCCAACAAATATAATAAAATAGTCCATAAATGGTGGATTTAGATTTGGTTAATGTTATTTTAATCATGCACCAAGATCTAGAATGACCCAATATTTTGTTATAAATAGGAGGGTTTTTCCTATCATTCTTCACCTTTTGTTGCCTATTAGATCACTCTGGATCTATACACTTGGTCACATTCTACATTATTTGCTGTGTGAGCTCCCTTTGAGTTCTATCTTTGTCTGGGTTTTCTACACCAACAAGAGAGAGAGATTCTAAATCTAAAGTGCTGAGGACTTCCAAGAACCCATCCCATTGAGGAGAATTGGATACACCTTCTTGTTTTCCTCCCAGGTGCCCTTAATACAAAAATTCTTTCAAAAAACATTGTTCTTGTCTTGTCTATTGGATGTATGGAGCAAACTCTTGATTTTATTGCTTAATGTCTTTCTATGCATAGATCTGGTTTTTTGCAGCACTTGTCTTGATCAACTAACTGCAGATCTGAAGATGTTAGCAGCCACATTTGATGTTAGGGCTATAAGTTATGCGTAGCTAAAGTGGTATTTTTTCGTACGCTTCGACAAAAGATTCATACTAACAATTGGCGACTCCACACGGGTTTTCAATTACGACTGCTGTCGTTTTTCATATTCCTGCATATCCAGCTACTTCAGACCCTAGGGTTTCTTTTCAGCTTTTTTTTTTCCTATTTTCATGTTGTTTTTCACCTATAAAACCCTAAAACATTAAAATTTTTAACTTCCGTGTGTTTTTGGCCCTATTGCGCAGGTGACAGACATCAGCCGCAGCTGAGACGACATTTTTTTTCTGAAATCTGCCGCTGAGAGTGTCGGAAGTGCAGGTCGCACTTTTTGGCCCAAAAACTGCGTCCTGGAGCTTCAGGTCACAGAAAACAGCCCAAAAACTGCGACCTGAGCAAAAAACAGGTCAAAAACTGTGACCTGGACCTTTTTCTGGAATTTTTCTGAAATTTTTCTGGGTTTTTCTGAAGCTTCTGTCAGGGTTTTCCAGCCTCTGTCTCTGCCTGTTTAGACCTATTCTTGCTCTATTTTACTCAAATAAGTTGGAATATAGCCCCCTAGGGCTTCAGTACCCTCCACTTTTTGTGGAAGAGTTTTAGCTGTTGTAAGTGTCTAATTTTTCAGAGTTTTCAGCCATCCCTTTTTCAGATCTTATACCTCCTTTTCAGATCCCTTTTAATCAGCTCTTCTCCCTTTCAAATCACCTCCTGAAGTTTTTTTTGGATCTACCTTTAGGGCCTCCTCCTTGTCCCTTCTGTGTTTTGCTGATTTCCCCCTTTTTTCCAGCCACCTTGCCTTTGCCTCTTGGCTGTGATTCTGCACCTCTTTTCAGCAGGTTTCTCCATTAGATCCCTGTCCCTTCCGACCCTAGATCTATTGGCCTCTTTGTAGTGTGTTTTGACTAGATTTTTTCCCTCTGTTAGACTAGTTTTGAGAGACCCGCCTTTTTGGGTTAGATTGATGCATTGTTAGCTGTTAATTTTCTGTTATTTCAGCATTATATACTGTTCTCTGCAGATTTATTTTCAGTTACGCAGCACACTTTTTCTCTTGCTCTCAAAACGAAAAGGGTTTAAAAAATTAAAATTAACGCACGCCACACACTCACCCTAAGCGAAGAAGAGCCTAGTTTACACTGCCAGGCAAAGAATTTAAAATCAATTGACACTGCACCTATCTGCCCTTGTTTCGACATTATACTATCTTGATTCTGCACCTCCCTGCCCTTGTTGGTCGTTCTTCTTCCACTTGTGCCGTGTTTGTGTTGTCATCATTGCGCCCCCAAGGCGCACCTCCCGGAGACTTCTTGGCCTTCACCCTCAGTTTCCGATCGGTCGACCTACTCCGTCCCACCGTCATCGAGTTATTCCTCCTCCGAGTCCGCACTCCGACTCTCCTTCTGATTCATTGGGTTCTCCTTTTACTTCTGGTTCTCCCCCTGTCACCTTCACTATGTCTGGTCCAGGGCCTAACGCTAGCGGGAATCCCGGCCCTAATGCCGGGACTACTACTAGCGGAACCACCACAGGAACTACCTTGGCTACGCCCTTGCTCCCCTTCATGGTAGGCCTCAGCCTCCCCGATTTGGACCGGTTGATAAATGACCCTATACACCATGACGCTAGTTGGCCTGCTATGCCAACAAAGCTCCCTTCTGACATCCCAAAGTTTGAAGGCCTTGCTGGAGAAGATCCTTCAAATCATGTTCGATCTTTCCACATGTGGTGTTCATCTACCTCCATTACCGATGACTCTGTCCATCTTCGGTTGTTCCAACGAACGCTTACAGGCGCGGCTTCTAAGTGGTATGTTGATCAGCCCACTTCCTCTCATACCACCTTTGTGACTCTTGCCCGGGCTTTTTTATCTTACTTCCAGCTTCCCCTTCGTTATGACACTGGTATCGAACTTTTGAATTCTTTCTGTCAATCATCTGCGACCCGCCTATCCAATCATGTCCAGGAATGGCAGAGAAGAAAGAGCCTATGTCAATCCCCTACCTTCGAAGACCGTGTCTACATGGACTGGTTCCTTAGATCTCTCTTGCCTCCTATTGGGAAAGATGTCGCATCGCATTTTCCCCAAACCAAAGAAGCCGCCCTCCAATTGGCGTTAAAATATGACTTGATCTACGCTTAGACAGGTTATGTTTATACCGTTCTACCTGATCTCCCCAGACCCGGTCGTGTCAATACACCGGGGGCACCTCATGCCGTCGACAGTATCGTGGGAGCTCTCTCTCATCCATATGCCCAACCTCCCATGGGTTATGGTTTTCCTGGGGGAGGGGGCAGCACCTCCCGCACTTGTTCCCCTCCCGGTAGCACGTGTCTAGGATACATCATGCCTCCTCTTTTGGCCCAACCTCCTGTTCACCATACTGTTACCCAACCCCCTTATTATTCGTATCCGCAGTTTGGTGCTCCAGCTCCTCCAGCATCAGCACCTCCGCCTCCCTTGCCTTCTCAACCCCTGCAACAGCAGTCACCGCCCCCTCAAGCGCAGGTGGATGCACAACAGGGATTCGTGGCTACCCAACCACCTGACGGACAGGTGGCCACTCAACCTTCCCCTTCTGGTTCCTCCAATTACCAAATCCTCATGATGAACTCTGATCCACCTCTAACCGTCGACCTTAACCTTCAAACTCGGTCTCGCCAATATCCCACGCCTTCTGCTCAGTCTGCCCCCGATTCCCCTTCTTCAGGTTCTACAGAGCCTCTTTCGACATCCAATGGTCCCTTGCATATCCCTCAGCCCAAATTTGAGGTTCATACCAAGATTCCTGAGGGACCATTACACCGAAATGCTGCTTCTGGTCGAGCTGCTCATTCTTATAGCATCGTAGATGATTTGGCACAATCTCCTGCTGTCATTTCAACACTGGAACTCCTCCAGTCGTGCCCTTCTCAAAAAAAGGCTCTACTATCTACCATGGGTGTTGTAGATCCTGCTCATGACCAATTGATTGTTTTTGACGCCCATCAATCAGAGCATCCTCCTCTTCCTGCTTCCGTAGCCTTCCAAATCCCAGTCAAAATCCAGAACGCTAACGTTTATCGGTGTATAATTGATGAGGGGGCATCCACCTGTGTGATGTCTACTTCGGTTTGGAAGCAACTCAGATGTCCTGAATTAGCCCCTTCCACGATCACCCTTCGAGCGTGGGATGGCCACGCCTCCCAACCCATTGGCCTCTTCTGTAATTGTCCTATCACTCTTGCGGGCAAGACTGTTTGCGTTGACGTCGAAGTCATTGACGCCCCTCTAGATTACAAAATTCTCTTGGGGCGGAGCTACACCTATGCTATGTCTACTGTCCCATCCGCGATTTTCCACAAGATGTCTTTCCCTCATAATGGAAAGATAGTCACCATTGACCAGTTGACATATCATGAGCCAAAATCTCAGACCTCACCTGAGACGACCATCTCTTCTGTAGCCAACAAGCAAACCGTTGATTCCTTGACTAGTGTCTCTCCTGGTGTCTACAAAGACTCCTCTTTGCTCGGAACCTTCCCTAGTCTTCCTCCTCCTCCTATCTCTGACCCCAGCTCATCGAATTTTTTCATGATGCAATCGTCTCGAGCTGCTCTCAAGCAACCTTCTTCGGCTAGCCAGCAACCGCACTCTCCGCAACCTGCTCCTAGCCCTTCACCTGCAGCTGGTAGTCATGAGCCTATTTTTCCTCCTGGAATGGTTCCTCCAAGCCTTAGCCATTTAGGAGCCATCCCACCTAGCCATTACCCCTCTGGTCAGATACCGTTCCTAGCTCCCCCACCAGGAGTGTCCACGGTACCTGTCATGGCCACCCTCTCTCTTCCTAACCTGACCCTTGGGATTCTCGTCCGGTACCTTGATCCTCCAGCCCCAACCTTGCCTGGTCAACCCAAACCTTATCTTGCTTTGACCTTGGTTCAACCGGTCCCCAAGACATCTCCCGCTGCAGCAGTGCCTCAGTCACCTCAACAGGAACCACCTCCTATTGCGACCACTTTGGGTAAGAAGGGAAAAGCTCGCAAGGGGGCATCAAAGGACAAGGATGCCCCGAAAAACCCTGCCCCTCCTCGGCCTCCAAAGCATACCATCCAGTGTGTTTTGTGTGATGTTTTCAGTCACGCCACCCATACCTGTCCTGAATTGCTTCATCTCAAGCCCATGGTTAATGTCGCGTTCCCTGAGTCCACGGTCCCAGAAGCCTCTATTCCTTCCGCGACCGCGATCAAGAACCCCAAGACTATTCACACCAACCACCCCTGTGCATTGTGTGATATCCATGGACATTACACCCATCTTTGTCCCCACCTCGGGGACTTCCGCACCTCTCTAGCCGCGGTCCACCAATCCGAGGCCAAGCACAATGAGTCCACCTCTCCCCTATTTGCGCGTTTTTCTTCGGCAGAACTACCAGACATGACTGCTCCCATTGACATTCCCCCTCCTGATGTCGAGATGACGGAGCCTTCATCCACCATTTTCTACCTATCATCATCCATGAGACCCTCGGGGAACATTCCCTCTGAATCCTCCCCTGTTGTTTCGCTTGACCTTCCTTCAGCAATCACCCTGGGCTCAACATTGGTAGATCCTTTATCTGCTTACTTTTCCGTCACCCCTTGTGACAATGCGCATGTGAACCTCTCTTCTCATGATGATGAGTCAGGTAGCTTCGCCGCGTCAGGTGGTCTTTCTTCCACCAGTCACCCCATCTTCTATCACGATGACGACATTATGGATGAAATCCCCACCCCTGACTTTATCTATTCCCCCTTACATCGAACCCATGTGTTCGAACCACATGCACCTTGTGGCCATTACATTGAAACCCAATATTTGGGTAAGGGGACACCCATATTCGAAAGACCAGGAGAAGAAACTCTCCAAAACTCTCCTAGTGTATCTGGTCGTGTTGAATTTAGTACCATTATTCTTCCACATTTCGAAGAACCTCTAGAGTCCCATATCACTTCAGATCACTCTAGGGATGATACCCCTTATCGTTCCCTCATCTTCCATCAACAACCCAATCTCTTAGACATTGTTGTTGACCAACCTATGGGTTTTCTAAGAGAGCATCAGTTCATTATCTCCAAATCCTCTCTTTGGGATAGTGACACCAGGTATGCCAACCCGAAAACTTAAAGTCCATTTGATTCCTCTATGCAGTACCAAAATAGATTGGTAATCCTCCATTCCCTTTCTCAAACTGCATAACCATAACGAAAAAAAATGGCGCACCACATCATTAACATGTGTTTAGATTCCCATTTTTCTAAATAAATTTTGGCATGACCACATCATGCTTGGGGGCACCTATTCCCCTCAACCATAACCCTCCTCAAAATCGAATTTCTTCACTTGCAACACTCATACTAGGGGCACCATTTGGCCTCCATACTTATCCATGCTCGTGTTGATGTTCGTCGTGAGTTACCATCTTGTACTCATGTTTTTATGGTCCCCCATTGGACCTTTACTATGTGGCAGCACCATCGAGTCGTCCTTGTTTAGAGCATCCAAGTTGAGTCATCATTGCATTCATGGAGTCTATCCTGAGTCCCTTTGTACCCCGCTATAGTCCTCCATCCTTCATTGCTTGGTCTCTCTCTTGTGTCGCATATTATGACCTTCAGTCCCACTGTCCCCTATCCCTTATGATATTGTGTCTGTCACTGCCATTTCATTCATGTGCTTTATGCTCTAGCAAGGGAAGTCATCCATTTTCTACTCAGTCCCATCCATTCCATCATCATCATTGGTATTAGTCTGTCAGTCGCTCTACTATTTTCTCTCGTGCCTTAGTTGAGGATCCCTCATTGCCTCACCTATGGCAGACCTCCTTCTGTCGACATCAGCTCATCCATTCCAGAAGACAGGTCTAGAGGGCGGTGTACCTTGGTTCCAGCTTCCACTCTTGTTCGGTGCCTCGGATCAGGCAAAGGGATTTCTCATTACCCTTTGACTTGATTGTTTCTCAGCTCCAGCTCCTTTCAGCATGATCGAGATCCGTATGCTCGATGGTCCAGTGATGCCGCAGCAGCTATTGGTGATGCCTGGGTGTGTGTGATATGTCTCAGCCCTCATGAGGGGATGGCCCTGCAGGTAGCCCCCCACATGCCCGGATGACCTCTTCATCGTAGCCTTCGATGCAGCTCCATATATTTGATGATGTCGGCCTTAGCCGCTTGCAGCGCCTCTTTGATTTGCATGTATCAGTCAGATTTTGTGAGCCCTTCCCCGCTTGTAGGGGGCATTTGGGTTGTACTTGTATCTCATGTACTCAGATATTATTGTATAAGTCCTGGCTGTTATCCCAGGTACATCATGTATATGGGATCTCTCATTGTATTTCTATCCGGCTCATGTTTATGCCGGCTGTACTTTATGGTTCGGTCCCTTGTTTACTGGACACACTATTCTTTTGTACTTTGTCTCGGCGGGCATAGGTATGCCTCCCCCGCCGCCTTTAGCACAAGTACCCTCTCATAAAAAGAGACTTGTTGCACCTGTAAGTCTCGTCTCCTCAGGGTCTAGTTCTTCAGCACATTCGTCTACCTCACATTTCTCTCTCTGACTTCCCTTTTGATGTCTGGTGATTGAGTTCTTACAACTTACTTCGGTCATACGATTTGCTCCTAACACTCGCACGCTGGGGGGCAATCTGTTACACCATTTTTTGGTCATCTAACCTACTATCATTAGATGGACCCAAGTACACCACATAAGACCAATTTTACCCTAAGTAAAATTGCTTTCACTATGTAAAATGACTTAATAAAACACATTTATTAGGTTGTTTATGGTCTAAACAGGAAACCCCAAAAGGAAATATTAAACAACCCTATATTTGTTTGATTTTCCTGGTCATGTTTAACCCAAAACAAAAAAATTAATTAGATAAATCTTTATTTATCCTATTATTTTCTAGGAATAATTATTTAAATCTTATTTAAATAATATTTTTTTGTTAAATATGACTAAATCACCCATAAATAATTAAATAAATCATTATTTATTTGATTATCCTTCAACCACTTCCTTAAAATGATAAATAAATCATTTATTTATTTATTATTCACAAATAAAGGGATTTGACCCAAGTCAAATACCTTTTCCCTCCAACAAATATAATAAAATAGTCCATAAATGGTGGATCTAGATTTGGTTAATGTTATTTTAATCATGCACCAAGATCTAGAATGACCCAATATTTTGTTATAAATAGGAGGGTTTTTCCTACCATTCTTCACCTTTTGTTGCCTATTAGATCACTTTGGATCTATACACTTGGTCACATTTTTCTACATTATTTGCTGTGTGAGCTCCCTTTGAGTTCTATCTTTGTCTGGGTTTTCTACACCAACAAGAGAGAGAGATTCTAGATTTGAAGTGCTGAGGACTTCCAAGAACCCATCCCATTGAGGAGAATTGGAAACATCTTCTTGTTTTCTTCCCAGGTGCCCTTAATACAAAAAATTCTTTCAAAAATTGTTCTTGTCTTGTCTATTGGATATATGGAGCAAACCCTTCTTTTTACTGCTTAATGTCTTTCTATGCATAGATCTGGTTTTTGCAGCTCTTGTCTTGATCAACTAACTGCAGATCTGAAGATATTGGCAGCCACATTTGATGTTAGGGCTATTAGTTCTGCGTAGCTAAAGTGGTCTTTTTTCGTACACTTCGACAAAATATTCATACTAACACTCTGGGCGTTAGGTTATGGGAAGCTCCAATATCTAGCATAGCATTGTGTAATATCTGATCATGTACAGTAAGACTCAAATAAAATGGAGGTACTAACCCATCTGAATGCTTACCATCTACATTTGGACCAAAGATTAATTCAGGTCTATCCTCATTCATATTAATTGTATCCTAATTTTCATTTACATTCAATGCTTCAGTAATAATAGATCTATACAAGTCATTTTTAGCCAATTCAACTAAGGGAATAGCTATCTTTAACTTGGATATTTCAGATTACATATTAAATGTTGACTGATATTTGATGGCTTGAATTATTTCATCTTTTGGAACTTTTGTTTGTGATGATTTTTCTTGTATTTCAATAGTTTTACCTTTGTTTTGAGGTTTCCTTTTGTCTTATGTTTGAGTTTCTTGGTTTCTGTTATCTTTAATTGTTTTTTTAGGAACAGTTTGAGGGTTAGCAGAAGCTTTATCAGAACTGGATTCTCAGTAGAAGATTTAGGATTTGATGATTTTGAGTCAGCTGGATTCTTTTTTGGCTCATTGATAGTTGTTGAATTGATGGTCTTTGTAGTATTAGCCTTTTGGGCATCTTTGGAGGATTGAGCCACATCATCAGTAATATCTACAATCTTTGGACTTTGCTATTTTTTAGGACTTGGTGGGTTCGAATTTTGTTTATTTTATCTAGGAAGAATCTGCAAAAATTTCGTTTTGGGAGCCTCAATCTTCTTTTTGTTTTGGCTTTGTTGGGTTGGAGCATTGTTCTTTATAGTAGGCTCATTGGTTTTCTTGCTCCTAATGTTATATTGGCTGTGAATTTCATTGATTGTGAAGTCATAACCTTGCTTATAGTCGAAGGATTCACTAGATTCCACTTTGAACTGTTGGAGCTCAAAGAGTTCTTGGTCCTCCTGAGTGAGGAAAATTGTATTGTTTTCATCTATCCCCATAACTATGTTGATGTCTTCCTCCTCCTCAACATTGTTCTGTGAAATTTCTGAAAATTTCTCTTGGAATGGGGGTATTATGTTCTGATCTGGGGAGGGTTCTTTACCTTTCCCAGGATTGTTGTTTTTCCTGTAGTTGGGATTCCTGATTTGGGATTGATTTTCTCGTTGTGGTTTTCTTTCAATGTGGTCTAGTCTTTCAACTACTTTTTCTAATTTTTTGTTAACAAAATCAAATTTTCCATCTAAGTTTGAAGCCTCTTATTTGATATTAACCCTTCTTTCGTTTCTCATTCTATCTTTTCTGGCAAGGATATATATTTCTACTCCAACAGCATTTAGTTGCATTTGTTCTAGGGTGTTTGCATCCCTTTCTCTAAGTTGATAGGCCATGCCTACATAAAAACAATCAAGGAAATTGAGTAGCATGGAATATGGAGTGAGCTTAAGGTCTGCATGAATAGAATTGTAAATACTGTTGTATCTGGTGAAAAAATCTTGGGCAGACTCATTGGGGGCTCTCTTAATAACAGCAACCTCAGATAGTATTTGCATAGGATTCTTCTTCTTTTCCCATTTATTTAGGAAGGCTCTATGGAATGAAACTAAGTTTGCTATAGTACCAGCACCTAAACTTCTAAACCATGTTTTTACTTCTCTAGTTAAGCTTTGTGAAAATAACCTCATTCTAACATCAGAATCATCTATCTCATAAATTTCCCAAAAATCATTCATTCTAGTGATATGTTGTTGTGCAGTGATTTGTGAAAAATGATCAAACAATGGGATGTCCTTTTGGTAATTTTGGGGCATGTCATGGAGATTTTGAGGTAAGACCAAGGGAGCATATCTGGCTGCCATGGCTGTTAGGTAAACATGACTCGGGTTAGAGTCAATGTTGACTAGGGTAAATAGTAGTGGTTTTGGGGCACATGGTTTTGTGCACCCATGTTTTTAGCCCATGGTATTGCATGTAATGGAGCCTATAAAAGGCTGAGAAGAATTCATTGTAATGTAGGCTTGGAGGTGAGCGGTGAAGGCTCACTTGGCTGGATTGTCCAGGGTTTTGGCCAAGGCTAATGAAATTTCATTAGGATGGGTTTTCCCCGGAGTTTGGGGTTTTTCCCGGTTAAATATTTGTGCTAATGTTTATGATTTTTTGCTAGGTTATTTATGTTTATTTCTCTTAGTAAATTCTTTATCTATTCCTACAGTAAATTCTAACAACTGGTATCAGAGCTATTTTGGCTTTAGCGGGACGCTTCTATTGCCAAGGGTTTATGGCCTGATGGTTCAAGGAGATTTCGGTGGCTAAGGGTTCTGCAAGAGTGGTTCAAGGATATTTCAGTGTCTAGGGGTTCTGCAAGAGAAATAAGCTTTCTCAGTATTGAGTGGCCAAGCCACCTAAAACTAGAAAAAAAAACAAAAATTTGATTGCGGTTTATGTTGACAGAGAGATCCAAGTGTTGTAAAAAATTCAAGGTGTGAAGTCACGGATGCATGTTGTTACTTGATGTTACTGGAGGACCATGGTGTGATCGATGGATGTAGTTACCACTTGTCTATGCGGATCCGAGTACTTGAATAAACTAAGGGAGAGAGATTTTGCAACTCTTGAAGATATGCAAAGAGGCGATCTTTCTATGGAGGTCAACTTAATGGAAAAGAGAGCAAGAATGAAAAATGAAAAGAGAGTGTCCTTTAGAGAGGAATCGACACCCTCTACTTCCAATTCAAAAATGGAGAAAATGATGGAAGAAATGATGAAATAAATGAGCCTAATCAAGAGAGCACAAGCAAGCCAAAACCAAAATGCTCCTCAAAATAGAAATCAGAACCAGAATCAGAATTTTAGAAGGAACCAACCTCCAAACAAAACTAGGGAAGATGATCAACAGATCACCCCTCCCTTTCATCAAACTATGTAAGTGAGGTTGAGGAAACGGATGAGATAACAGAGGAAGATGATGTCAACATGTTTGGGGTATAAGATGATGACTTTGAGATTCATTATGATGGAAAACAAGCTCTATACACACCTTATGATGACAGGAGAGATGATAATGAAAATTATTATCAAGACATGGAAAATGTCATCATAGAACCTCAAAAAGAATATAACCTTAGAAGAAAAACCAGTCAACAAACCCCCAACAATAAAACCTCTGACAAATCTTCACAAAACAGCGCTGCAACCAAGCCTAAAGTTATCAAACAAAAGGATAAAATAGTGGCTGTAAATTCTGAAAATGGTAAAGAGAAAGGCACTCAAAACAATGAAAAACAGAGTGCAGACATTAGTAGTACTAACACTTCAGCTAGTACTCCTATGAAAACAACTTTTTCAAGTGTAAATAAAACAAATCAGCAAACCCATGTTGCTGATAGAATGACAGCTAATAAGGCTGAAACTAGCACTTTAAAGAGTCAAATTCCATTCAGCCTGGAGCAGGAAATTTCAAAAATCAAAATCTCTGTTCCCTTAACTCAGTTAGCTTCCCATCATGTATATAGGACCCAAATTTTGAAGGCTTTAAACATTGAAGAGAGTGAGGACACTCTCAATCTTAGTGATGACCAACCAGAACTTATTTTTGGTCCTAAGATTGAAGGTATGTATCAAGAGGGACCTGTTCCTCCCTTTTATGTAAGTTTAAAAGTTCATGACAAAATTTTGCACAACGTTATGCATGATTCCGGGGCTTCTCATAATTTCATGCCAAAAGCTGTAATGGAGAGCCTGGGTCTAGAAATCACCAGACCTTACAAAGACCTTTACTCCTTTGATTCCAGCAGAATAAAATGTTTAGGATTAATCAAAGACCTCTGTGTTAACTTAGCCCAAATCCCAGCCATATGTTTAGTCATGGATATTGTTGTGGCTGATGTGCCTCCAAAGTATGGAATGTTATTATCTATGTCTTGGGGGGCTAAGTTACAGGGGACTATGCAAATGGACATGACTTATGCGACTATCCCTGTTTTCAATCAGAATAGAAGACTTTACAGGGAGTCACATATGAAATTCACAGTTACAAGTCAAGACAGACCCCAAAACTCTCCTATGTATTCTGTAAATACAGGCCTTGATTATTTTATCATGTTTAATGAGGAAACAGTTAGTGAACAAGTCACTTTAACAGGGTTAATGGCCGATAGGGAGGAAGAGGCAAACACCACAGAACTATCAGAACAGTTTGTTGAATCGTTAAGCATTAGCAAACTAAACAAATGTCTTGAACCACAAGTCATGCATCCTTTGCTTTTAAACATTGAGAGTCAAGAAATCAGTCCTCAACCCAATAATATATCTGAGGAAATGAAACAAATTCAACTGAGTGCTGATACTCAAGAACAATTAGAAAGCACCGTAGTTGAAGAGGACATTCACCAAACAGATGAAATTAAAACTAGTCCTCTATGGAGTATGTATTTTGATGGATCCTGCACTAGAACTAACACTGGTGCAGGTGTCTGGATTTCCAACACTGAAAATAATCACACAGAAATCATTTCCTGTAAATTAAACTTTCAGTGTTCCAATAACATAGCGGAGTATGAATCCCTTCTCTTAGGCTTACATCTATTGAAAAGGTTAGGAGTCAGGAGAATTAATGTGTATGGGGATTCATAGTTAGTCATTAGGCAAGTCAATGGGGAATATAACGCAAATCATCCCAGACTTAGAGCCTACTGAAACGATGTCATGGACCTGTTAAAAACCTTCGAGGTCTCCAAATTGATTTTTGTCCCGAGAAAAAGAAATATTGCGGCCCACAACTTAGCCTTTGCAGCTAGGACATGCTTAACGCCATATGACACCAAAGACTGCACAACTCAAATAAAATTTAGACCAGTTGTACCTCATAATGAAAAATATTGGCAGGTGTTTGACAATGACAAACAAATAGAAGACTTCATGCAATTCAGAAATGAATTCGAACTAAACAGTTCGGACTCAGATTATGATACAGACTGCAGTGAAGAAAATTTTCTTGGTGAAGAAGAGCTATCTCCTAAGCTTATCAAAATTAATCTTCTAGATAGTGAAATTAAAAAAAAAAGGAAATGACTGTAGAGTTAGAAACAGAGGAGTTAGAAACTCTGCACTCTAGAGATGAAATTTTGCCAAGCGGTATAACACCTTTAGAAGAGTTGTTTGATCTAAACGATGTGGCCAAAAAGCCAAAACTGGAACCTGTAGAGACTAAAGTAGAGGAGTGAAATATAGGCAGTAAGAGAGAACCAAAAATGATTAAACTGTGTAAAACTTTACCAGCTCATATTAAATTCAAATACATAGAGCTGTTTAAAGAGTTTTCTGATGTTTTTGTGTGGAGTTACGAAGATCTTAAGTCCTATGACATTGAAATAATACAGCACAAAATTCCCCTCAAAGAAAACCAAAAGCCATTCAAACAGAAACTACACAGAATAAACCTTGTTCACCTCCCTTTGGTTCAGAAGGAGATCATGAAAATGTATGAAGTAGGTATTATTGTCCCTATTAGATACTCTGAGTGGGTGTCTAATCTGGTGTCTGTTAGGAAGAAAACTGGAGAAATCAGGCTTTGTATAGACTTTAGAGACCTAAACAAAGCTTCATTGTAAGATAACTACCCTTTACCTAAGATGGATCATATTTTACAAAGGGTGGTAGGGTCTAGAAGAATTTCTTTGCTGGATGGCTATTCAGGGTACAATCAGATCTTAGTTTACCCTGCTGATCAATTAAAGACAGCCTTCACTACACCATGGGGCACTTTCATGTATGTGAAAATGCCTTTTGGTCTAATGAATGCTGGAGCAAATTTTCAAAGAGCCATGGACATAGCATTCTCGGAGGAACTGGGCTTCTTCATCATTATATACCTTGATGATGTCACTGTGTTTTCAAAAACAGATGAAGAGCACTTAGAACATTTAAGAAATTTTTTTGAGAAATGAAAAAAGTATGGGATATCTTTAAACCTTAGGAAAACTCTATTTGGTCTCCAAGAAGGTAAAATTCTTGGGCACATTATTTCAGAAGAGGGTATTAAGATAGATCCAAAGAGGATTGAGGCCATATTGCAAATCTCTCATCCTCGTAACATCAAGGAGTTTCAATATTTCATCGGGAAGATTAACTTTTTGAGAAGGTTCATCCCCAACTTAGCTGAGCTTCTTAGGAATATCACAAACATTTTGAAGAAAGAGCAAGGGGTAAAATGGACCATGGAAGCAAATACGTCCTTTGAGCTGGTGAAACAAACATTAACCGAAACACCAGTTCTTATAAGTCCTGATTTTTCAAAGGATTTTTATATTTTTCATTTGCATCAGAACATAGCATAGCTGTTGTCCTTTTACAGAAAAATCCGCAAGGACAAGAGCAGCCTATTGCATTCTTTAGAAAAGCATTGAGGGATGCCCCTTTGAAGTATAACATTATGGAAAAGCAAGATTTTTCTTTGGTTAAAGCTTTGAAATACTTCAAAGTGTACATCCTTCACTCACACATCATTTCCTTTGTCCCAAATTCAGTTGTTAAAGACATTCTAACACAGGACCCAGATGGTAAGAGAGGTAAGTGGATTGTTGTTATCCTTGAATATGATTTAGAGATAAAACCCACTAAACTCATCAAAGCCAAGGTCTGGCTAGATTAATGGTTGAATACAATTTTAAAGTTCTTGATATTAATATGATTAATGCTTTAGATGATCAAGAGGAAGTCTTAACACCCGTTGTTGAAGACCATTTTATGAATTCCTCTTGGTATGCTGATATTGTTTATGTTTTGCTCAATTTGAATACACCTTTTGGTTTGACAAAGACAAAGGCAAGATTCCTAAAGTTAAAAGCTGTAAACTATTGCATTATTGATAAATGTCTTTATTGGAAAAATGCAAGTGGTGTATTGCTTAAATGTTTGCCTGAGTTTGATGCAGAAAAGTTTAAATACCAGTTCCATGAAGGAGAGTGTGGAGGTCATTTGTACTGAAAGACACAGCCAACAAAATTTTGAGGGCTTGTTTCTATTGGCATACTCTTTTTCATGATGTGCACAAGATGATCATAGCCTGTCACAAATTTCAACTTTTTGAAGGCAAAAGAAAACTGCTACCCCTGCCTCTGCATCCAATCACTGTTGAAGCCCCATTTCAATAGTGGGGACTTGACTTCATAGGATAAATCCATCCCCCATCTTCTGCCCAACATAGATGGATTCTCACTGCCACAGACTATTTCACTAAGTGGATAGAAGCCATACCTTGTAGGCAGGCCAATGATTCAGTTATCATAAAATTTATGGAGACTAACATTCTCTCCAGATTTGGCTGTCTTACCAAGATTATCACTGATAATGCAGCAGCATTTGGATCAAAGAAGATGTTTGAGTTCTGTCACAGATATCAGATAACATTAGGGCATTCCACAACCTATTACCCTCAAGTTAATGGACTTGTAGAATCCTCAAACAAAATTTTAGTGAACATAATCAAGAAACTGTTGGAGGACAATAAAAATTCTTGGCACAAAAAGCTAGTTCATGCACTGTGGGCTGACAGATTGACTTCGAAGAAATCTATTGGTATGTCACCTTTCCAGCTTGTGTATGGTACTGATGCAATTTTTCCAAACAGCCTTGGTGTACCAGTAATGAAGTTGATTCAAGAGTTACAAACCGAAGATAATGACATAATCATAAGAATAAATCAAACCATTCATCTTCAGCAAACCAGAGAGGATGTTTATCACAAAGCATTGCAAAAACATATCAGCATTAAAAAACTTTTTGACAGAAGAACAAAGGCCAACAATTTCAAAATTGGGGACAAAGTTTTAAAGTGGGACTCAAGGAGGGAAGAAAAGGGCAAGCATGGAAAATTTTACAACTTATGGCTTGGCCCTTACGCTATTCATTCAGCTGCTAGTAACAATGCATTTTTCTTGCAGGAGTTGAATGGAGCAGAACTGTTTGGGGGTCCTGTCAATGGAAGGATGCTTAAGCATTACTTCTCTTAATCCATGTTATGTTCCAAAAGCCTTTTTATCTTTTTTCCATTATAAATATTTCATTCACCATTGCATTCAAAGTTATAAAAATCAAAAATACAAAAACAATGAAAAAGAAAGAAAAGAGGGCAGATTGTGAAAACAAGAAAGGTATAGCCCCATACCAAAAAGAGAAACAACTCTGAAAGTGTGCAAGCTCAAATGCCACTCCTGAATAACACACTTCTAGTTAGTCAAACTGTCTAATCTTGACTAATTAGATTTAAATTTTCTGCTGATAGGATAGTGAATTCGATTCGCCAAACTGTTTAATCTTGGCTTATCGGTAGATAGTCTAGGATAGAAATTAAAGGTTCAAACAAGATCAAAATCTGAACCTAAGGTTTCAAAAAGAAAATGACTCAGATCTGCTTCAAATTCTGAGTCGAGAGATGTAAAAATCTGGTTCCAATCGGCTCAAAATCCGAACCGGTTGATAAAGACAAAACAGCTCAAAAAAATTCACACTAGAGCTGTAAATAAAAGAGAAGGCCATGATGAGAAACTTTTAGATCTTAAGCCTTCCATTTTGATTTAATTTTTCTGCAAAATAAATGTCTATGTGCAACTTTTTTTTATGCCATAGACCAGCAACAAGTTAGACTGTTCAATCCTGACTTGAATTCTTTTTAATTTCTATTGTAGAATTTAGAGAATAAAGTCTGTTAGACAGTCTAATCCCAACAGACAGTAGATTAGGTAGAGAATCATATGGGCTCAACTGTTTAAACTGGGTCCATGGAGAAATAAGGAGTAGAAATAGATTATTTTTCCTACTTTCAAAAGAATAAAATGTTGTAAAAGAGTTTGCCAATCCAAGTGCACTCTAATGAAGAAAAATTTTTAGATCTGTAGGATTAGGTAGGTAGAAATATTGTTGATGAAAGAACCATTGTTTTTATGGCTACCAATATGTTTTCAAAAGAACATAATCTATAGGAAGAAAGGCAGCCCAATGGATCAGGCACAGGTCAGCCTCCCAGAGAATGCAAGTCTAAAGTTCTTGATGCCTTCAAGAAGGCACCATCCCCAAGTGAAGCCACTGTTAGCCACCTATAAAATTTGTTATAGCAAAAGGTGGCTAAGACTTTTTGAGCCTTCAAGGAACAAATTTTATTACCAAAAAGTGTTGGCTCTTGAAGACTCTTGGAGGCCTCCTGCCTCTGTCCGTAATCTTCACTGTTGGTTTATTTTACACTCAAAAATCCTGCTGATTCCCAAGAAAGAATACTGCTGCAAGCACCATTTCCCATTTCCCCTTCTTCCAAACTTACCTCATTTTAACCTTTTCCCCCCTTGACGAAATTCCCCTCTTACCCTCTAAATCCTCCCAAAATCCCCTTCCTTCACTCAAATTACCCCTTGTTTAGCCTTTTTCCCCTTTTCCCTCTATCGTTGCCCATTACTAGCCTTGAAAACCATTAAAAACCATAAAAACCCACATTTTGGACATATATGGGTCCTAGACCTTTTCCCTTTAACCCTCGGTCATATAATTCTCCACGCGCCCAAAGGCCCCGCAGCCAGGCGCCTGATCATATTATATATATACCCAGCCCCCCGATAATATTAAAAACTTATGTTATTTTCAAACTTTGGGTTTTTAATTCTTTGCTAAATTTCCGCCAGTTCAAAGCCCCAGTCTATCCCCACCGTCAATATGATCTGCAGATCGACGGCGCGGAATCCATCACCACAGTGGTCCCCGCCATCCACTCGTTGTCGCCAAAACCGACGGTATCCATCGCACCTCCTTCGAGCGGAGGGCGGTTTTCTTCCATTTCGCAGCAATTCCATACGCTGGCTGACACATGTCCAGGGAACTGTTCACCAAATTGCCATCCATCACGTGTTAAACATCGGATGTGGACCCCGTGCGATATTGGCATCCACCATCTGATCTGAGGCCGCCCATTGGACGGCTACCGCTCACCGAAGATGCCCGACAGTTAACCAGGCTCCAGCACAGTGATAATAGCATCTCCGCCATCGATCTAATCTCCAGATCGACGGCCCAAAATTCATCACCCGTTTTCTCCATTTTGACTTTCCACCTGCCCTCCCGACCATCGATCTCTGCGTGATCGACGACTCTCATTTAAATTATTCTTCCACCTTCCTTTTGTTTTCTCCCAATCAATCTCGATCGTTGGATGATGCCATCCAACGGCCCCACTCTCTCCACGTGCCTTCTGAAGCAATAAACCTATATATACATGGATTTCATATTTTTTGTTTGTATTTTGCAGGGTTTTCAATGGTTTTTCTTCCATGCCCGAAGAAAATTCAGAAGCAGAGGGTGACGATCCTCCCACCTTCGATCCACCAGAGAAATCATTTGCAGGTTTCAAATTTCATATTTTATCAATAATTCATAAGGCATTTATGCCACATAACCTTGCGTAGCCCTGCATACCGGCAAAAACCATAAATCAGGCACAGTTAGAGAGTATCAGTGACGAAGATAAAAATGAACCAGGATAGAGAATGGAAGACATATTTGCGGGGATCACGGCTAAGAATGTTTATCAAAAGCCTAATCCCCGATTTAAAACACAGTTTAAACTAGATCTTAAGTGTTTTATCAACAGGAACACCTCCACCGCCACATCTGAGGCAAATTGATTCCTCCCAGCTACTGAAATGCCACCTGTACCTCAAAGTATTCAATTAGAGGCTGAATTTATTGATCGGGACCGGATATCTACCTCACAACACAGCCAAAAGGTAAATTCTGTAGGCAAATTAATGACAAACATCTGCAAAGTTACTTCGACGCCACACTGAGCCTCAAAGGTCAAAAAGAGCTCCCACCGAGCTCAAATCTTTTTGAAAATCATTTAATACAGAGGATATGTATGAAAGTTTCTCATTGAGCCCCTCAAAGGCCAAGAAGCCATTAAGTCTGTATTAATTGTAATTGGAGATCTTTTATCAGATCTCACCTCCTCATTCTTCTATATATACTACTGCAGAAGATGAGAGAGGGGTTGGTTGGCAAGGTCGCTGAACATTGTAATGTAATTGAGCTGGAAACTTCTAATTGTAAATAGTATTCACTAGCTCTTGGAGCTCTGCTGGTGATAGATAGGTTAGGCTGAGATGTGTAGATGGTTGCTAAACTAAAGCACCGGACTTAAAGGTGTAACTGGTTTGGAGCATCAATACAAGATGATTTATGGGATCCTAGTCTATGTTGATGGTGATGTTTTTCTCATTGTAACTCGTTATTTTGTTTCTGTTTTCACTTTGTTCCATTTTCTCTTATAAAGAACAGCATGCATAGAGTTAGGACCTACTGTACATCAGTAACCTTCGCTGACTGAAAATCTTTATCTGAATGTTTTCTTCTAAATTGTGTTATTTAGGAATGATTTGTTTAGTTCAAGCATAGGAATGTTGGCATTCCCTCGTCTTATTGTCTTAGCTGAATGTTATTCTTAAATTTTATTTTCAGTATATGTTTAGTGAAGATGAACTGAGGAAGATATGGTGAGCCCTGGTCCCAGTTTCATCTCCACAACTGTCTGAATGTTTCCCTTGGAATGTGTTAAAAGCTGGCTAGTTTAGAAGTAATTACCAGATCTTAGGCCATTTTGTGTTATCTTTGTGTTTGTCTTGAAGGTAACCAAGTAAAGTAGAGCTAGGAGAGGATTTGTGGTGAGCCCGGCCCATTGGTTTCTACTCAAAAGGTTGCCTTCAAACTTTCCTTTGTTTTAAGATGTTTTCTATTGAAAGTGTATCAAAGGCTGGCTAGTTTAAAAGTACTTACCAGATCCTAGTTTAATTTTATGTTTTTCTTGAGTCTATGTCAAAGGCTGGCTAGTTTAGAAGTACTTACCAGATCCCAGGCTGCTCTTTGTTCCTCATATGTTTAATTCTCCTACTTGTTGTATCATTTCATCCCATAAATCAAACTTCAAAGAGATCCTTAGACATAGATTACTTGCCCCATGGACCACTCCTGCCTCTTGCTGTTCCAATTAAACCCTATTATGACTCCATAGCCCATTGAAATAAAACCTACAATTATCTATCTTTTTGGCCGAAGCTTACTCTTATTGCTCGCAACTTCTCCCCTTTGAAACTCTTTGCATTTAGGACTTTCCACCTCAAACAGTAATCGTGCTCAACCATCCAAAAACAAAACAAACCCTTGGCCTTCATAACTAGCCTAATATCATTACCCCAAACTTCAAAGACAAATCCATCTTTGCACTTATTGGACAGATCCCTCTTTGGATTCAAGAGGGCTAGATCCTAGAATCCCAAAGTGGTTGAAACGATGTTGTTTCTGTGATCGGACTTTGCCAATCTTGCTAATTACGGATTCCTAACAAGTAGCACTCATTGTTTTGCTTACTACTTTTGATTATAACATTTCTAATGCACTCCTTGGAATTCTATTTGATCTAGCTCGTGAATAGTATCAGCATTTACTGCAAATTCTATCTTTCTGTAGTCTAAGGATGATTTTGGATGTGCTACCACTAGTTGAAGAAAGGACATGATAATTTTGTTGGTTGAATAATCAAATGTAGTTACTAATATGTCCTTATATCCTGGTTTTTCTTTCAGAAGTTTAGAATAAACTTCGTTTTTAATTTCTTCATTCTTCTCCCTGATTAGCTTGAACCTCTTCTGAATATCAGAATCAGTTTCTTCAGTGGTTTTAGAAGAACAATAAGCTTATGTATCCATTTCCATTTCAACCATCTCTTTTCCTTTACCCTGTGCTTGTACCTGTTCACTTTGAATTTCTCTGAGAGTTTCATTAACTATTATGGTGGCTTCATCATCAGTTTGTTGCTCATTAATATCATCCACATCTATGACTCCTTATTTTTCTAAAGTAGTCATTTTGGCCTTTTTACTATATATTGTCTTGAATTTTTTTTCAATGATTGCTTCAGCCAAATATCCTCTTCTTTCCTTGGTCTTTTGTTGGATACCTTTGCTGGTTGGTTAACTGTAACCACCTGTGTACTGTCCAAATTATATGTCTGCTTATCGTGATCATCATCAATTAAAGTATTGGCCACCCACTCCAACTGATTGGCATATTTTTCAATCAGTGGCTTAGATTCATGGAGGAATGGAGGCAATTTTCATTTGATCCTAAGATTACTCAGAATACCCTGAGGGTCATAGTTCCAATAAAAACTTTCTTGAAACTTGAATGTTGATAGTTTGTTGGATACTTCTTTCAAGGCATCTCTGCTGTTAACTATAAAAGAGCCAATTTGACTTTTCAATTTGAATTGTGCCTTCTCTTTGGATGCTATGAAGTTTACTACATCTGCATTCAAAATCTGCCTTATGTATTCCAAAGCAAAGATCCTGGTGGTTAGAAACTTTGGCAATTTGTATGGGGCCAAGATTGCACCATATATTATAATCTCATTGTGATTTTTGTATAAATACCAATAACCCACTTTACAGTTTTCATACAACTGTAAAATCCTTTTGATATCTTCATTTATTCTTGGTGGTTCTGCTTTATCCAACAAATTGTACAATGCAGAAGGTGAGAAAGGAGTTTTAAAATATTTCTTCAGCAATTATAAGGTATTTTAACCGTAGGAATATCTTTCAGATGGTTTAGAATCCTTAATTGGGAAGTGGCCAATTTTTGAAAAATTTTGACAGGGTTTCCCCTGTTTCTTTAAGGTTTAAGTACTCTCAGATGAGTACTTTTTGGAATTTTAATTTCAATTAATTCGATTTTCTTTTAGAAATATGAAATTGGCAGGTTTGAATTACTAATAAATACCTTTGACCAGGTATTGTTGCAGTCGAATGGGATGGCAAGTGGTACCGGTCTTCAAACTGGTTGCATTGGTTTGATATCAGGCACTAGAAGTTGTTGGAAGTCACTGTTTATATCGGGAATGACTTTAGGATGGCAACTTGGTTCAAATTCAGCTCATCAATGGTGTCTGCAATTGATTCTCAGAAGGATAGGGTGCAAATATATGGAAAATGATAAATAACTAAGGTTAAAACCTTAGATTTTGTGGATCATATGAGTATTAATTGCAGGTCACGTCGACATGGCAGGAGCGTTTTTTTATTTGAAAGGAAAACCAATAATGGTTTTCGAATTGATTTCAAGCAGTAAGTGGTTTTAATCTTGAGCAATGTGATCCAATATAATTTGGACACGTAGTGGGCAACGGTTTCTCAAAACAAGTTTTTTCGCAAAATTTTTTGGGAACTTTGGTCGATCACTTTGAAAATGCGAAATGAGATGTGCACTGTTGGATGTGGTGGAGTGGAGCGAACGGTCGGGATTTGATTGAAAGCTGCGGGGTAAATGCAGTGGGGCCAAGGCTTTAAATATTAGTCGTAGATCTAGTAAGTGAAGATATACAGCTGAATTTTAACCCGATGAGGAGTGGTGGGGACGGGGGTATATGTTATAGGGTTAGATATGGACTGTTAGATTAGGGATGCTTGGAGATCAGATGGCTAATAATCAATGTGATGGGGGAAAGATAAGGGGCTAAGGATTATTCATCGTGTTCGATAAGAACCGTTGGATCAATGGGATGAGGAGATCGGATGGTCGATATTAAATCCGAAGGTGATGCGGGGTTTTTAGCATGAATTATATATAAAAAGGCTTTATACATGGAATAAAGTGGACGGGGAGGGGTTAAAAAAGGGTTTAAACCAAGGTTACAACTGTGGTAAAGGAATTTTTATCGGGAAAGTAGAAAAGATTAAGGTTTTAGCCTTGGGGTTAAGGGTAATCGGGGAAGGGGATGTTTTAAACGGCGGGATGGGTTTTTGCGAAGTTTGGTTTAAACAAAACTTCGGGAATTTTATATTTTTCCTTTTAAACCCATATGAAACATGTTTAATTCTTTTTTGTGTATTTTATTATATAGTTTAATATTTATCAAAGGTCTAAAACTATAGGGGAGAGGGGAAATATTTTTATGGGTAGTTTTTGTGTCAAAGGGGTAACTTTGGGATGTTTTTCAACATCTGCTTAATATCTTTGACACAAAAGCATATATTAAATGGGTTTTTTGGGATATTAAATAAAAGGGAATTATATTAATAGGACTAGGATAATTAATAAGGAGTTAATAAAATATGTTAGGTGTTAATATGACAAGGGGAAAAGTGAATACTCAAAACATACCATTATAACCAATAAAAGTGAAGATCAAAGCAAAAATTGCATTTATGATAATTTCATCACTTCTACTTAGGATAAAATGTTATTTTGAGGGTTTCATACTTCATGAAATGTGGGGAATTAATCAAATGGGGATTTAGAGTATCATTAAGTAAAATGAGGTTTTTTACTTATGATTTTTCATGGAAATGAATGCATGAATGGAAAATGATGTGATTTTTGGGATTAATATAACAACTTAATATTTTCAACTAGTCAGCCATAGAGCCTTAGGTCCGGTCCCAACAGAAGTCAAGGAAATTCCTTGAGCCTTTCTGACTGATAGTTTAGAATGGTAAATGGCTATGGGGAAGGGAAGTCAGTTATTTCTAGCCCTGGTGAATAATATTTACCATGATGCTTCTCACCTTCTTCTACCTACCCAATTTGAACTGCTAACATTTTTTTCTTCCATTTTCATTAGGTGCATTTGAGCTAGCAACCTTTACAACATTTATTCTTTCTGAAAGCAATAAAACTATCTAATTCTACACTTATTTCATCCAGGAATCCAGATTAAACTGTTGGATTCACTTATTCTCTACCTAACCATTGAATTGTCATGATTAAACTATATGACAATTCTTTATTCTCTATCTAAGACAAGTGAAATTGAAACATGACAAGTCAAGATTAAACTGTTTAACTCATCATGGATTATGGAATTTATTGACACTCTGCCATAATCAACTGTAAAAAATAAAGTAGTGGCATTTATACTTGCACACTTTCATGCTTTATTCATATTTTTCTTTTGGGGTATATTATTTTTTCTAAGTCCTTTGATTTTTCTTTTAGGACTTTTTACCCTTTTTTTGATTTTTTTATTTTTTACAAAATATGGGAGTACAACTTGCAGAAGGCAAAGTATGTACATATTTACAAGATTACCATCAGTCAAGTCAAAATTATGAATTCTATATTTATAGGTCACTAACAGGATGTGCAGATGAAGGATATTGGGAATTACAAAAGTCTGACAATTAAAGAGAATGAAGATGATCCAAGGAATATTACCATTCCATAATATGAGGGATAGCGCGCAGTTGTTGGGCCCTTGATAACTTCGCTAGATGTCACTAAACCTCTGAAGATTTAGAAAGTGAATATTGGATCTGAAGAGCAACCAAAGTTCGCAAAGATTGGAGATTATTGGGATGACGACATAGTAGGAAAGGTTGTTGAGCTACTAACAGAGAATCAAGACTTATTCCCTACAAATTTGTCAGAATTGAAAGGAATAATTAGAGAACTTGGAGTCATGAAGATCACTCTGAAACCTAATGCATGCCTTGTGAAGCAGCGCCCATACAGATTGAATCCAAAATATAAGCAGAAGGTAAAGGAAGAGTCGAATAAGATGGTTGTTGTAGGAATCATCGAGCCAGTAGAAGAGTCTGATTTGGTGAGACCCATGGTAGTACAAGACAAGAAGAAAAAAGGAGAAACCAGGATCTATGTAGATATGAAAAAATTGAATGATTCCTGTGTGCATGATCCATTCCCCACTCAATTCTGTGATGAGATCCTGGACTATGTAAGAGGACAAGAATCTTACTCATTCACAGATGGTTTCTCAGGGTGTTAGCGCAAGGATTCACTCCTTGACTGCATAAGGAGTAATCCTTGCACATCATAGTTCATTTCAAATTTTGAAGGGGTTGTTTGAGTGGTGGGATGGCTTCTCAAATATTTTGAAATTATTTTTATATTATTTAAGACTTTCATACATTTGACAAGTTGTGGCAAGTATAAATTGTATGGGTAAATGGTAGTATAGGGAGCAGAGTGTAACAAATGGAAGAATATGGATAGCTGGTACCTATTCTATGAAATATTCTTATCCCAAATTAGTCACACAAATATGATGATGGCTTTTTACACAAAATCTGTTTATGCAAAGTATAAAACATTCACAAAATAGATTGCATGTATAAATTATTCCATAAATCCTTTATGAAATCTTCACTGACATGTTCTATAACACATATAATTTTCATAAAACTGAAAGTCAATAATTTATTGTTAAATCCTTTAATAGTTCCTCACTCACACCTTACTAGTTTTTGCAATTCATATTTTAGAAGAAATTAACAAATAAAGGAGACACACCATAAATTAGATGCTCCTTGAGTTACAAAATCCTCCAGCATGAAGTAAAAAATGTTTTTATTATATTCAACCTTCAGGTAGACCAACATCCAACCTGGAAATGGTATTTACAAATGGTATATATAGCAAGAGAGGCACCAACTCCATATCTTCTAAAAATAAGGAAAATTTACTCCTAAAATTACATAGGTTTCAAAATACATTACAGTCATATCCCATCGAAATTTAACAAAAAGGATAGATGGAGAAGAAAGAAGAAAAGAAATATGGGCTGAAATGATGAGTGAGCTATCATGTTGCCCCCTTTTTTGTTGATTTATCTCCCTGTGTCTTTAGTATTTAAATAACCATGTAGCTCCATTTAATAAGACCTACAACAACCTAATAACCACCTTTCACCATCACTTGTTATATCCATTTGGTTATGAGTCCTTATCCTTCATTAATCAGGAGATCAAGTCTCTTGAAGAAAAATGCACAAAAAAGGAAGTTCCTCAGAATTGCTCCGAAATAGATCGAATGGAAAGAGCTTGGCGATACGATCCCAACACCATGAACGGCACTGAAATCCGTTGCCGTATGGAGGAGATATTGCAGTTTGAATTTGCCCAATAACTTTCAATTTTGAAAGAAATTTTTTTTAATTTTATGTGTTGGGAATTTTTTTTTTTATTAAGGTTTAATTATTAAATTAAATTATATATTTAATAATATTTTATATGGTTTTAATTAATCATAATTATATTGTTTTATATATATATTAATTAAATTTAAAAAAAACCTTATTAAAAATAAATACCACACATAATTATTAAAATAAATATATTTTAAAACCCAAATTGCAAAGTTTAAAATCCACCCACGTTTCATGTATGTTTTAAATACATTTGAATTTGGTTTCTTTATACCCATATTCAAAGTGGTCCACGTGATGGGTGGGTCCACGTGGTAATGAACCCACACATATATTTTAAAGTTCAAATTCAAAAATTTTATGAAACGGGTTTTAAACCCACAATTCTAAAGTTTTGTAAAAAGCACGTGGGTAAAACGTGGCAAGGGGCTATTCAACGTGGGTTGGAGCGGAATTTTTATTAATTGCGTATGGTTATAACATTATAATATGTCGTGTATAACGTAATTTGTTCAAACAACTCCGACGGTGGCGGTCCCATGGGGCTTATCCGCCAGCCCTCCAATTTCGGCGGTGAATTTAGTAGTCCGCCCCAAATTTAGCAACCGTTCCAATTTTGTCGGTGTTATCTGGAGTTTCTCTAGGCTAAACTGGCAGTTGGAGTAAAAGAGCCATAACTTTGGCTAGGAGAGGCCTTTTGATACGAAATTTTATTTATTTATTTTGGGTTTAGAGAGAATTCTAGAGCTATTGGAAGTGTTTGTAGAGCCATCAGGGCGCTTTAACAGAGAATTTACCAGCGTTTTTGGTCGTGGAGCCACCAGGGCCTAAGGGAAGAAGAGTTGTTTTGGACTACCTTCATCCAATGGAGGTGTTTGTTTAGTCATTTTATACTGATTTGAGCCTTCTGAATCTATTTTTGCAGTGTATTTTTCCATTTGAGGCTTCTATACAGTTGTATTCACATTTTGAGCATTTAATCAAAGAGGAAAAAGCCTAATTAGAGGCTTTTGGACCCAGCGAAGGTAGCCCAAGGGAGGGTTGAACCGCTTAAACAATTATTTGCTGTCATATTGTATATTTTTGCTGCATTATTTCAGATTCTGCTACTTTAAACAGTAAATTTTTATAAGCAATCTTTTCCCAAACAGGTTTAAATAGTGAACAAAACTTGTTAGTTCATCTTCAAAACACTACACTTCATTTGCAGAATATGTATACTTGCCTATTCACACATTAAAGTTGGATCAATGAATACTTTGCAGTTAAAACAAATACTTTCATTGATCGGATATTTGTGATTACTTTTTATTTCTTTAGGCAGAGTCTGTAGAAGGGCCAGATAGCCTCCGGATTCATCCTTTCTTTGAAAGGTGAAAGATCCGGTGAATGCCCCTACAGTCAATCTCTGTATGAGAAATACTTTGTTCTCACAATTTCAGATCAGGTTGGTATCAGAGCTCAAGGTTTTGCTTAAGAGTTTGTGAAATTTGTGCGAGTAAGTTGTGTTATTCTGCAAAATTTGATGCTTACTAGGCTGAAATTGCAAAGAGGGGAAGGTCAATTGGTTAGAGAACAAGTTAATCCTCAACCAAGGAGGGCTAGAGTGCCATTACATCCACCTTCCATTTCATCCTCATTAGCCTCAGAATCAGCCACAAGCATGTCTTCCAGAGAAGGAGAAGTACATGAGGAAATGGATCCCAAGGAAATGATAGGATTGCTGGAGAAGGGTCTAGAAACCAAAGAGAAGAAGGAAATTATTCAGGAGGGAAGAAAGATAAAGATGAGTCTAAGAAAGGGAATGGAGGAAATGGTGATCCTTCATCTCCATCGCCATCCTCTTCCTCCACATCATCCTCTTCTACTTTTGTTAATCAGTCACGCAAAACAAAAAAATCTCTTAAAAATCCTTTGTTAAAGCTTGATGTGAAGTTTGAGTTGCCAATGTTTAATGGTGATGTGAATGCAGAGAAATTGGATAATTGGATTAGACAGCTGGAAGTCTATCTAAGAATTCATAATTTGCATGATGATGACACAAAAATCCAATTAGCCTCTTTGAGAATGGATGGAGCAGCTTTGGTTTGGTGGGAAGCCAAGACTAAGGAGGAAATAAAAAAGCATGGTAAGATAACTCTAACATGGAATGAGTTTATTACAGCCATTAAGAAACAGTTTTATCCTCTTGCTCATATTCAGAAAGCAATCATGAATTGGAAAAATTTTAGGCAACTTAAGGGTCAAAATGTGCAAGATTATACCCAAGAGTTTAGAAGGAGAGCACTTCTACTTGGAGTAGACTTACAAAGTCAAGATACCTTGTTGAAATACATAGGAGGTTTGCACAATTATCTGCAACATACTATTCTAATGTTCAATCCTAGTAGCTTAGATGAAGTCTGTGTGCAGGCTACACATTTAGAAGCTAGAGGAAAGAATGATTTTGATGCTTTTGATGAGGATGGTAATTTTAAAAACAAAGGAAAAAATAGAGTTTCAAATTCAAGAAAGGAAAAAGGAAAGTTCTTTTGCAAGAACTGTTCAAAGACAAGTCATGATGAAGATCATTGTTGGAAGCTTCATCATAAACTGAAACCAGAAAAATTCAAGAACAAAAAAAAGACCAAAGAAAAGGAGAAAATTGTAGCAACAGTTGAGAAAGACATAGGGTCAAACTCAGGAGATGAGACAAAAAGCATAGGCATGGTTTTAAAGTACACTAAGGGGAAAGAAGTGGTGCAAGACACAAATCCCAGTTCTAGCTCTTTGAATTGTCACAAAGATACTCATGAAGAAAAGAGGAGGATAGAGCTTTTCCATGTGAGGGTAATTTCAAAACATACCAAAATTGACACACTGTTTAATAGTGGGTCACAAGCAAATCTTATATCTGAAGACTTGGTCAAGCAGCTTAAACTTGAGACCATTCCACATCCGAAGCCTTATCCACTTGGATGGATATGCAAGGATGCCAATTTGAAAGTCTCAAGAAAGTGCATATTGCGCTTTGCAATAACTACACACTTTATTGACACAATGGAACTTGATGTGGTGCCGCTTGATATCTCAGGTATTGTTTTGGGAAGTCCTTATTTATTTGACAGGAAGGCCATCTTTCATCGCCATGAAAACAAGTATCACTTGATTAAAGATGGTAAAGAGTACATTGTGAGAGCTCACAAGAAGAAGCTGGAATCTTCTTTACTCCATGCAGGTCAATTGAAAAGACTGGTTAATGCAAGTCAAAGTCTAACTTTGTTGATGTTGAAACGACCAGATTTTGAGCATTTGCCTTCTTATGATGTTGCTAATGATTTGTCTTAGTTTGATAACAGTTTGTCTTTGAAAAAAGATGATGTTATGTTGTACGAATTACCTTTTGGGTCAGCCAATGCAGAGAATGAAGTGTCAAAGCTAAGCAGTGCAAGCAAGAAGGACACACAATTCAACATGGGAAAATGTTGGTTTCAGAATGGTACAATTCGCCATGGGAACAGTTTGCAAGGTGAAGGGTATTTTAAGTCTTTCTGGAAGTTTGATCAGTGTAGAAAAATTTTATTTTCTGCAAATTACAATTGCTGTTCTGCAAATTTTAAACATTTGCATCATGACTCAGTCAATCTTAGCAATGGTCGATCAATTGATTCTAGAGACAGATTATCATTTTCTCAAAAGCTTCATTTGATGAAATCGGGTAGATTTCAGTTTTTCAAGGGTGGAAGAGTAGAGAATCAGTCTCCACATCATCATTTTTAGTAATCAGAAAGCTTTTGAGGGTCCAAAAGCTTCCCATTTGGGAGGTGTGATCAGGAGATCAAGTCTCTTGAAGAAAAATGCTTAAAAATGAAGTTGCTCAGAATAGCTCCAAAATAGATCGACTGGAAAGATCTTGGTGATACGATCCCAATGCCGTGAACGGCACTGAAATCCGTTGCCGTATGGAGGAGATATTGCAGTTTGAATTTGCCCAATAACTTTCAATTTTGAAAGAAATTTTTTTTAATTTTATGTGTTGGGAATTTTTTTTATTTTTATTAAGGTTTAATTATTAAATTAAATTATATATTTAATAATATTTTATATGGTTTTAATTAATCATAATTTATTGTTTTATATATATTTTAATTAAATTTTAAAAAAACCTTATTAAAAATAAATACCATACATAATTATTAAAATAAATATATTTTAAAACCCAAATTGCAAAGTTTAAAATCCACCCACGTTTCATGTATGTTTTAAATACATTTGAATTTGGTTTCTTTATACCCATATTCAAAGTGGTCCACGTGATGGGTGGTTCCACGTGGTAATGAACCCACACATATATTTTAAAGTTCAAATTCAAAAATTTTATGAAACGGGTTTTAAACCCATAATTCTAAAGTTTTGTAAAAAGCACGTGGGTAAAACGTGGCAAGGGGCTATTCAACGTGGGTTGGAGCGGAAGTTTTATTAATTGCGTATGGTTATAACATTATCATGTGCCGTGTATAACGTAATTTGTTCAAACAACTCCGACGGTGGCGGTCCCATGGGGCTTATCTGCCAGCCCTCCAATTTCGGCGGTGAATTCAGCAGTCCGCCCCAAATTTAGCAACCGTTCCAAGTTTTTCGGTGTTATCTGGAGTTTCTCCAGATTTAACTGGAGTTTTTTTAGGCCAACTGGCAGTTGG